>OX359265.1:10000-610000 GCA_947179155.2 Hedera helix | reverse complement strand
GTTCAGAAAATCAGTGTGCAGAATGTTATAAGCTGCACATTTGCATGAATTTAATAAAATACTAAAACACTTCTTATTAACTTAATGCTTGGTAGAGAGAAACTAGACTTACGTTTAACGTATAAAAATTTCAAGGAAAACTAGTGGTTAAATCTTACAAACCAAACCTTGGAACTTGTATCAAAAACTATGACCGACTACAGTTTCAGCACATGTATATGTTAATATACATCTCTTATAAACCTTTCATATACTAATATATGATATATGATTTGTATATATATATAATATACACTTCACCAAATCATTCAATAAATCTCTAATAAACTTGTAAACATGAATAACTTCATATTTAAATGTCACATAAATATGAAAATGTGCATGAATCATTGTAAACGTCTTTAATAAATCAAGTTATACAAGAGAAAATAAATGATCACATTGAACCAAACCAAGAATCAAAACAAGTATACCGATTGAAAGATGTATTAGAGTTCCCTACCTATTATATGTGAAGAACATAAAGCTAGGAATCCTTTTAAAACTTGCCTTAGTTTCTTCTTATTTTCTCTTCCTTTAACATGACCTAGTTTCTTGTATAGAGACAAGCTCCTCTTAGTTAAAAATCTGATCTCTCTTATCTTTCAAGCTTAAGTAGGTTAATACGTGTCAAAAAGTCTCGTAGGTGTCTTTTATCAAGTGAGCCTAGTCATCATGCTTACTCACCATTAGTAATAATGGTTTAACACTAATTAATCATAATTAGTTTAACTAATCTTTCACTAATCATTAAACTTTGGTTTGGTAAACTCTAAATATGATTACCTTAATCAATTAAGATTAGTACTAATTAATCATATTAAGGTTAATTAAACCAAAAATCACCTTTTAGCAATCAAAGGGATAAAACTTTTGATTATAAATTATAAACAAAATAACCAAGGCAAGTTATTTAATTACATTATTCATTAGAAATTAGAGTTCACACATATAAGACATTCTTGACAAGATATGGAATTTGGGCTGGTCAGTTTTTTTATCAAATTGGGTGGGTCCTTAATGAGGATCTTAGCTGCCTATGAGCCTATCTTTTCTGTGATGTATCCTCTTTGTTTAGTAGATTCGTTGCTAATTTAAAATACTAGATACTTCATCAGGATAAGTCCCAAGTTCCTATGCAAACAGACCACATAATGATCTTATTTTCTATACACAGACTGAGGTTGTAATCTTTCCTATAGTCTATAAGATCCTCTAATATTACATTGATACTTATAAAAAGGTCTTTATTTGCTAGTGACTATACTATAGAGTGTGTTGCATGTTTATACAATTTTAGTATTGAGAAAAGTCGGTGAATAATATGTATTCTGGTGTACATTCTCAAATCGTCTTTATATAATTCTTCAGATGGGAGATCAAAGCCACACTGTGTACACTTTGGATGAAGCACTATCTACAATTGGGTTTGGGAATTTCCAGGGTCTTGTGCTTGCTTATGCTGGACTTGGTTGGATCGCAGAAGCGATGGAAATGATGATTCTCTCTTTTATTGGGCGAGAAGTTCAGACTGAGTGGGGACTCTCATCTAGTGAAGAGAGCTTGATATCAACTGTGGTTTTTGCTGGCATGCTAGTTGGAGCATACTCATGGGGCCTGATATCAGATACCTATGGAAGGAAGTAAGATATTTCCATTTTCTCATCTTAACTTTGCATTTTTTTTGTCAAATTTAATCAGAGAGTAATGAAAAGCAATAACATCTTGTGTGACTACTCCAGCAGTTACTGAAAACATGTTTTGTTACTTTCTATCTCATAAAATTATTGCTCAGGATGATGCTTAGCTTTGAGGCTCATACATTTTAGTCTACTTCTCTTTGTAAGTGAAATAATATTGACCTTGTTAATTTTGTCTGCTTTTGAATTTTGATATTAGTCCTTTAGTATGTCATTGTAGTCCATTTGAAATATGAAGGGCACACTCATTTGGTCTCTTTGTTATTCTCAAAAATAATTATTAATCCATTTATACGTGCTACACAAGAAAAGTAGCAATAATCTGGAATACCATTTTGGTTGTTTGGCATGTTGAGTCAAATTCTGAACTATTAAATATGAAGTATGCTTTCTTTGGTCTCTTTGATTACTATTTCGAACAAAAATTCACAAACCATTTATCCATGCTACGCAAGAAAAGTAGTAATAATCTGGAACACTATTTGATACTTTGGCATTGAGAACCTGTTGAGTTGAATTCTGAATCGCCAATTTTTTAGAGTTTCTTAAAAGGTCGAAGATTTAATTTTTTGTGTAAAATTGGTTCTCTCGAGTGTTGATGTGATACTTATATTAGCTGTCATATTAGTATCGTTGAATGATCTTTATGTTGCTTTCATCATTGAAGAATTTTGAAGCTTCTTCTAGGTCTCTTGGGTTATGCATAAAGAAAGAGCAAAGAACTTGATGCACTCAAGTACATTATAAGAAGCTAATAATGCCCTTTTGACCACGAGAGAGAGAGGTCTACATGAATGCATGAGAGGTCTCAATGGAGAAGGAAACCTTGTGAAACATACTTCTGCCTTAGGGGTGACATATACGATTCATAAGTTTCCTTAGAAATGGAAATTTTAAGGTCATGTATGTTTTGATTCTTCTGAGTTCTGATTCATTCATTTTTTATTTATTTTCTATACTTTGACCTTGCTGAAGATTCTATAATTTGAATACAAGATAAACCTGCATCTGTTGGAGTCAAACTACACTTGTGTACAGTTCTGTTGTTTTAACCAGGTGCTCAGTTGTTTCAATGATGAAGAAAGTTAATGGCTCTATACTTAACCTTTCTGCATACGAGGTCATATGGTGATATAAGATTTTTGTCTGGAGTTTCTGCACATGCGCGTCTAATATTTTACCCCTTCCAGAAAGGGTTTTCTTGGTGCAGCGTTAATTACGGGTGGAGCTGGTTTATTAAGTGCTTTCTCACCAAATTATTTATTATTGGTGGCTCTTCGTTTTTTGGTTGGTATTGGTCTGGGATGTGGGCATGTTTTTACATCATGGTTTCTAGAGTTTGTTCCTACTCCAAAAAGAGGAAGGTGGATGATTATTTTTTCAAGTTTCTGGACTGTCGGAACAATTTTTGAGGCCTCACTTGCATGGGTATGTTTAATATGCCTTCCCTGGGTTCATCAAAACTTAAGTACCTGCATAAAGAAATGTTATGCACGAGTCTCTAGTTGCATTCTATTTGTTTCAACTTATAGCAATTGATTTTCTCACAAAAGCTAAATTGGCCCTATTTATCTATTTATGGAATGTAATGTAAAACGGCAACACTTAAGTACCTGCATAAAGAAATGCTATGCATTAGTCTTAAGTTGCTTTCTGTTTGTTTCAACTTAGGTCAATTGATTACCGCAAAAAACTCGGTTGCCCTTATTTATCTATTGATGGAACGTAATGTAACACAGCAACCACAAAGAGTAACATGGCCTTATATTATTCTAATGGATGTTTCTTAACTTCTAATATTTAACTTATAAGTATTTAGGCTTATGACTTCTGAATTCTTTTAATCACCAATCAAAGATTCCATAATTTTTGCAATAATATGGGAATCTGGAAATATTGATTAGCAATTTAGCATATAGAAACAAGGTCCTGTGGAGTTCAACGAAGCCTTTGAATCGTGCAATATAAAAATTGCTAGATGAATTCCTTCTGGCTTTCTGAGTCTACTTAGACAAGGTTTTCATCTAAACTTAAGGTTCATACTCATCTTGATTTGTTTGGGTCTGCCTATTGGGCTTTAATGAGATAATTATCCTTACATTCAATAGTTTTCTTTTGTATATCCTCGAATTGTCATTGATAAATTTCCCTTGTAGCCTATCTAAATTTTACAAAGGTTTTTCTTGACAATATAATGATGTTACCTTCGAAGAAGTTTGAAAAGGAACCTTGATCATACCCTGCTTCCTATATTATTTTTCATGATTTGACATGGGAAAAGACGGGAAATAGAATTTCATGGTTGTTTTGTTGCAGATTGTCATGCCAAGGTTGGGTTGGAGGTGGCTCCTTGTACTTTCTTCTCTACCATCTTTTGTTCTGCTTCTCTTCAATGGTGTCGTACCAGAGTCTCCAAGGTATCTATGTATGAAACGAAGAACAACTGAGGCACACGATATCCTCCATAAAGGGGCTATACTAAACCGACGAGAGCTTCCTCCTGGCATACTTGTTTCTTATCGCATAACTGAGCTGGATGAAGAGTTAGCTTCATCTGAAGAAACCCAATTACTTTCCTCAACAAGAGAGAAGTCTGAGAATTCTGAAACAAGATCCTTATCTATGTTTGTAATTTTTTCACCAAAATTAATTAGAACGACACTTCTGCTATGGTTATTATACTTTGGGAATACGTTCTCATACTATGGCATTATATTGCTCACCTCTGAGCTGAGCGGTGGGAAAAGTAATTGTAGCACGAGTACTTTGCATTCAAAAAGTACAGACGATGCCAGCCTCTACTTGGATGTATTTGTCACTAGTTTGGCAGGTAGAGCAGTTTTAGCTTTGGGTTTTGTTGTTTTCTCTTAGCCCATTCTCAGTTAATTTTATTTTACTTAATAATTGTCAGCTAACATGCCTAACCGTTATCTTCAGAACTTCCTGGGCTTGTTTTATCAGCATTTATTGTGGACAGAGTAGGTCGCAAGCTTTCCATGCTCGTTATGTTCATTTTAGGTTTCATTCTACTTCTACCATTGGTCGCCCATCAGCAGGAATGGTTGACCACTGTCCTGTTGTTTGGAGCTCGGATGTTCATTTCAGCAACCTTCATAGTGGCGTGTATTTATGCCCCTGAGGTACGTCTATTGTTTCTCAAACTTTATTTTTCCAGCCTGTCTCAACATTGTCAAAGTGAATAAAAATAGAGTTAATTACACATATGTTACACTAAGTTTCATCACTTTTATAATTCGGCCCCCAAAGTATTTGACCTTAAAATTTACTATATGAAGTACCTAATTTCACATAGTTTGGCCCCCGAAAGCAGATTCCAGCCAAAATTGGCCGGAATACGTAAATGCCGGCCAAAAAAGTTTTTGTATACGGTTTGACCGTATATTTGACCGTATACAATATAGTTTGACTTAAAAATATGTTACACCAAATACCATCAAATTTATAATTCGGCCCCCAAAGTTAAAACAAAATTAATACATGTATTTTCATCACTCAATTTTCTCTCTCCTAAGGTTTCGTGGCCTCTAAACCAGAAACTCCCACCGCCTTATGCCACCAGCCTCCACCCTAAGGGCAGTTATCCACACCATTCATTCTCATGCTATTACCATTTGATCACCACCACAACTTAGAAACCAAATATTCGATTCATTTACTCATCTCTCTTCCCTAATTTTGCACCATCAATTACAATGGCCACCTTTTTCTATTACTTCCGTCCATCCCCATTCCTCTATTATGCTCCCCCAAATCCCAGAAAACCCAATCATTTTTGCCAGAACCAGCCATTGTCGGCATCCTCCAACAATTGGTGGAGATGGCTTCCTTTTAGGCGAATGTAGCTATTAGAAGATGATGATGAAGGAAACAAAGCCAAAGCAGATTATTAAGGGGAATTATATATTTTATTTGATTTAGTTAAGGTTTTTTAATTATTTTATTTGATTAAGTTAGTATTTGAATTTTAATTATTTTGTGTTAGTTATTGTTTTTATTGGAATTAATTAGTGAGTTTTAATTTTTTAAATTGAATTATATATTTTATTTGCTTTAGTTAGTATTTGATTTTTAATTATTTTATTTTAGTTATTGCTTTTATTTGAATTAATTAGTGAGTTTTAATTATTTAAATTGAATTATAAATTTTATTTGATCAAGTTAGTATTTGATTTTTAATTATTTTATTTTAGTTATTGTTTTTATTTGAATTAATTAGTGAGTTTTAATTATTTAAATTGAATTATATATTTTATTTGATTTAGTTAGTATTTGATTTTTAATTATTTTATTTTAGTTATTGTTTTTATTTGAATTAATTAGTGAGTTTTAATTATTTAACTTGAATTATATATTTTGTTTGAGAATAAGTATAGTACACCACATCCAAACACAAAATTGATTTTGACCATTAAAAAATGGAGTTTTACACTGAAATTCGTGCTAATTTTTATTTTTTAATGGTTTAGATGGATGTAGTGTTTGGTTTTGTGTTTAGATGCTTTGTATGTAGATTTATCCTTTGTTTGATTTAGTTTGGGGTTAGTTGTATTTATAAGTATGTTAATTTGAGGTTATTTGTATTTAAAAGTATTTTATTCTAGGGTTAATTGTATTTAGAAGTATTTTAATTTTTTTTAATAAAGTCAAATGGTATTTGAATACTTTGGTAGCCGAATTATGAATTTGGTGATACTTGATATAATACAAGTGTAATAAACCCGTATATTTATATGGTCAAATGGTATAAAACATTGATGACCCGCTCAAAGTCATGGACGGGTCAGGTATTCCGGCCTAAATTTGCTTTCGGGGGCCAAACTATGTGAAATTATATACTTCATGTAGTAAGTTGTAAACCCAAATACTTTGGGACCGAATTATGAAAGTGATGAAACTTGTTGTAACATATGTGTAATTAACCCATACAAATATTACCAACGGTGCTTGTATTTGCATTACTTTGTGAGATAAATGTCATATGAAAAGGATAGCCTTCACAACATAGCGCTTTTCTTTCAGAGATGAGCAAGCCACCTCCACCCCCCAGTTCTTACCACTAAAATTTCTTCCCCTAACTGGGTACTTGTTGCAAATTCTAAGTAGCAGGACTGGAAAATGTTAATTTGCTGTTATTATTTTATTTTGAAAGAAAGAAAAAAAACTAAGAAATACAAGTTTACAATTTTTGAGTGAAGAGAAGTATGCAGTCTTGCTTATCAATTTATGACGGTCAGAAAAATTTAAGCTAAACAGTGAACTAATCCTCTTCTATTATACTATCAGTGTTTTATAAAAATATTTTATAAGTCTTGCATGTTTATTCTTGTCTTTTTTTGTCTGAGTTTACAGCATACATAGTCTAAGCACTAATCTCTTTCGGTGATATAAACACCAATTGAAAGAGTTGGTGGGATTTTGAGTTGTCATTTTTATCTCTCCTCCCTTAATTATCTCTGTTTCACGTAGGTGTATCCAACTAATATAAGATCAACTGGTGTTGGAATTACGACCGCAGTTGGAAGAATTGGTGGCATGGTATGCCCCTTAGTAGCTGTTGGATTAGCAGGTGATTGCAATCAAATGGTTGCAGTTCTAGTGTTTGAATTTATGATAATTCTTTCGGGACTAAGTGTTGTGTTATTTCCGTTTGAGACGCAAGGAAAGGAATTGGCCGACGATGTACATGGATCTGCTTGAAACCTAGTCACACTATGGTAGTAGGTAGTTAAGAAGAGGACTGTACTATTATTACAAAGTTAAGAAATGTAAGTAATACTCTCAATATTATCCATTGAAAAATATGAAAGATAAATAAATGTTATAGAAATAATATGGTAAATTAAGTAAATAAATTTCACTCTTTTTTACCTCGGGAATGCTATGTTTGTCAGGATGATCATTTGTGTTGTGTTCTCACAGTCATAGGTCTACAGAAGTGGCAACAAAAAGAAGCCAATGTGGCCAATTGAGGGAGAAGTTATTCAGTGTTTCTGGAATATTGTCACCTAATATTTTATGTTAATTACATGTTATTCGGTGTGTTTTTTATATTTGGGCTCATTGTACATACTGAAATGATAATATGTAGTTGGTCTGGAACATCACGTGATAATACCTAGAACACTAAATAATTTTTCCAGTTGAGGTGTTTTGTTGTCACATCTATATTTCCTTGAAAGTCGAACAAATAACAAGTGTAGTAAAAATTACAATTGCCCGCAAGAAGTTAGACCATCTAAACATGCTTCAGCTGATCAGACGGTTCAGCTCAACAGATGGTCCCACATTAACAATTCCACAAGTCAACATAAAGGTCAAAGATTTGGTTTTAAAAGGATTAAATGACCAGGCCCTCAAACTTTACAAAAACCAACTCCATCTCCATGGAAGAAGAACCACCACCTCCTCCATTCTTCCTTCTGTCATCAAAGCCTGTTCTCAAGCCGATCGATTATTGGGTCTTCAGCTTCATTGTTATATCCTTAAAACAGGGTCTGATTCAGAATCTGTTGTATCCAATTCTCTCATGTCAATGTATGCCAAGTTTTCGGACACTATATGTGCATGCAAGGTGTTTGATACAATGCCTCAAAAAGATACTATTTCATGGAACTCCATGATAAATTGCTTTATCCAGAATGGTTATGGAATCCAATCAATTGACATGTTTAAGGAAATGTATAAGCTTGGTTTCATACCCAAACCAGAGTTGATTGCTCGTATTCTTTCGGTATGCGTCCAGATTGGATGTATTAGACTAGGAATAGAGATTCATGCTCTTGTTGTTGTTGATGAAAGGATTGAAGAGTCGGTATTCTTGTCAACAGCGTTGCTACACTTGTATTGGAGATGTCAACAGGCCATGACTGCTTTTTCCGTTTTTAATAGAATGGAGATGAAAAATGAGGTTTCTTGGACTGCCATGATCTCTGGATGTGCTGCTGATCAGAATTATGACATGGCGCTTGATTTGTTTATAGAAATGCAGGTTGAAGGGATAAAACCAAACAGAGTAACGTTAATTGCAATTTTAGCAGCTTGTGCCAAGACAGGCGGTAGCAAGCATGGGAAAGAGATTCATGGGTATGCTTTTCGTCATGGGTATGACTCAGATATTCGGTTCTTGTCAGCTCTCATACACATGTATTCTAAGGGTGGTGAATCACTTGATACTGCTAAGCTAATATTTGAGTCATCAACTAGTAAGGATGTTGTAATGTGCAGTTCAATCATCGCAAGCTGTTCACAAAGTAGAGATAGCGCAGAAGAGTCTATAAGGCTTTTTCACCAAATGCAAAAAGAGGAAATTCCCCCCAACTTTGTAACTATGTTGGCAGTGATTTCTGCCTGTACCAACCTATCATCAATAAGCTATGGACGTGGATTCCATGGGTATGTGTTGAAATATGGTTTGGATTCTGAGTTGTCCATTGGAAACTCCCTTATAAACATGTATTCAAAGTGTGGCAGTCTATTGGATTCACATCAAACTTTTATGGAATTGTCTACAAGGGATTCTATTTCATGGGGTGCACTTATTAACGCATATGCCCTTCATGGTTGTGGCGAGGAAGCTTTGGAACTCTTTTATGAGATGCAAAAGAGAGGGTTAGAGGCCGATGCAATCACCTATCTTTCCATTTTATCTGCATGCAACCATGCTGGTCTTGTACAAGAGGGACATACACTATTTGAAAATGCACTAAAAGCTAATACAATATCACTTACCGTAGAGCACTATGCTTGCCATGTTGATCTTCTCGGAAGGGCAGGGAAGCTTGAAGATGCTTGTGCTTTAGTAATGGCAATGCCCATGAAACCAAGTACGAAAATTTGGAGCTCTTTAGCTTCAGCTTGCAAGCTTCATGGGAGACCGGAGGTTGCTGAAATGGTGGCCCATCAACTTATTATGTCGGAACCTGAGAATGCTGCTGTGCATACGCTGTTGAGTATGGTTTACGCCGAGACTGGTAACTGGCCTGGTGTAGAAGAAGTAAGGAGAGAGATGAAAGTAAGAGGATTGAAGAAGAGTTACGGGTTCAGTAGAATTGAGGTGGAGAATTGAGTTAAAAATCACCAAGCAACTGCTAAACAAAGTGTTACTTTGTATGATTAATTTTATTTTATAATTTTCAACGAATTATTTCAATGTTAAGCTTCAAAATATCTCAATTTGATCTTCTAATTTAAAACTTCTCGTGAACTGCTTTTGTTCCAACTTTTTACTTATGGCTAGCAAATAGTTTACGTTGTTTGGATATTAAAAATGTGCAATCCACAAAAGCAAAATATCAATCCTAGTACTAAATTAAAATGAAATATAATATACTAGCTTTGAACAGTATTTTTATATTAATATTAATCGTAATTTTTTAGTTAGTTACAGTGATTATACATTAAAATTAAATATTTAATAAATTTAAGCATAAATAAGGAATTAAAATATATCTTCAAATCATAAATTTTGGTAATGCAATTCAAAGGTATTTCAATATTTAATGCCTACATATGAGTTTGCATAAATAAATAAAAATGAAATATAATGCTGCTTATCAAAACATTTCTAACATCTTTAATTTTTCGAACATACAACTCGACAAGAAATAAAAGGAATTTTTAAGAGTCTACGAATTACCAACTTAATACCATTAAGAAGGGTAAATTAGTAATACGAAGAAAACTGTTATCCTCTCCCTCCCGATATTCTCAATTCACAGACCCTAGAGAGTTCCATAATCCAATTACCGATAAACACAGCTATCCAGCAAAAACTCACCTTACACTTTTTCTGCTCCAAAACCACTACATTTCTGCTCTCTCTCTCTCTCTCTCTCTCTCTCTCTCTCTCAATGTATTAAATGATTTACAGTTTCATTTTATGGGTTTGGGGTTTATATTTCTGACCATTTTCTATTTCTTGTGTTTTTTTTTTGCCATTTATAGTGGAATTTTATGAGAAAGAACATACTAGAAATTTGGAGTTTTTGTGAGGATATCACTTATGTTGCTTTAATGGTTGTTATTTTTTGTTTTGGGTATTTATGTGAGCCGAATTTGGGTTGTTCTACCGGATTATGAGGCTGGAAAATGTGGGGTATTATACATGTTCTTAATGAGCACTTCAATGGTCTTATGTGATAATTTAATCTTTCTCAATCGAAGTGCCCATCGCAAGCCCTTTTATTTGCATTATTCTTCGAGGATTTTGGTTCGATTGGGTTGTGGAAGGAGGAGGCTTGGTGGGTTGATTCCTAATGCAAAGAAAGGCCATTATAGAAAGAGGAGTTGGTGGAAGAAGTTCTTCTTTGATGAGGAAGGGAATTGGTTTGGCTTGAAAGATGAGGATATGACTGCGGAGGAAGAATCTGTGGGTTCAAGTGATGATGAGTTGTCAGAGGGTGAAAAGTTTGAAGCTTGGAGGAGGCGAGCTGAGGCCATTGTAGAATTGAGGGAAGCACAAGAAGATATGAAGAATGAAGAGAACCGGAGGTGGGAAGATTGGATTGTTGATGAGACAAATAGTTCATCATGGGTTCAAGACCAGAATGATGGAATAGGGCAATCCAGTGATGATTTTCAGGAAGATCTTGCTGAAATGATTCCCGGGAGAGGGTTAGCCAAGTATTTTGGCAATTTTGTCCTCGGGAGGGAAGATGATGACTTGCTTTATGAAGACCGTGTGTTCCAGTATGCCTCATTCAATTCAGTAAGTCCATTTGCATTGCATTCCAATTCAGCAAGAATTTGACTTCAATTTGTAGTTGGAGTCTATGTTAGCAGTATATTGCAAAATGAGAAAGTCTGTTAATTATTGCTCTGGCAGTCGAGTTGAACTTTTTTTTACGCATTTTACTATTTATTAAGTAGTTGATAATAGATTCATATGCAATTCTACACTGTATTCAAATATGGGCTTTGTATCTAATATAGGTTTCACCTTTTATTTCGTCATCTGTGTACATCTAGTGTGCATGCAATTGCCAATGAACAACTTTCAAGCTCCACCGTAACTGATTGTTCTGAACCACCTTTCCTTAAAACTTCAACATAATTTGCAAGGAAGAGTATCTTTATCAACCATTAGCTTGAGAGGGTCTTCAAATGCCACCATAAAGGGGTTTCCTAACATGGGTTGTTAAGATATAGTGCATTCTTATCCCTAATCCGTAGAACAGTAAGGTTGTACTCATCCCATATTTTTCAATGCAATTCCACATCACATGCATAAAGTGAGAGAATATTATTCAATCAACTATGCAAGACCATACTTTCTATCCTCCTTCATTCTGCAATTGCTGTTCCTCACCTCAGTATAATTTGGGAGCCAATTTTCAGAGCTTGATTAAATGCTAAGCTTGCTAATGTAATGCCATGTTCCCTCCACTTCGGATTATTATTATTATCCAATCCACCAAGTACTCCCTCTGTTTCATAGTAAGTGGCACTGTTTCTTCAGTTCTTTAGCATGGAATTTATTCAATTTAGACGTGCCAAAAACATATTAAACGTCTTATATTCTCAATATATTTGTACATTATATATATGTATATATATATCACATATTATATTTTCAACTGAATTAAACGTTAAAAAATATAATGAATAAATGTGCTTTCAGCACAGCTTAAAATCCATGCCAAAACACTAAACAAGCTGTTAATTGTTATGGGATGGAGGAATTAGCCATCGAAGCCTGTCTTGTAGGGTTTACTACTCCCTCCATTCCAATATTAGAGCTACAATTTTTAGCCTATTAAAAAATTAGAGATATATTTCATAAATGTATCTCTAAATTTAAAATGGAGGGAGTATTTGATTAACATGTTTGAAGTTATCTACTATTAATATTTCCATATTGTTAGACTTTATTTGAAAATAATTTTTGTGATAGGTAAATAACTTTATATGAAGTTCATTACACTAGACATGTATGATTCAACATGTTTTGAAGAATAATTTTCAGAATGCTTTGGTAACTATCTGTCATTCTGCTCTTAGTACTTGGGTCTTGTGAACACTAGACATGTATGATTCAACATGTTTTGAAGAATAATTTTCAGAATGCTTTGGTAACTATCTGTCATTCTGCTCTTAGTACTTGGGTCTTGTGATTATCTTTGCATTTGCTGTTGAAATATGTTATCAATTTCCCTAAGCAGGATTTTTTTTCTTTTGCAGGCTAAATTTTTTGCAATTTTGATTATAGTACCAACGGCTTTGGATTTTTTGGTTCATGATTATGTTCTCTTGCCTTTTCTGGATAGGTAACTTTTAGTGAACTATGGTTTAGTTCAACAAATCCCTTTAATACGCTAAAGTGCATCTGCAAAGAGAGTACTTCAAAATTTTTATTTTTCTGTATATGGGAAGGTACTTCTCCTGATAAGGGTTGTTTCTTCATGTGAACAGTATAGGTATATAGATAGGGTCCTTAAACCTGAAAAGCTGTATACAGTACCTAAAAAATATTAAGAACTTCTCATTTTCTCAACTACAGCCGATATCAACACAAAGAAGCTAGAAATGCGATAGATATGAGTGGGAATATTTAATGCGTAGCATGCAGAGAACATTAAAATATTAGGAATAAAAAGAGAAAATGGTAGAAAAAATATGAGTTCAGAGCATCTAGTAAAACTCTAAATCATTCAAAATTAAAGACTAGATTTAGATTGTCTTCTCTCTTTTTTGGGTATGTAAATTTTTGAGAAAAAAGTCACCAAAAGAGGGGTGATGCCAATGAACACTCGGAATATATTATCTTTTTCTTAAAAAGCTAAAATTAAATGTATGTAGAGTATAAAATACTTCAGTATGCCATTGATAGCTTTGTATATCCGTTTTATTATCTTTTCATGCTTCACAAAAAAGAATATTTGGCCACCCAAAAGAGAATTGTATAAGAAAGGGAGAGAGATATTTGTGAACTTACTATTTTGCTACCTCTTACTTAAATAGTTACTTCTCAATAAGTTCACTTAAAACATCGATCAACTGACCTATATAGGCCTTTAACAGGTATGTCAAAACTGTACCACTCGCAGCACAGATCCTTGATGTTAGAAGGCATCAAAAACTTGAAATGGTTAAGGAATTAAAACTTGACAAAGCAAAATATAGACTTGAGGTTGAGATTGGTAAATCTCCGCGTCTTTCTGATGAGGAGCTCTGGTTGGAGTTGCGGCAGAAAGCGTAAGATTACAATTTTACTCCTTGTTGACATTCATCTATCTTTCTGTTTATATATATAGGTAAAATGGTAATAGTGAAATGATAGAGAAGTTACACAGGTACATTACTACTATGTAAAAATGGGCCATTCATGTCTCAACTTAAATCAACTAAACAATGACAGGAATAATTCTACTATTTTTAACTTTGTTAGCAAACACAGGACATCAAGTTTTATGTGTACAAATGTCTCTATCCAACTTTACATGGTATCTTCGTGCTGTTATCAGATAACGTTATGTAGTAAATCAAGGAAGGATGATTCTAGAAATGCATTGTGATACATCAAATGCTGAACCAAAATTCTTCAGAAAATTAACCTTGATAATTTTGCTATGTGTAAGTTCATTGCACCATCGACGGCATGGCTGCATTGAGAGTATGCTGGTGCCTAGAGAAATGAAATATAAAACCATTATAAAGTTAAGCCATTTAAGAGAGTGAATTAATACAAAATGGAGTGGCAGAAAACAAATCGAGTAACTAATGTGAAAGAGTTGGAAGGATTTGTTGAAAGTCATTATCCAATAATCCCACTTTTAAATGGTCTGATCTGAACATTTCTTTTCTACAAAGTAGTACTAACAGACTACTAGTGTAGGTGGACTATTATTAGGATATTTTCTATGTTCTCGGATTTTGATAATTTATTAGCTGTTTCTGAATGCACCGTCCTCCTGTTTTTCTTAAGATGAACTTCGTAATATTATGTCTGTCTATAAATATTGGGTGGCAAGTGTATTACTGAGTTATAATTTTTCCCAAATTGGGATGGTTATAGTTAAAGAAAGTTTCTGGTGCACTGTCATATAGACCTAAACAGGGGTTGATTTATTAAATCGAATGTTCTTAACTCGTACAGGTTAGAATTGCGAGATGAATGGAGGCTAGAGAACCGTAAAGCCTTTGCGAACATATGGTCGGATATGGTATTTGGGATCTCATTATTCCTTCTATTATACTTCAATCAGAGTAAAGTAAGTTATCATCCACTTCTATCATCTTCTATGAAATTTTAATTTTTTTATCAGTATTTAAGCATTCTCTCTCTTATTCTTGTTTCATAGGTTTCACTTATCAAAAAAATGTTGTTTCACTTTTTGGTGAATCATCCTCAGTATTGCCATTTTGATGCCCAGAAAATAAACCGAAAGATATACTCATTTAAAAAGCCTATTATATTTGGATTTTCCATGATCATAGTGTGCATAAAGCTTCATTATATCAAATTCAACTGTTCATCAAAGTTCAATAGACTTGCACAACAGGCCGGACTGGCCTGATCCGGCCCAGGCCTGTCAAGCTTTAACCATTGATCAGGCCAGGCCGGGCCTCAACTTTAGAGCCTCCAGGCCGGACAAGGCCGGATTTATCATAAAAATCCACGGCCTAGTTAAGCCCGCAGACCAGGCCGAGCCAGGCCCTAATAAATTAAGCCGAGCCAAGCAAAGCCCAGCTTTACTTTAAGCCTTGGACCACTGCCAATTGCAAAACTGCGACAGAAGCCTAAGCTTGTTTAACATTGAGCATTCTTTTCCTCTCTTGCCTTATTTATAGGCTAAAGGAACTCCAAAATTTATTTGAGTAATCGATGTGGGACTAAACTCTTTTTGTGCACCGGCACTGCTAGGAGTACCATACTTGTTGTCCATTATTAGGCTTCCGTTCATACTCAAGTAGGACATCAGTATATCATATGGCATCAAAATATTTGTAGCGTAGAAGTATATATGTGCAAGATTAACCTGGACTGATTATTCATGTTTGTACTCCCTGTTGCCCTTGGTGAAAGTTTTATGCAGAGAAAAGGGTATATAATCATTAAAACATTATTTCATTTTAATACAATTTATTTTTTGTAAGCATCCAATTGATAGGATGTTCTAAATCATTTGAATAAACAACTAGTTTAGTCATGTTGTTATTCATTCAGGGACTGAGAGTTTCTTCACTAAACTAATAAAATAAGTAAAACCCCATGAATCCAAGAAAGTAAAAGGAAAACAAATAAACTACAGAAATCATTTCTCAATGTGAAAGGAATCGACAGAGTGAACCACATATGAATTTTTCGTACATGACCATATGGTCAAATCAGCTTTTTGGCAACATTTACAAATTACTTACCCAAGATTGGAAACCAAAGCAGTAGGTGTAATAACCAGACAATAGTGATCTTTCTGGATATTCATGAAAAGCTATTTTCATGGACAGTTGTAGTGAATTAAAAAAATATGGACCCAAAGAAAAACAATCTTAAATTACTTTTATCTATTACTATCTCATATTTTGTTGCTTGATGTTGATTAAGTGATCTCATAATTATCACTGTGGTGGTCCATCGAAGGAGTTAATTCAATTGGGGAAGACAAAGTTGCAAAAGAATAATGAACTAGTTAAAGGAATTTGTCTCACATCGAAAGTTTAGAAAACTAAAAATCATTATATAAGCAACCAACAGAGTAAGGAACATAAAAGTAATAATTCTAACTAACGTCCTTGACAATCCCAGGGGAACTAGACAAAAATGGTTACACTTTTTGACACCTGAACTAGTTAAAGAAATGTCCCACATCGAAAGGTTGGAAATGTGAAAATCAGTATATAAGCAACAAACAGATAAAAGGTTTTGAATCATTCTTAATAATTACGGCTTATGTCCTAGACAGATGAGCCCATGTTTTGACAACTCAGGCCGGGCTTTGATTTAAGTAGGTCGGGCCTCAGGCCGAGCCAGGCCAGGCCAGGCCGAATTTTAGCTAAAAAAACGTGGCCTGTTGTTAGCCTTGCAGGTCGGTATTCATAGAAAACCTATTTTTAATATTTTTCCGGGGAGTATATATTTGGATATAGCTACATTTTTTCCTCTGCTCTAAATCAAATAAATTGTCCATGTTTTTACCTACTCTTTTGTCATTATGCAGGTAGCTTTGCTGAAATTTACAGGGTATAAAATAATAAGTAATATTTCAGATACTGGGAAGGCATTTATGATCATACTTGTGACAGATATTTTTTTAGGGTAATATTTTCTGTGCTCTACTAATGATTTTGAGTTTATTTAGAGAACATATACCAAAGCAGGGTAACCTATAAAGTTTATGCAAGCAATATTTGTATTGTGTTAACTTGATTCTGCAATAGTAACATTGTCAAGAAACTTGCTGCTTTTTTCTTGTTAAAACCTTTAGAACTGGTATATTTTTCCTTATATTTGTCTTGCAAAGATTTTTATTTTGGGAGTATTTTATGAGGATAGAATTTTGGGCTTTCTTCTTGTTTATGCCTCTGTGAATCTTTTGGTTGGCATATATTAAAGGTAGAAATAGGCATTTTGATGTCATTAATGAGTTGGTATTGACATTAAAAAAATGTTTTTGGAAAATTTTTTTTTTGGGTTTCAGGGAGGTCTTTCTGGGGCTGGGGCCTTAATTTTGTGATTCAGTTTATTTGCTTCCCTAGTCCTTGGGAAAATTAAAGGGAAAAAAAGAAAGTTATATTTGTTATCCAAGAAATTTGATTAGGTGAGGCTGTTGAAAAGATATTACATTATAGAGGTCTACAGTCTTTTTATAAACATGTTTAGATCACCTATTCATGTAAATTTAATGATTTTTGTGCTTCTGAACTACTAAATGCTAACTTGCCAGACTGATAAACTTGCAGGTATCATTCTGAATCTGGTTGGCAGACGTTGTTAGAGATAATAGTTGAGCATTACGGTATTGAGGTTGATCAGTCTGCTATAACTATATTTGTCTGCCTAGTTCCAGTTATCATTGATGCATGCGTGAAGCTCTGGGTATGTTTTACTTGGAAATTACAAATGCAGTTTCTATAGTCTGCTAAATGTTCTTTACTATTCTTTTTGATATGTTTCTGTCAAGTGATTTGAGGAAGTAACAGCAAAGGGTATAGCCAAAAAAAAAAAAAAAAAAATTAAAAAGGCAGATTAAATCACCCCAAATCAAGCAGTGCTAGCAAAGAATTTCGAGTAAGCCCTAATGCTGGTGTTTAATTAAGGAACTCTCGAAACCTAGCACAAAGCTGAACAATAATAAATAAATAAATCTAACCTTGTTAGACGTATACTCGACCATTAAAACTACTACTCGACTCCTGCAACCACCCTTCTTTTGATATTTCTATTTAAGAAAATAAGCCCAAAAGGGCCAATACTGACTCGTACTGGACAATAAATTATTGAATCAGGCCCTATAGTTCTAAAAACTCAATAAAATAAATAAATAAATAAATAAAAATTAAAAAAAAAATAAGATTTCTGGTCACACTCTGTCTTGAGGATCTTTCTTTTACCCCTGTGCTGATACATTTCCAATTAGCTATTCGTCTGACTGCATAAACTGCTGGAGATCTGAAGGGCTTGCTGGGCCGTGTTAGAGGATTTGTTTATTATGATAAGCGTAGAAGCAAACCCATGAGCAATGTTGAACTAGTGATAGATTTGTATAATATGATCCTAAATCATGTATTCTTCTAACCTTAAGAATCTCTTTTACATTGTTAAACTGTGGTTGATAATTTCTTTGATTCGTGCGGCTTTACTCTAAATGATTATGTCGTTACTATCACCTGATAGATTGAATATTTTTCTTTTCTTTTTAATGGTTAGATGTTTAAATTCCTCCCGAGATTATCCCCTAAGGTGGCAAATATTTTCCGGGAAATGAAGCGGCACTAGAGGAGATCATCGATGTTGGGTTTCTCAAATTCATTGGAATACAAATCAGGTAGAGCATATTATTTATTATTCCATTTTCATTGTTTATCCAGCTCAATGATGTGTAGAAGTTTATTTCGAAGTGCAAGTGGTAAATAGGTATGAGACTAGGTAGGTGTTGGGCTGATGGAAATGTAGCTCAATTTGAGCAGTTTGTTATTCGTCTTAGTCACATAAATCCTTGTAACTCTTAGAATAAGAATCACAAATATGAACTGGATGTTCATGATCAAAAGCTTACATATATTATTATTACATTGCAGAATTTTCAATATTTATTATAACAAATTTTTATGTTCTGGACATTGGTACTTGTGTTTGTTGTATAAATAAAATAGAAGTATGGAATTGCTTGCCAGTACATTGGGTTTGAGCTGCAAATATTAGGCCAATCTACACAGGTCTGCACTTCACCTTCTTTAGATTTATGATGATTTTTCCCTACATTAATAGGAGGAGCCAGAGGACATTAATAGGAGGAGCTAGAGGGTAAGAAACTATCAGCAAATGGGAGTAAATATTCAATACAAGAATAATATTCTCTCTCATCACGTGAAGAGAGAGAGAGAGAGAGAGAGAGAGAGAACAAATTGGTATGACAAGGAAAACAAAAATGATTATCGATTTTGGATGGATAGGTTTTATGAACTACTAGAAAATCAAAATTTGTATTTGTGAGTTTTATTTCAGAACAAAGAAAAAGTTGGGAATAATACTGCTAGTCTGCTACTGACCACCCCACCCCACCCATGGCCATAAGTAAGGAAGGAAGGACAGGGCCCCTACTATCATATCTATGGCATAGATTGATTTCTCGTCCCAAGTACAAACAATGTCTCTCTCTCTCTCTCTCACTCTATCTCTCTCTGGATGATTGTGGAGTGATGATGAGGAGGAGGACCACCAAACTTTAAAATTACTACTCAAATTTTAGCTGCTGATGTTGCTTGTCACTCTATTGAATTAATTGTTCATAAAATAATTCAATTAATGGACACTGCTACTACTACTACTACTGTTGTATTGGTCCTTCCCCCTCCTCATTCTCTCTCTAGAATTGACTACTACTTCCACTTACAAACAAGAGCACAACATCATTTAATTGCTGCCTGGACAATAAAACCTGATTCCGTAATTTCATTAGCATGACAATTTTATTTTATTTTTATAAAATCTTATTTGTATTTTTAAAAAAGTAGTTCCAGATTTATTATTCATATTTATATTCGAAAGCACTAATTCAAAAGTTTAAAGTTATTTTTAAAAAATAAATAAATAAATAACAATGATATGATTTTATAAAATTAAAATTAAAAAATGTGATTATGTTTTTTGTGACAACAGTCCAAACTAATATTATAAACTATTGAAATTATCATTAATGAAATTAGGGAAATAATAAAATTATTATTTAGAAAATATTTAAATCTATATTGTTTTAAGTCAATTTCTCAGATAAGTAACCATTACAATATTGTAACACCAAAAAAAAAATTACACAATATACTAAAAGAAGGTTTCTTACCAAGGAATGAACAAACTTAACACTAGTTCGTAGTCGGGTCCAATAATTTCAGGGTTAATAATTCGGGTCAAATACTAAATTAAATTATAAAATAATAAGTTTTAATATGTTGTTTTAACTCACCTTACAAACTCATCTAAAAGATTACGATCCAAAATATTAATATATTAATTTGAGTCAGTTATACACATTCAAATATTATGTATGTTTTGAAAGGAGACTCTGACGTTACAGTTGGGCCACAAACAAAACTTCACGTTGGGCCGACGAGTCTTATAACCCAAATGCTAGACTCTCTTCTAAGTGAATTATTCCACGTGTCTCCAATCCGTTTGTTGGTTCGTGCTCTCTCTTAGCTGTGCATTGGAGGTTCTGAATTGGGTGGATATGGAGAAATAGCTAGGTATCTTGTTGATAGATTGAAAGAATCAGTGGACAATAATTTAAACTTTCTCATCCGCTCCTGACTTTGAAACCCTTGATAGATCATCCCCATCGATTATACACCGCTGAATTTCTTATTCAGTAACCAAATCGTTCTTTTTTTTAGTTAATACTTCAGTATTTTCTGTTTTTGTTTAATTAATAGTGGGGGAAATATATATACAATTATACAAACTTTAAGCCATAAATTTTGATTTTTGTAATATTGGCATCATAGCTTTAGCTTTGTTATACATGGAAAAATAATAATAATAGTTCCTCCTCCTCCTCCTAACACAAATGCACAGACTTAGAGGGTGTTTGATTGGAACTTAATGCATCTAAATGGCTGAATCGGTCAGCCATTTAGTGCGTTTGTTTATGACTGAATGGCTTAATTGATCAGATTTTTGGGCTGAATAATTAAATCTAATTTTTTGACTAAATGGTTAAGTTCCGGCCGAATGAAATAAAAAAGAAATTTTAAAAATATTAAATATTATATTAAGTAATATTAAATAAATTTACAACAACTTTGAATTTTTTCAGAGGGATTAAATTGTAAAAATATGTTATTTATATGTTTCAGTATGTTATTTATCAAACAATTTTTTTCATTCAGTATTAAAAAATTTACTTCATTCAGATTACTTAAGTATTCAGAACTATTTCAATCAATTTTTATTAAACACTCCCTTAATTGCGTAAGGTAATTGGTTTGCTGGTTTTCTATTTGTTAAGAAAGAGATGCTAACAATTCCTATGTATATACTTGAGAAGAGAATCCTTGTTCAGATATGTCAAGTGCTCAAACTGTTGCTTTTTTTGCAAATGAGTAGAATGCTAAATTGGGTGTCAATATGTGTTTTGTGATTAGTGGACTAAAGCTTGGAGGAGGAATATTTTGGGGATTTGCTAACTCAAAAATAATTGTGATTTACCTTGACGCTCTTGTTTTATGTTCCTGGTCTGGTCCGGTCCCCTCTGTATGATTGTACCTGTATGTTTGTGCATATCTATCTATCTATCTCTATTCATAGCTAAGAGAACTTAGGGAAGTTGGAGGCTTTTGCTTTCGGTTGTTTAGGGAACTTATCGGTGGGGCACAAACTCTTATCTGTCAACGTTCAAGAACTAGACTTAATTCATTAGATTTAGTAATTGCTGATAGTGAAATGGCATGATAACTTGATTGCTGCAAGATGGAGATGTCGGTGGATGGAGTTTCCTGCTTTAATAGTCATTCTCAACAACTAGCTTTGATAGGTGTTATAATCTGATGAATAGTCAATGGCTTAATAACTCTACAGAAATTATTGGAGACAGAAGGGGGGAGGAGAGAGAGGTCTGTATGAATAAGAGCCATATAATGGATGTTAGTAAATCTGATGGAAGTGCTGTGATGGAGTGAATAGGTAGTTTTGGGTGCTGCATTTTACTTGACTGATTTAAATTTGACCCAAGAAATGATGAGATTTCTCTAGAGTTTGAGTGGTGCTGGTGTGGTGTGGGTTACTGGATAGCAGGATAGCAGGACCATCCGTAGGAATGTGCTGAGTGTATTTGTCTTGGACAAAATGGAAAGGAGAGTATTCCACATGGGGGGAGTCTGACAGATTGAATTACACTTGCATTTTTGGACTGGAGAGACATTGAACTAATGGCTGAAAGTGACTTTTTTTAATGGGGGTATGGGTCACCTTTTAATTTGTTGCTGTTTAGTAATTGTCTTCTTTATCTGCCTCCATTGGCTTCAGCAGTGTTGGCTCGTTTGTGGGTCTCTTCTAAGCCCAGGGATCATGCCATCTAATTTGTTCTTCTAAAGGGAGCACCAAAATTATTTGCTTCCTGCCATATTTTTGCTTCTTCAAGAGAGGGGCTTCCGGAAACCTGGGAATTTCTTGGTATATGTTGAAGGTGAGGTCCAACAACTAATGTGATATGCAGTTTTCATGTCGATGTCATTGTGCTAAACTAGTTCATTAACTGGCTGACGCTACTATCTGGTCGTTGCCTTTTCATTATGTTTGTGTTACTGTTCGTTTTCATTTGTTACTAGCTTAGCATTGCATCTGAATTTTACTGCATAGTTACATCTCTTCATTGTTTACTGTAGTTGGTCATAGTTACTAAACGTATATGAGTTCATGCATGAGAGACATGGCATTCCTCATACAATTGCTCCATGTTTCATGGAGGTCGACGTTTAGATTTCTTTTATGAGGCTCATTATTGTGATGGAGTGGAACTCGAAAACTCCCTTGGAGTGGGACTTGGAGAATTTGGCCATGTATAGTAGCAGGACATTTGAAATTCCCACACGCTTAGAGTTTTCTAGCCACAAGATTGATGAAGTAAAAGAGAATGGTCGAATTTATTCATCTGGAGTTGGTTCTGGCTCTGATTTGAGGCATGGCTCGACATCCCAGAACTCCTTCTCAGCTTCCGCAGATTCTTCGGTAAAAGAGGCATTAAAATCTTTCGGCGCAGTTGATGTTTTTCCTAAAGATGTCAGTAAGAAGGAAGAGTTTTGGGGGGTCGACAAGAATGGGAATTTTCCTAGTATGGGAGCTTGTCTGGGCTCCGGTGTGCCAATGATGACTGGTTTGAAGCTTGGTAGGCAGACATACTTTGAAGACGTGTGTGCTGGTAGCACTGCTAAAAGCACAGCATGCTCTGTGGATCCTTCATCATCTTGTCCCACAAGAAAGAGAACTAGGCAATCTCATCGGAGCATGCAGATTCAGCGTTGCCAAGTTGAAGGATGTAGCCTTGACCTTGTGTCAGCAAAAGGTTATCATCGCCGGCATAAAATATGTGAAAGCCATTCCAAAAGTCCAAAAGTGACTGTTGCTGGGATGGAGTGTCGGTTTTGCCAACAGTGCAGCAGGTAAGTCTCTTGTGTGTACCTCGATTAATTGATAATGAACTTTAGTTATGTGTTTTTTGTCCACGACACTCGACGAACGCATGTTGAGGGTATACATTTTCAAACTCCATTTTTTCTTTTGTTTTCTGAAAAACTCATAAAATATGTTGTTTTTTTTCATGCAGAGATGCTTATTTCAAGGAACACCAGAAAGTTGTTTTTGTCTGTTTTCAGATTTGGATAAGAAGTAATTCACTCCCATTGACATAAAACACATTCAATCAAACCTTCCAGTAATTGGGCACTTGAGAGATGTAAAAGAATTAGTGAAACTTTTCTATTTCTCTTATTTTCTTAAAAAATATTTCCCCCGGGAATAGAGACTAAACATGTGCTCGTTTTTCATAAGATAGATTCAGAAAACAAAAATAGGAAATAAAAACAGAAATGGTAACCAGACGCCTGGTTCAGTTGTTTTATTTTTTGCAATTTATGTTTGCCTCCAAATTAACTGCAATTTATGGACAGTTTTTTTTTAATAATGTTGGCATAATATCTGGTTTTTTCATTTTAAAGGTTCCATGATTTGTCGGAGTTTGATGACAAGAAGCGAAGTTGCCGTAGACGCCTCTCCGATCACAACGCTAGACGTCGCAGGCCACAGCCAGAAGCAACCCAGTTCAACTCTACGCAACCATACGGTGCTCGTTCAACTCTTACTGAATTTTCTCGTCTTGCCTTATCCATTCATTGATCTGATTCTTTTTCATCAGGTTCTTGATGAAGATGTGATTTTGTTTCGTTGTCATATTTAACTTGTCCCTCACTCCATATTGTAACTTATCTGAAGATGTGGTTCAGTTTGCTTTTTGCTCTCCTATTTGGAGTGTGTTATTTCTCTGAATGTTAAAGTATTTTGGATTGTTTTCATAATCGTTGCACAATCTACTTCGTTTCATATATGCTCATGCATGTCATTTCTTCTTGATTATTCAACCTGAACAGATCAGCATCCACGGATGAACTTTCTGCTTAACAGGGTCCCTATCCCAGTTTCAAATCAAACATGGGGAACTGATTTCCACTTGACGGGAACATTAGCTTCAGATTCTCGGATTACCTTTGCAAAAGTTGGACAAAATGCCTTATCATCTTTCGAGGTGATAACACCTAGGACACTTTATAATGGTATGTTTCCCATCCTTTCCAGTGAAAATGTATTCCCTAAACCAGCTTCAATCCTCTGAAAAAGATGAAAGATTTAGTGATACAGTCCGAATGCTTAGCAATGTGCAAGTATGAGCAATTTTCTTGTAAACTGCCTACTTTAGCAATTATAGATTTGTACCACTGCCACTTTTAAAAAAAAAAGACCAAGGAATTTTACGTATACATACATTCCACATATGATTACTGATAACTATGTTACTATGTCATCCACTTTTAAAAGGGTCTTGCCTGTTAAACATAATCTGCACACACAAAATTCTGCAGTTTATATGCTCTATGTGACGCCCCCAAATCTGGGCCCACACAGTCCAAACTTGAGTCGTCAAAATACTACAACAAAATTATTACAACAAAGCACAACGTACAACAATACAGTGTATAATAATACACAACTAAGTCTTCACTATTATTGCCACACTATTTTACAAAACGTGAAGACTATGATAACTATTCCTCGGACCCTCACTCCATTCCCCGGCTAGACCCTGTTATGTTTTCATCTCCTGTTGAAAAACAATGGAATAAAAGAAAGGGTGAGCTCAAATAGCCCAGTAAAGAATATCATGACTAAGATAATGACGAATAAATTATCATTAGTCTTCAACAGCTGAGTTCTTGATAGAATACAATAGACTACAAGGTTTATATCAAAAACTGCAGTTAAATTCTTAAACAACGTTCAGATCAATAATAGCAGCGGAATGAGTAATCTATTAGAAGAATAATGCAGACTATAATGTCCACTCGGTTCTCTTTTTAGGAAAAACATCATCAACTTTTATCATCTGAAATATCATTAGTCAAGATAATACAAATTCACAGTTCCTGATCATAATCATGCAGATCAACAGTTCATCTTTGCACTACGGGCCAAAGACATTCAATATAACACCAACGGTCATGATTATACCAGATTCAGCCTTTGGTCATAATCATACCAAACAACAGTTCATCTTTGCACTACGGGCCAAAGAGAACATTCACCACGTGCCATAAAAGACACCGAACAGATGTATCGCCTTTAACCTATTATATCGCCTTTAACCTATCATCTGTTCAACAAATATATCACATCTGTGCCCCCGGCCACAGATATTCACAACAGCTTGATTTTTGGATGATTAGAATGATATAAATGATGAACAGAAGAAATAGGATAACAATAAGTATCGGAAGTTTACTTTGTACAGATTCAAATAATGTCCAAATTGTCAACATGATGTGGAGTGAAATTCAAGATCCACAGTTCAGAATAACGGTTACAATTCAATAGAAAGGTTCACGTAAATAGGAAGGTTCAGTTGAAATAATGAAGTTCAACTATTATGGAACATATAATATTTTCAGGAATTATAGAAGCAATAGTTCCATAATAAATTTCGATTTAGGAGTATGAAAGAAAATAATATCCCTTACCGTAGCAGGTTTGATTAACAAAAGGTGAAGGAAATTAATACAAAGGGTTATTCACCAACAGGCGGCAATCCGCTCCGTAAGGTTATTCCCACAATTTAATAGAATTTGAGTACAAAGAGTTATTCACCAAACAGGCGGCAATCCGCTCCGTAAGGTTATTCTCAGAGATTAATAATGAATGAATACGAAAGGTTATTCACCAACAGGCGGCAATCCGCTCCGTAAGGTTATTCCCACAATTTAATAGAATTTGAGTACAAAGAGTTATTCACCAAACAGGCGGCAATCCGCTCCGTAAGGTTATTCTCAGAGATTAATAATGAATGAATACGAAAGGTTATTCACCAACAGGCGGCAATCCGCTCCGTAAGGTTATTCCCACAATTTAATACATGGAAATAAAAGGCACGTCTTATGAGTAAGGAAAAAACAATATTATTATCGAGAATCAAATAATGATAATCCCTTACCATAGTACGTTTGAATAATGGAAGATGAAAAAGATGGTATCCCTTACCGTAACACCTGACTGGATATTGATTTAAATGAGGTTGATTAACTTGAACAGTACACGTATTGTGACGCCCCCAAATCTAGGCCCACACAGCCCAAACTTGAGTCGTCAAAAGACTACAACAAAATTATTACAACAAAGCACAACGTACAACAATACCGTGTATAATAATACACAACTAAGTCTTCACTATTATTGCCACACTATTTTACAACACGTGAAGACTATAATAGATATCCCTCGGACTCTCACTCCATTCCCCGGCTAGACCCAACTACGTTCTCATATCCTGTTGAAAAATAATGGAACAAAAGGGTGAGCTCAAATAGCCCAGTAAGAAATATCATGACTAAGATAATGACGAATAAATTATCATTAGCCTTCAACATGTGAGTTCTTGATAGAATACAACAGAATACAAGGTGTATATCAAAAACTGCGGTTAAATTCTTGAACAATGTTCAGATCAATAATAGCGGCGGAATGAGCAATCTATTAGAAGAATAATGTAGACTATAATGTCCACGCGCTTCTCTTTTTCGTAAAAACATCATCAACTTTTATCATCTGAAATACCATTAATCAAGATAATACAAATTCACAGTTCCTGGTCATAATCATGCAAATCAACAATTCATCTATGCATTACGGGCCAAAGAGAACATTCAATATAACACCAGCGGTCATGATTATACCAGATTCAGCCTTTGGTCATAATCATACCAAACAACAGTTCATCTATGCACTACGGGCCAAAGAGAACTTTCAATATAACAACAACGGTCATGATTATACCAGATTCAGCCTTTGGTCATAATCATACCAAACAACAGTTCATCTATGCACTACGGGCCAAAGAGAACTTTCAATATAACAACAACGGTCATGATTATACCAGATTCAGCCTTTGGTCATAATCATACCAAACAATAGTTCATCTATGCACTACGGGCCAAAGAGAACTTTCACCACGTGCCATAAAAGACACCGAACAGATGTATCGCCTTTAACCTAATATATCGCTTTTAACCTAACATTTGTTCAACAATTATATCGTATCTGTGCCCCCGGCCACAGATATTCACAACAACTTGATTCTTGAATATTAATATAAATAACAGTGATACGAATGATGAACAAAAGAAACAGGATAAACAATAAGTATCGAAAGTTTACTTTGTACAGATTCAAATAATATCCAAATTGTCAACATGATGTGGAGTGAAATTTAAAAATGTTATTCAAGATTCTCAGTTCAGAATAACGGTTACAGTTCAATAGAAAGATTCAGAAAATAGAAAGGTTCAGTTGAAATAATGAAGTTCAACTATTATGGAACATATAATATTTTCAGGAATTATAGAACCAATAGTTCCATAATAAGTTTCGATTCAGGAGTATGAAAGAAAATAATATCCCTTACCGTAGCAAGTTCAAGAGTGTAAAAAAATGACATTTCTTACCTTATCTGGTGACTGGATATTGATAAAAATGAGATTGATCAACCTATATATTTATAATAAAATTAGTAATTACAACATGTAAACTTCAAAGTGTATGATAACTCATATATTATGAACTATCAAAATTATATATATTTAACATAATTTTTGTAGTATAAAATACCAACTTTAAAATAGTTTTAAAATAATATTCCAAAATAAATCTTCCAAAGAAAGCTTTTAAAAATGAATCTTCTCAAAGAAGTGTCTTCTAAAGGAAGATTTGTGAATACCGTGAAAAATAGGAATTTATAAAATTACTACTCTTTAATAAAAGACTTACTTGAAAAATTTCTGCACTCCTTTTGGCTTTCAAACTCTCAAAATAACCTTACTATGCTCAAAATTCTCTCACAATAAACTTATAGAAAAATTTATGTATTTTAGATATGATTTTCTTATTCAGCAAATGGGCCTATTTATAGTAAATGAAGTCACTATGCGTAGCACGCCAAGGAAGGAAAAAAAAAATGAGGGCTGCGCCGCCTAAGGCTGCGCAAACGTTTTAAAAGAAATTTTCAATACTTGCACAGTAACTTTGCACAGTAACTTTAAAATTTTCAAAAAGTGAACAGTAATGAACAGTAACTTTTGTCGGCAGATGAACAGTGACTTTCCCGAGATGAACAGTAACTTTCGTCAGTGAATAGTAACTTTTCCGGGAATGAATAGTAAATTCCGGGAGTGAATAGTAACTTTTGAAAAATAAAATTTTTATTTTTCCTGTGGGTCCAACATATAAAATAAAATAATGCTACAACAATAATTCAACAATAATGTAATAAACACGTTACAGATTATTATTAATTTAATAATATAAATTACAGTATATTTGCAACCGTGACAATTATTAGGTTCAATAATTTTAAAAACAGTGCAGCAATAATTATTGAGTCAATGATATGAAATACAGTGTAATGACAATTATTGAATCAATAATGCAAAATACTGTGCAACAACAATTATTGAATTGATAACATAAAATATTATGCAGTGATAATTATTGATGAAATGATGCGCAACAGTTACGGTGTCAATTATCAGAACAATAGTATGAGACACTGTGCAATACCGCGTGCTACTGTAGAGTACCGTGTGCTACAGAAAATACCATAAATTACCGTATGCTACTATTCTTTTATCACCGGTATTTTAACAGTTAACACCGTTGACTATTTTTGTTTAAAAATGTTACTTCTGTCGTTTTCTATATCCGACAAATATTCCGTTGTGGGGTCCACCAATAATTTGTTATTTCGGCGCCGTCGTACGGCCCGAATATTCCCCGACAAAACGAATATTCCCCGACAAAACGAATATTGTCCGACAAAATAAAATTTACACATAACATCCTTAACTTTCAATTTCGTTAATTTAACCACTTACTGTTTCAGGAAAAATATATATGAAGAAAAATTAATTTTTATATTTCATAAAATTCGGGGTCTTACACGTATACTTATAGATCTTCACAAATACTCAAGATGACTTAAGCACACTTAGAGAGAACTTTCACAAGAAGTATTTAGAGAGAGAAAGAAAGAACAAGTAAGGAAGTTTATGAAAAATCCTTAAGTTAAGGCTTCTATTTATAGCCAAAAATCTTATCATTCATTTAATCTAAACCATTCATTTAAAGATCACCTTTTAATCTACACCATCCATTTCAAATATTATATTATCTTTAATCTACACCATTCATTTCATATCACCTAATAATCACCTAACTTTATATTATAAACAAATCAATTTAATTATTCAACAATAATTCACACTTTAATCTACACCATTCATTTCATATCACCTAATAATCACCTAACTTTATATTATAAACAAATCAATTCAATTATTCAACAATAATTCACACTTTAATCTACACCATTCATTTCATATCACCTAATAATCACCTAACTTTATATTATAAACAAATAACTTTATCAATTCAATTATTATGACTAATTGTTATAAATACAGTATAGTTAGCTCTTAGATATCAAGTCAATAAATTAATGAAATACAACTGTTTAAATAACATCATAATAGAGATAACAATAATGTAAAATAAAGCATACGTTACTGTGTAATGACAATTATTGATTCAATAATGTGAATTACTGTGCATATGTTACTGTGACAATTATTAGGTTCAATAATTTTAAAAACAGTGCAACAACAATTATTGACTCAATGATATAAAATACAGTGTAATGACAATTATTAAATCAATAATGCAAAATACTGTGTAACAACAATTATTGAATTGATAATATAAAATATTATGCAGTGACAATTATCGATGAAATGATGCGTAACAGTTACGGTGTCAATTATCAGACCAATAATATGAGACACTATGCAATACCGTGTGTTACTGTAGAGTACCGTGTGCTACAGAAAATACCATAAACTACCGTATGCTACTATTCTTTTATCACCGGTATTTTAACAGTTCCGTTGACTATTTTTATTTAAAAAGGTTACTTCTGTCGTTTTCTATATCCGACAAATATTCCGTTGTGGGGTCCACCAATAATTTATTATTTCGGCGCCGTCGTACGGCACGAATATTCCCCGACCAAACGAATATTCCCCGACAAAGCGAATATTGTCCGACAAAATAAAATTTGCACATAACATCCTTAACTTTCAATTTTGTTAATTTAACCACTTACTGTTTCAAAAAAAATATATATATGAAGAAAAATTAAATTTTGTATTTCATAAAATTCGGGGTCTTACAACCTCCCCTCCTTATGAAATTTCGTCCCCGAAATTGACGTACCTGATATATCGAAGAGGTAAGGATACTTAGATTTCATCTCAGATTCTAGCTCCTAAGTCATTTCCTCAGTATCTTGGTTCCTCCATAAAACCTTAACTTGAGGTATAACCTTTGAGCGTAGGATCTGCTCCTTCTTATCCAGGATCTTAACAGGTACCTCCTCGTATGTTAAATCCTCTACTATAACGTCTGGTTCTAACTCAATGACGTGGTTTGGGTCCTTCACATATTTACGTAACATAGATATGTGAAAAACGTTATGGATGCGAGACATACTTGGTGGTAGGGCTAGTCTGTAGGCTACGGTTCCTATTCGATCGAGGATTTCAAATGGGCCAATAAATCGAGGGTTGAGCTTTCCTCTCTTTCCGAATCTCGTAACCCCTTTCCATGGAGAAACACGTAAGAATACATGATCTCCGACGTTGAAACTTTCGTCTCTCCGATGAAGACCAGCATAACTCTTTTGTCGTTCTTGTGCGGTCTGTATTCGTTGTCGGATCATTTGGATCTTTTCGGTCGTCAAGCGTACCAACTCGGGTCCCAACAATTTTGCTTCTCCTACCTCATTCCAACATATTGGAGAGCGACACTTCCTTCCATACAAAGCCTCGAATGGAGTCATGCCTATGCTTGCTTGGTAACTGTTGTTGTAAGAAAATTCCACCAATGGCAAGTACTTATCCCAACTTCCTTTGAAGTCTAATACACAAAGTCTCAAAAGATCTTCGAGGGTCTGGATCGTCCTTTCCGATTGTCCGTCCGTTTGAGGATGGTATGCAGAACTAAAACGTAGTTCAGTGCCCATAGCTTTTTGTAGACTGATCCAAAAGCGTGAAGTGAATCTAGGATCTCGATCAGAAACTATGGAAACTGGCATGCCATGCAATCTCACGATCTCATTTATGTACATACCGGCAAGACGTTCAAGTGAAAAGTTTTCTCGTATAGGCAAGAAATGAGCAGATTTGGTCAATCTATCTACGATCACCCAAATTGCATCTAAGCCTTGAGAAACTTTTGGAAGACCCGTCACGAAGTCCATATTGATGTGTTCCCACTTCCATTCGGGAACTTCAAGTGATTGTAATGGACCTTTAGGAACTTGATGCTCTGCCTTGACACGTTGACAAGTTAGGCACCTTGAGATAAACTCTGCAATCTCTCTTTTCATATTGTTCCACCAAAATGTATGTCGAAGATCTCGATACATCTTGGTACCTCCTGGGTGGATTGCAAACGGCGTGTTGTGTGCCTCCATCATGATTTTACGCTTTAATTCAGGATCGTTAGGAACACAGAGTCGAGAGTTGACTCGAAGTATTCCTTTCTCGTCGATTCTTGCTTCGGGAATGGCACCTTCTTGTACTTTCTTTATCATATTTATCAGTTCCGGATCGGTAGCTTGAGCAGCTTTAATTTTATCGATTAAAGTTGGTTCTACTCGCACGTGAGCAATCTTCGAGCGGGTCCCTGGTGTCTTTAGCTCTATCTCCATCTTTTGCAAGTCGTACAAAATACACTTTTGTGTTGTCAGCAGTGCACTTGTACTTGCATAAGATTTTCTGCTCAAAGCGTCAGCTACAACGTTCGCCTTTCCCGGGTGATACTGGATTGTGTGGTCATAATCCTTTAACAGCTCAAGCCAACGTCGTTGTCGCATGTTGAGTTCCTTCTGGGTGAAGAAATACTTGAGACTTTTATGATCCGTATAGATATCCACTTTTTCTCCGTACAAGTAGTGTCTCCAGATCTTCAACGCGAAAACGACTGCTGCCAACTCTAGATCATGAGTAGGATAATTTTTCTCATAATCTTTGAGTTGTCGAGAGGCGTAGGCTATAACCTTTCCATGTTGCATAAGGACACAGCCTAGACCTTTGCCAGAAGCATCGCTGTAGATAACAAATTCTCCTGATCCTGATGGTATGGTCAGAACAGGAGCTGAAACCAGTCTCTTCTTGAGTTCTTGGAAACTTTTCTCGCATTCCTCGCTCCATATGAATTTTGTGCTTTTCCGAGTAAGCTGCGTTAATGGAGTGGCGATTCGAGAAAATCCTTCTACGAATCTCCGATAATAACCAGCTAGACCCAGAAAACTTCGGACTTCGGTTACTGTTTTGGGTTGTTCCCAATTTAGTACCGTTTCAATCTTCGCAGGATCGACTGATATTCCTTGACTAGAAATCACATGCCCAAGAAACGCGACCTCCTCAAGCCAGAACTCACATTTCTTCAACTTGGCATATAATTTGTTTTCACGGAGCTTTTGTAGTATCAATCTCAGGTGTTGTTCATGATCCTCGCGACTCTTGGAGTATATGAGGATGTCATCAATAAAGACAACCACAAAATGATCCAAATGTTCCTTGAATATCCGGTTCATCATGTCCATGAAAGCTGCAGGAGCATTAGTTAGTCCAAAAGGCATGACTAAGAACTCATAATGCCCATAACGAGTTCTGAAAGCAGTCTTTGGAATGTCCTCAGCTTTAACCTTTAACTGATGATATCCAGAACGGAGATCAATCTTTGAGAAATGTTGAGCGCCTTGCAATTGATCAAACATGTCATCAATCCGAGGTAACGGGTACCTGTTCTTGATGGTGACATGGTTCAATTCTCGGTAGTCAATGCACAATCTCATACTCCTGTCTTTCTTCTTCACAAATAGAACAGGAGCACCCCAAGGTGATGCACTCGGACGAATGAAACCGGTATCCAACAATTCCTGTAGTTGGACTTTTAACTCTTGAAGTTCAATGGGAGCCATTCGGTAGGGAGCTTTGGAAATGGGCTTGGTACCGGGTTCAAGATCAATATAAAAATCAATTTCACGGTTTGGGGGTAAGCCAGGAAGTTCTTCAGGAAAAACGTCAGGAAACTCATTAACAATGGGAATATCATTCAAGTTTGACGTATTTTTGTTCAAATCAGTGACATGAGCTAAAAAGGCTTGACATCCGTTTTTCAATAAACGAATGGCTTTATGGCTAGAAATAACAGTTATAGATTTCAATGGTTTAGTTGCTTGAATTTGCATGACAGGTTGATTAGGAATATGAAAACTAATAATCTTATGAAAACAATCAATTTTAGCATGATGGGTAGTCAACCAATCAATTCCTAAAATCACATCAAATTCACGCATCTCCAAAGAAATAAGGTCAACAGATAATGTGAGGTTGTTGATTTGAACTAGGCAAGATTTATAGACAGTAGATGTAATGGTCATTTCTCCTAATGGGGTTTCAACTGATAAGTCAAAGTTCAAGTTTTCAGGAGTTAAGTTTAAACGCTGAGCACATGCAGGTGAGATAAAAGAATGGGTAGAGCCAGTATCTAACAAAGCGTAGACTTCACGAGAATTTATGAATAGCTTACCGGTTATCACCTCGTTCGAGTTTCGCGCCATTTGGGATGTCACAACAAAAGCTCTCCCTTGAACTACAGATTTTCCCTTATCCGCGCTAGCTTTTGGTATCATCATTGCAGCTGGACTTGATTTTGTGGCAGGACAGAACCGCGCAAGATGACCCTCTTTCCCACAACTGTAGCACTTTTTGGACTGCAGTGTACAGTTTGGGCTGATGTGACCTTCCTGACCACACCTATAGCATCTCACTGGTGGTCGATCTTCTCCCCTTGAAACTGGGGTCGGTGCTGGTGTTGGTACTGGTGCTGGTGCCCTTCCATAATTATTATGGAATCTCTTTCTTTTGAAATTGTTCCCACTAGATTCTCCTCTTCTGTTATTTGGTATGGAATTACCACCGAAGTGTTGGTTACCTCCTCGATGGTTCTCGTTCCTGTGGTTGTTGTCACTCCTTTCTCTATGCTGATCATTAACTCTTGGCTGCAATGTTTCATCTGTTTGCTCCACCCTTTGAGCCCTATCTACAACATCTGAATACAAACTAAATTTATGAGAGCTAAGTTGTTAACGAATTTTGAATCTCAAACCTCTTAGGAACATCCGACTCATTCGTGCTTCGTCATCCACAAGATGGATGGCAAAGCGAGATAACTCGGCAAACTTGGCTTCATATTGGGAAACTGTCATGTTTCCCTGCTCCAGCTTAATGAATTTCACCTCTTTCATATGGCGGATGCTTTCTGGGAAATACTTCTCGTTAAACAGTTCTTCGAATTCTGTCCAAGACATTTCGAGTGCTGAAGGTTGGATACGTTTTACCGCTTCCCACCAATGGTCCGCCTCACCTCGTAACATAAAAGTGGCAAATGGCACCTTCTGATCATCAGCGCATTGTAAGACATCAAGTATTTTTGTCGTCTGCTTTAGCCATGCCTCCGCTTTGAGTGGGTCAGGCTTCCCGTGGAATTCAGGTGGTCCTAATTCTTTAAATTGCTTAACAGTGACCATCCTCAAATTGCCAGCGTTTCTACCGTTATTATTGACTGGATTTCCTCTTCCTTGATTCTGTATGAACTGCATGAAATTCCTAAAGAATCCATCGTTCATCATGTTATCAGGAACATTATTTCCTGAGTTGGCAGGAGGATTGTTTGGGGCCTCTTGATTCTCGGCTACATTTGCTTCAGGCATTCCATAGTTAACCTCTTGATTTCCAGATGCCATACTAAACTGTGGTCACAAAATAAATGTTAGTTCAAATAAACTGACTCATCACTTCATGTTCCTACATTCAAATCGACTCATTAGATAATAAAATCTATTTTAGGTAGGACACACTAGTGACTGATTCTATTCGTCTCTCCCCTCCTAGTTCTACCCCAGATCTCCATTAAAGACCATATCCCTAAGCTCTGATGCCAACTGTGACGCCCCCAAATCTGGGCCCACACAGCCCAAACTTGAGTCGTCAAAATACTACAACAAAATTATTACAACAAAGCACAACGTACAACAATACAGTGTATAATAATACACAACTAAGTCTTCACTATTATTGCCACACTATTTTACAAAACGTGAAGACTATGATAACTATTCCTCGGACCCTCACTCCATTCCCCGGCTAGACCCTGTTATGTTTTCATCTCCTGTTGAAAAACAATGGAACAAAAGAAAAGGTGAGCTCAAATAGCCCAGTAAAGAATATCATGACTAAGATAATGACGAATAAATTATCATTAGTCTTCAACAGCTGAGTTCTTGATAGAATACAATAGACTACAAGGTTTATATCAAAAACTGCAGTTAAATTCTTAAACAACGTTCAGATCAATAATAGCAGCGGAATGAGTAATCTATTAGAAGAATAATGCAGACTATAATGTCCACTCGGTTCTCTTTTTAGGAAAAACATCATCAACTTTTATCATCTGAAATATCATTAGTCAAGATAATACAAATTCACAGTTCCTGATCATAATCATGCAGATCAACAGTTCATCTTTGCACTACGGGCCAAAGACATTCAATATAACACCAACGGTCATGATTATACCAGATTCAGCCTTTGGTCATAATCATACCAAACAACAGTTCATCTTTGCACTACGGGCCAAAGAGAACATTCACCACGTGCCATAAAAGACACCGAACAGATGTATCGCCTTTAACCTATTATATCGCCTTTAACCTATCATCTGTTCAACAAATATATCACATCTGTGCCCCCGGCCACAGATATTCACAACAGCTTGATTTTTGGATGATTAGAATGATATAAATGATGAACAGAAGAAATAGGATAACAATAAGTATCGGAAGTTTACTTTGTACAGATTCAAATAATGTCCAAATTGTCAACATGATGTGGAGTGAAATTCAAGATCCACAGTTCAGAATAACGGTTACAATTCAATAGAAAGGTTCACGTAAATAGGAAGGTTCAGTTGAAATAATGAAGTTCAACTATTATGGAACATATAATATTTTCAGGAATTATAGAAGCAATAGTTCCATAATAAATTTCGATTTAGGAGTATGAAAGAAAATAATATCCCTTACCGTAGCAGGTTTGATTAACAAAAGGTGAAGGAAATTAATACAAAGGGTTATTCACCAACAGGCGGCAATCCGCTCCGTAAGGTTATTCCCACAATTTAATAGAATTTGAGTACAAAGAGTTATTCACCAAACAGGCGGCAATCCGCTCCGTAAGGTTATTCTCAGAGATTAATAATGAATGAATACGAAAGGTTATTCACCAACAGGCGGCAATCCGCTCCGTAAGGTTATTCCCACAATTTAATAGAATTTGAGTACAAAGAGTTATTCACCAAACAGGCGGCAATCCGCTCCGTAAGGTTATTCTCAGAGATTAATAATGAATGAATACGAAAGGTTATTCACCAACAGGCGGCAATCCGCTCCGTAAGGTTATTCCCACAATTTAATACATGGAAATAAAAGGCACGTCTTATGAGTAAGGAAAAAACAATATTATTATCGAGAATCAAATAATGATAATCCCTTACCATAGTACGTTTGAATAATGGAAGATGAAAAAGATGGTATCCCTTACCGTAACACCTGACTGGATATTGATTTAAATGAGGTTGATTAACTTGAACAGTACACGTATACTTATAGATCTTCACAAATACTCAAGATGACTTAAGCACACTTAGAGAGAACTTTCACAAGAAGTATTTAGAGAGAGAAAGAAAGAACAAGTAAGGAAGTTTATGAAAAATCCTTAAGTTAAGGCTTCTATTTATAGCCAAAAATCTTATCATTCATTTAATCTAAACCATTCATTTAAAGATCACCTTTTAATCTACACCATCCATTTCAAATATTATATTATCTTTAATCTACACCATTCATTTCATATCACCTAATAATCACCTAACTTTATATTATAAACAAATCAATTTAATTATTCAACAATAATTCACACTTTAATCTACACCATTCATTTCATATCACCTAATAATCACCTAACTTTATATTATAAACAAATCAATTCAATTATTCAACAATAATTCACACTTTAATCTACACCATTCATTTCATATCACCTAATAATCACCTAACTTTATATTATAAACAAATAACTTTATCAATTCAATTATTATGACTAATTGTTATAAATACAGTATAGTTAGCTCTTAGATATCAAGTCAATAAATTAATGAAATACAACTGTTTAAATAACATCATAATAGAGATAACAATAATGTAAAATAAAGCATACGTTACTGTGTAATGACAATTATTGATTCAATAATGTGAATTACTGTGCATATGTTACTGTGACAATTATTAGGTTCAATAATTTTAAAAACAGTGCAACAACAATTATTGACTCAATGATATAAAATACAGTGTAATGACAATTATTAAATCAATAATGCAAAATACTGTGTAACAACAATTATTGAATTGATAATATAAAATATTATGCAGTGACAATTATCGATGAAATGATGCGTAACAGTTACGGTGTCAATTATCAGACCAATAATATGAGACACTATGCAATACCGTGTGTTACTGTAGAGTACCGTGTGCTACAGAAAATACCATAAACTACCGTATGCTACTATTCTTTTATCACCGGTATTTTAACAGTTCCGTTGACTATTTTTATTTAAAAAGGTTACTTCTGTCGTTTTCTATATCCGACAAATATTCCGTTGTGGGGTCCACCAATAATTTATTATTTCGGCGCCGTCGTACGGCACGAATATTCCCCGACCAAACGAATATTCCCCGACAAAGCGAATATTGTCCGACAAAATAAAATTTGCACATAACATCCTTAACTTTCAATTTTGTTAATTTAACCACTTACTGTTTCAAAAAAAATATATATATGAAGAAAAATTAAATTTTGTATTTCATAAAATTCGGGGTCTTACACTCTATCCTTTCCAAAATATAGTATTGGATCGATATTGACTTTTTGTAGTTAATTTGAGATATTTTCAATTACAAAACTAATATAAGTTTATTTAGTTTTAGACAATACAATTATGAAAATTATAAACTATCCATCCAAATAGGATTACTGATTACTAGATTTATTGTTGTCAAAAATTTGATTGTTATTTTAGTTTTAGACAATACAATTACGAAAATTGTAAACTATCCAAATGGGAATACTAATTACTAGATTTATTGTTGTCAAAAAATTGAATGAATAACTTGAGTTTCGAATTTGAAAATATCTCGAATTGAGTTAAAATTTTGGAACTTTTCAGATGCATCTGCCATCACTTTTAACTTGGATGCAGCACCGGAACTTCAGCATGCTCCCTCTCTTCTGTCATCTAATTATTGGGCATCAAATGAACCCGCTTCTCTGGAGCAGCTCGCGCATGGGAACTATATCGCTTTGGCTCAACCAGTGGCTCACTCCAATTTGCAAAATTGGGCAGCAAGTTCAATTGACTATGTGCGAGTGGAACAAACCCAGCATTTGTTGGATTTTAACAGCACTGGAAGCACCCAGTTCCAACATTATCAGTCATTCAACACAGCTCATGAATCCGATTGCTTTTACTCCAATCAAATCAACTGAGAGTGCAAATTACATTTTAAGGTCTGTGGCCCCCTGAGTTTTTCTTTTTTGCTACATAAAAGTAGAGCTATATTTATGTTCTGTTTGCCTTAGAAATTACTTTGCGGCTGTAGAAATTGTATGCATCCCTTCCAGTTACTTTATTGATATATATATATATATATGCTCTTACGGTACCATTAAGTTGAGGGACAAGTTGCGCATGACTACTAAATAAACCAAACACTAATAGTGAAAAGTACTCTACTTAAACGATTTGGTAAAAAAAATTGAAGGTACGCCTGCTGTTATACCAAACTCAAAGGTAAGCCTCTGTTTCTTGTTGGTCAAACAAAAAGATAGAAATTTTAATAAATGGTGATGTATTCTGATTATCAGCTCCCAATTTTAGATAAAAATCGTCCAACTTTCCCTTCTCTTACCCCCCACAAAATAACATACCATTAGTATTCCTTCACTTGGTCGCTGTTGAAAACTAGTGAAATACAGCATTTTGAAGCTGCGAAGGTTGATGATATGCTAGCACGCCTTCAACTAATATCTATACTTCCATTTTATACATTGCTCTACATCCACGGGATTTCTACTCAGTTTTAGCTTTTCTGGCTACTCTAATCAGAGGTTAAAAGGTTCAAAATCTGATAGTCTACTATGACTCCTACAAATTGTGTTATTATCATCGAAGTAATGCTGTTGCATTAACCTACCAACCCAACCCCATCACAGATATGATGGTGCAATCAAACTATCATATTTCTTGATTTTTAATCAGACATTTGGATAAATTATTGTTTCATCTGTCAGTACGTCCACATTATTATTATTAATGTTATGCATTAACTCTGTCATTACCTATTGAGTAATGAAGTGTGCATAAATAATGGAATAGACATCAATTTTACTTTCCCTTACACTTTGTTCAAAGCAAATATAGCTAGTTTACCAAATGAATTCAAATATTTTATATATCTTTGAAGATGATTCCAAGTAATGGATTAGACATCAATTGGAGGATTTGATCTTAACCATAACTGTCTTAGAGGTTGTCTCAAATATATGTGTAAATTATAAAATAAAGTTGTACTTGTATAATAAGTTTAAGTAAATAAAGAAATATAATACAAAAATGAAATTGGTTATGAGTCAATTCGAAAAATACTCAATTATGTCTTTGCAGCTAAATAGATATTAACATTCTTACAATATCTACTATTATTTACTTTGTTCTAAAATTAAATATTTATATTTTTTATATTGTTATATATTAGATACATGTATTTGTTTTAGAACTAAAACTTATTCTTTTAGTTTTATAAAAATAACCCCGTCTGTTAAATTATTTAGTTTTTAAAAAAGTTATTTTTCTATTAATAATATAACAAATTGCCATCAAGTTTTAAATATATAATTCCATTGTCATATCATTATTACTAAACTAAATATTCTTTATATTTAAAATTAAACATGATATAATAAATATATTTTAATTCATAAATTTCGCAATTATTTTTTTAAAACGAAGAAGAAGTATAAATATATAGATAATATTATTAGTTTGTCGTTATTTATTACTAGATCTAGTATACCATTATTATTATTATTATTATATCTATGCTATCTATTACTTACTATATACGTTTCAAATATTTTTAAACTCAAATCGGCATAATACAATATAATTTATATTGATGCAATTATAAATATCATAAATTATTTAAAAAATACTAATATTTATAAGATTTATTCCTTTAATTCAAAACTTAAATAAATTGTGTCAATTTTAAGTTTAAAAATATCCCAAATTTACTTTTAAAAAGTTAATATTAATTTTATAATTCAGAATAAAGGGAGTGTTAATTATAATAGCACAAACAACGTTTTATGTATAAGTTAACTGGGATATTTTGATTGGTCCTAAATTAAGTTAAATTATGAAATTATACTTGAATTTAATTGATTGATATTTTTATTATATATAAGAATCGGTAGATTCCCTCTCTTTGTAAACATCTAATTCATAAAATACATACACAATGCAATATATATGTAAATTGGTATTTTTCTGTCTTTGTAGAAAATCTTAAATGTATTGTACATTCATTTAGAATTATTTTTTTAATTATTCTTTATTCTTTATTTTTCTTGATAAGCCAAGGAATTTTATTAAATACTAAAAAAGAATATATTAAAATAACATTTCAAGTCACTTTATATAGGATTTTTCACTAATATTCCCTTTGTTGAACACTATTTTCTTTTTGCTTCGGTCAAATATTAGAGATATATTTTTATTTTAAATAATAGAATAACATGATAATCTTAATTTATCATCATTTTCTCATTATCATTTATAGCATCACATTACTATTACTTTACTAATATTAAAAGTATTTTTAACAATATAAATTATAATTAACAAATAAAATATAATTATAAATTTTTTGCTAAGCACAGGACACCAAACTAGTTTATAAAAATATATAATAAGACAAAACTTGATTTTTTGGTATTCCACTTTGATTTTTGATACAGATCTAAAATTTAACTACAACTAATTAAACACTTTTTAAAGTCTCTCTAAATTTATTTTATTTATTTTAAAATAATCCAAATAAATACTAATAAAATTCAAACTTTATAGGACTCTTTTATATATATTTCATGAAGATTTTGGTTGTTCTTTCAACGGCGACAGAATATGATAATGACGTATTATCATAAAATTTAGTAATAAATAATGAAACAATAAAATTAAACTATATAAATTATATGCAATTAGTAAGTTAAGTTATGAAATTATTAACTATTAAAAATAATTAACAGTTAATGTTAGAGAACCAAAATGCTTTTTTATGATTCTATAAACTTTAATATTTACTTATTATTCTACAATAATTTTGTTCTATAGTTCTTCAATTACTTTGTAGTACAATAAATTTTAACTTTAAAAACATATTTAGAATTTTACTTTACTCAACTTTAGACTCTAAATAATTAAATATTAAAAATATAAAATAAAATATTGTGATTAAATAATAATTAATATATGAGACATTTAGATAATTAATGTTAAAAATAATTATGACTTATATATTATGATTAGACTTTAGTTAATTTTTAAAATTAAAAGTCATAACGGTTACTTATAATTCTTCAACAATTTTATAGCCAAATAACTATATATTAAAAATATAAAAAAAATATTATGAGAAAATAATAATTAATATTAAAAAGTTTAATATTTATTATAAAATATATTAATGATTAAACTTTAATTTCCAGTTTTATTTCAGATAAGAGATCTTTAGTTAATTAATGATAAAAAAAAATCGTAATTTTCTCAATTCACTATTAAATTTTTAGCAAGTTTAATTTAATAGGTACCTACTCTTACGAATAAGTAGCATACAAAATAAATAAGTCCGTAGCAACAAAAATATTATCATGATATATAGTCACTCACTCTTCTTGTTCAAGCTTCGCAAAGGTTAACAGCAAGCATCATATACAAAAGTAGATGCATGCATGCATCCAAATTGCTGAAAGACACAACCAACAACATACTCTATATATATATATATATATATATATATATATCTTCAAACATACTCTCTATGTATATATTATATATTATTGGCTTGGTACGTACCGGCCAGCCTTTACTAAGTTAACTCCAGTTGATTTGGATGTGCTCGATCAGCGCAGAAGCCAGGAATTGAGTCTCTCCTGCAATTGAGCAACAATGATATATGAGCTTAACGTACATTTGACACAATTAAGCAATATGTATGTAATACTAATATATATATATTGTCATGCAAATTTTCAGAATGTTTGACGTACGTACGTATTCGTACACAACAAGCAGGCTAGGCCCATAACCACCACGTACCGTACCTATACAAAGGCTTTTGACATTACTGGCTAGCTCACACATTACAAACACATGTCCATGCATTAGCACTTCTTCTTAGGCATTCAATTAGCGGCATCCATGTATTTCTAGAAGTCTATGCATAAAGTCGTCATTAACCAAGCAGCTAGAACAAAAATAATGGTGAATGTCGATGACCAATCCTATAGTTAATTATAATATTTTATTTTTATATAGTTATAATATCATATCAATTTTAAATTTGAAATGTCTCCAATTAATTTTTTTTAAATTAATAATAATTTTATATTTTGAAATTATATAATATTGACAAACGGTATATATAAACGAGTGTATGTATATCTGTCTATATTATTAAAGAAGAGTAATAAAAATAAATGTTCTTTTGAAACTATGTTGCATTTAAACTTCTTTTATCTTCTTAAATTTTTCATCTCTAGCTAAAATCTCTCTCATATTTTTCAAACTTTATATTTTTTAATCGCGTGCACACACGGTGTGAGCCACAAACACTAGTATAAATAATTTATCAATGTGATTATTCATAACAACAGTCAATTATTTTTTTATTAACAAAAATATTATTTTTGTCCTAAATTATAAGAATAATATCAATTTTTCAAAAGTCAATTTTAAATATTTTAAACTTAAAATTAACATGAATTCATTTAATTTTTGTCAATAAAATTATGAATATAATAAAATACCTAAAAAGTATTACAAATTATAAAATTTATTATTTTTAAATTTTAAATAAATTATTTTAATTTTAAAGTTAATATTAATTTTATTATTAAAAAATAAAGAGAGTATTAGTATTTTTTATATTTAAAAGTCAATATTTTAAAAATATAACTCTACTTTGGATACCGAGAGACGAGAGAGTCTAAAGTAAAGGAAATCGAACCGCCTCATGGGGCATTGTTACAAAAATTAAAAAATAATCTTTTTCGAATTCTTTCTTTATCATCATATATATATATATATATATATATATAGGAATAATATCAAAACCCTCCCGCGGGGTAATTTAATTTGTCTTTTCTTTTACTTCTCTCTCCGGTTGAAGATTTGAATTCTCTCCTCTCTTGTTATCTTGTTTTGTGTTAAGCTAGATTTAAGTTTAGATTTAGATTTGGATTTGGCGTTTGGGATCATCATGGAAGAAGCGGGTCAACAGGGGCACGATCGGGTTGCCTCTGCGTCAACCTCGCCTGTTACTGGTGTGTATGTGTGTCTATATATATATGTGTATATATATATATATATATATATATATATATATGTATGTATGTATGTATGTATGTATGTATACGGAGATTGAGTATATACTTTGAAGTTCCTCTTCAATTTCAAAAGGCATTACTTGGTTATGCTTGTTTCGTTTGAATTGTTTGTAATGGGAAACCAATTTCTAGGATTATGTTGATTGTTTGATGGCTCGTTGTTTTAGGGATTAACTGAATTGGGAAATTTGGCATTTTTTGTCTTTAGTGCTTTCTAATGTTAATTGCTTGGAGCTTTTATGCGTTGGACAAAGTAAGATGTTAGGCAACCCTAGATACTGCCACCTCTCCCTCCCTGGAAAAATGACCCACATTCATTCTGGTGCTTCTTTTTTCCCCTAAACTTGAATCTTCCGTAAAAGTATCTCATGAGCAGTTCAATAGATCTGAGGGAAATACTTGCTCATTATTGATTGGAGGTTGAGGGGAGGTGGTTGTGGGAGCCGCTTTTTAGAATTGGGAGGTAAGGCGGTTGCTAGTCTATCTTGATTTTAGGGGGTTGATATTAAGTCAAGCGGATGTAGTTTGGAAGGTAGGCGTGCCTTAGAAGGTGACTTTTTTATCCTGTACAGTGCTTTGTGCACGGTCCTTCCTCAGAATAATCTACAGAAGAGTGCATTAGTTTGCGAGTAGGTCTTGAGTAGGTCTTTTGTCAATGCCAACAGCTTTCTTGCAGATTGTACCTCCATTGAGTACAGTTTTTTTTTTCCATCTTATATTGTACATTTCCTTTATAATAACACACTAAACATATCTATGTTTTGACACAGGCATTATACACGATAATATGTTGCTCTTTTTTCTTCTAGTTTTTTGATACTGAAGTGGCATATGGACAGTTTTCTCCCTTGACTATTACTCTGTCCTCAATAATGGTAGTGCCAGCAGTTTGCAGATTCCAATGAGAAAGTGATGGTTGACAATTTAATTCTCCATAGTGAGGCAATATGGGTCATGTTTTCGATTTGTGGCTTAGTTTGCGTAATGTAATGATTGGTGAGTAAGATGTTTCAAGCTTTGAGAGAGTGAAGGTTAGGAGGCATTAGGGTATGGCGAAACTTGGCTCGCATTGCTTATAGACCCTTTGGAAGTAGAAGAACTGATGGTACTTTGACAGCAAACAAATAGAGATCTCTTGTTCAAAGTCGGTCCCTCTTCTCGAGTCTTCTTTTCTTTTGATGCAATGAGGTGTGTCCGGGTTCTATTTTTTTGTGGACTTCTTGGGGAGTTTTCTTAAGGAACCTAGTGTATCTATATTTTTTGTGAGGCTCTTTGTATAGATTGGGATATTGGTTTTCTCGGGGCGTAGGTGGTTCTTTCTTCTCCGTGCCTTCTATACTTTGAGTTTACTTGTGTTCACCTAGTTTGGCCCTTTTAGTGAATTCCTTTGCTTATCGCTAACAAAAATTCATGATTTGCTAGATATATTTATCACCGATTGTCACATAATTATTATAGTTGTTGGCGTTCTCTGTGGTGTCTTTTGAGAGGCTTCTAGGTCAGAGTAGATGGTATTGATCTGAGGCCACAAAAGTATTCTTTTGCATTCCTTGATCTATAGTTGAAGCTGATTCCGTGGGAGTAAATAACTTTGGGTTCAGATTTTTCCTTCCTTTGTTGATACGAGTGTCACATTGATGGTTGTTGTGATTTTTGTCTTCTTTACATTTTCTCTTCTTTTACCGGCCCCTGCTGTTCCAGTTATGCATATGAAGGCAATCCACCTCATCTTGTCCTTTGCGTCCTGTTTTTTATAATGTAGAGGATTTTTTATTCTCTACTTTGTGTATGCCTTTTAGGTTATAACATTTTTGGCATTAGATTCCCTGTTGATGTGATCATGATTGGCATGATCTGTAATATACAGAACTGGACCTTTTCTTTTGCATATTATAATTTATAGCCTCTAATTCAAATTTATTGCTTGCTTTTTTAAGCGTTTTCAGTAACCAATTTTCTATTTCATGCAGTTGTGAAACCTTTTATACCTGATAACTTGACAGAACAGGTATTTGGCGGCGGTCTAATATAGTTTTATGCAATTCATCTGTTAAGCTAATGTGTTCCAATAATACTTTATTGTATTTTAGCCACTTCCGCCCAAAGATGAGAGGATTGCTTCTATGAGTTCTCTGGATGTAGCCATCGTTGGTCATCCTAGGATTGTAACAGATCAGTCAGAAACTTTGGTTTCAAGTGGAGCTGTTGCCACTGTCTACCCACCCCACGTTTATAGTCCTGCAGAACAAGCTTTCTACTATGGGGGTTAGTTTCCTCATTAAGTTCTTATCTTCTGATTACATGGCTTAGGGAAAATTTTCATACATATCTTTAAACCACTTGTAAATGCTGAGTTTTTTTTTTCCCTGGTAGAACTATTTGATGCCAATTTTAAGATTTACTTTTGGAACTTTCGAGGAATAATTGAAAGCCGAAGAAAGTGAAGTATCATGAACTTCCGATGCTCTCTAGCTAGGTTAGATGTTGAATCGCGTTTTGTTGCATTGCCACTTTGTTAGGGAGTTATGGTATTTTGTTTATCATTAAAAATTAAAGAAAAAAAGAAGATATGATGATTAAGAATTTTGCTCTCGCCATTTTGATTAATGAAAAATGTTATTGTATTGCTCCTTGTTCCATCCAGTTGCTATCAAGTATAATGATTATTTGTCATTTATTTCATCTTTGTTCCAACTTTAGGTTATGACAACAGCATTGGTAACTGGGGGGAATATTCTAACTATGTCAATGCCAACAGCTTGCAGATTGTACCTCCTGTGAGTACAATTTTTATCTTCCACCTTATTTCATTCATTTCCTTTATAATAACACACTAAATATATCTATGTTTTGACATAGGCAATGTACAACGATAATCCATCTCTCTTTTTCCCTTCTGGTTATGGCTTTGATACTCAAGTGCCATATGGACAGTTTTCTCCCTTGGCTAGTGTTGATGGGCAGATGTACTCTCCACATCAAATCCCTGTGTCCTCGAATTATTACCCGCAGCCAATGTCTCCAAGCATACCACATGTCACTTCTTCTCATTCAATGTCTCAACCTGAGATGGTGTCACCAGGACGTAGTGCCGACACTCTTAATGACAATATGCTTTTTGGGCCAGGATCAGGCTATTACGTGCATTTTGGATCTTTTACTGGAGGTAATCGTTCTGGGAACAGTAGCCTTGGCTTCTACAAATATCCAGGGGAGTTTGGATCTGGTGAAACATTATCAAATCGATCAAATCCCTCAGACACAGGCAACATTTTGTCTCCATTGACACCAGGAGCTGTTTATCCACAGCCAGTTGGCATTGCTGGGTCATATGAGTATAACTTGGGTCAGGTTAGTTCCCTTGAAGCTAGAGTTTCCCTTCCTACCATACACTAGCATTCTGTAATATTAAAGGAAAAATATCTAACATTTTTTTATAACTATAAATGAAATTTAAAGAATGTTAGCATTTATGTTATTATTATTTATGCTTCTTTCTCATTCAATCATCATCATTGTAATAATCACCACCACATTGGTGATAATCCAACTAGTATTACTCACTAAAGAGGCACTTATCAATTCATACTCTTCTTCCTTTCAATTTAAATGCTCACCACCATAATGAGGAAGTAAAGAATCTAAATACATAAGACGGTACCTTTGAACTGAATACTTGAGAATACTGTAGTAGATTTGTTGTCTGTTCTATTACTTGAAATTTTTTGGAAGTGCAATGTGATTTCTCCACGAGGCTCATGCCAGCTAAGTTTCTCTTGAAACCTACTTATATTCATGGATTCTCGAAACCTAGGAAGTTTCTTTTTAGCAATGCCAGTTTCCCCACCCCCTTTGTTGTTGTTGTGTGTGTGTTTGGGGGGGGGGGGGGGGGGGGGGGGGGGGGGGAGGCTTATCATATTCAGATGATAGATTTATGACTTCTTTAAGAGCTGTTCTGTAAATCATTCACTTTCTTTTTTTATTTTTGTCTATGACTTAGTTCTAAAAGTTGCCTTTTACCGCTCTTGGTGGTTCTCTTTCTATAAATTGGTAGAAATCTTTTGATCATTCTAACTTTTTGTCAATTCTAACAATGAAATCAGTGTAGATTCTAAATTTATTATATTGGTGATGATAGACTGTTAACTCTATAACTGCTATATTCTTTTTTAAGTGTACACTTGTCCACCCTCTGTTATCTAGATGCTGACTTGTTATTGGATTGCAGGCTTCTCAGCAGCAGGCACCTTTCACTAGATGCTATTCAAGTAATAGCTCTTATAGAAGTTCAAACTATGGCAACTGGGAAGGTAGTCGCTTTAGCCGATTGACTCCCGAGAAAGGCGGAAGAAGAGAAAGGGAACGGGACTTGGTTGGCATTTCTACTGATTCCCATGGAATTTCCAATGATCGTAATCGAGGACCAAGGGCATCAAAGCCAAAAGTCAAGAATAGTACTGAAGAAACTACCTCACCTGGTATTGGCAAAGCAGGTGCATCTAAATTTGGAGTTAATCTTGATTTATACAATAGACCAGATTTTGTCACAGACTATGAGAAGGCCAAGTTCTTTGTCATCAAGTCTTTCAGCGAAGACAACGTACACAAAAGTATAAAATACAGCATTTGGGCCAGCACACCTCTTGGGAACAGAAAATTGGATGCTTCTTATCATGAAGCAAAGAAGACGAAAGGCAATTGTCCAGTTTTTCTCTTCTTCTCGGTATGCTTACTTGTACTCCGCAATAAGTTTTTCATCTCTGAAAATTATAGAAGGACGCTGGAAATGTTCAAGAATCATCATTCTGTTTAGAAAATGATATGTACCTGTAGAAAATTCTACGCGCTCAATGCCAGAGTTATTGACAAGATGTACATGTAATAAGCCAATGGAGGAATTGTTATCATGGGAACACAAGTGTATTAATATTCACTTATAATAATTAAATATGTAGATACATGCAAATGTCTAATACATATTACACACACACATATATGCCCTCTGGGGCCAGGGGGGAAGGGGGGTGGTTATATTTCCATTTATCCTTCTATGTTCTTAGTTGAATTTTGATACCTCTAGAGATTGGAAATTGTGCAAGCCCTTTTAAAAAATTTATTTGTGATTCAGACTTCAAAATATTGGTCACATTTTGCAGGTCAATGCTAGTGGGCAGTTCTGTGGTGTTGCTGAAATGATTGGATCTGTTGATTTTGAGAATGATGCAGACTATTGGCAGCAGGATAGGTGGAGTGGCCAGTTCCCTGTCCAGTGGCATATCATAAAAGATATGCCCAATGGTCGATTCCGCCACATACTTCTTGAAAATAATGACAACAAGCCTGTTACTCACAGCCGAGACTCTCAAGAGGTATCTTCTTTTTTCAAAAAATAATATTCGTCTTTACACCTAATGATTGATCTAATTTTGGGACTGGCGGCTGTCTAACTGTTACACCAGCTTAACCTAGTGTTTATGATATTTTTAGGTGAAACTGGAACAGGGTATTGAGATTTTGAAAATTTTCAAGGAGCATGACGCTGATACATCAATCTTAGATGATTTCATATTTTATAATGAACGGGAGAGATCCTTGAAGGAAAAGAAGGCCAGGCAGCAAGGTTCAGACAAAACTGAACTTTCTGATGTTTCGGTAAGTCAGTTGTCTGAGAACCTTGCTAGTACCCTCCAATTGAATGTCAGCGAAGATAAAACTAAATAGATAGGTAGAGTCCAGAGTGTTTTATCACAGCCTATTGATTGATGACTTGAAGGATCGAGTGCGGGCAGGGATTAGGGATAGAAATTTGGGCAGATTGGAGTTGCTTGCTGTTTCTGGAGACACTGCTGACTGGAAATTGTTAGGTGGTAATTTCCGGTCATCAAGGACAGTCCGGCTGTAAACCAATTCTATGTTTTTTCTCACTTACCCAATTTTCTTTTTTAAGTTTGTCAATTATTGAGCCGTTTGGTGGTAATTTGGGCATTCTTGGCAAGGTAGACACGGGGAGCTGGAAGTGGGATTCCTAATTCTCTTTGGTTATTTTTTGTTTCATCTAAAAGGATGGTTGATTACAGGCACATTGTGGTGCTATGTTCGAGGGAGCTTGGTTTCACGCATGATGATTGTAAATTTATATTTATTGCTTTAGTGCAGTGCAGTTAAAGAGATTTTAACAGTATTGTGTCAATATTGCAGAAATAAAACCGTAATAGATTATTACATTGATGCCATATATCTAAATTTGTAACCGAGAGCATAAACCGAAGATTTTCTTCTCTTATTTTCTTCTTTTCTTGACAAGTTCTTTATTTTTCTATCCTTAAGTTGATACTGTAACTCCTCTGACCTTGCTCATAGTGCAATAAAGGATGCTACGGAGACCAGACTCCCGAAAGGGATTCATTAAATTTCTGTCACAATTCTCCTAACCATATCTGTGTTTTTTGTGGGTGGGTGGATGGGATGGGGAGCGATGTTCCACTGAACCGCCACCTTGATCTTAGTGAGTATTTTCTGAACCAACCACATGACAGCATTCACTAAATGTAATCACAGTTTAGAGGCCCTTGTAAACACCCGAGTGAAAAAATAATGAAATGATGGGCAAAACGGTAACGAAGGGAATCAAACTTTATCCAAAAAATAGTACAGAACCTGCTATTTATAAAAACAACTAAACATAACAAGGTTAACATATAGCAAGAAAAGGCTTTTTATAAATACACATCAAATCTCCTCTATCACTACATAATTCAGTAACATAAATCCATAAAATGAAAAACCACAAAACAAACACTTCTGATCATAACTTTGCTTCCATTTTTTATCTGAAGAAAGAAATTAACCCCCATAGATACAAATGGCTGACATAAATCACCTCTTTCACCTGGTTATCTTTTTTGCTTTTTTCATATCTTAAAATTTTTCTTTTTCCAGATCAGTCAGTAGTCATTGGTTGGCTCATGCAGCACCTGAATCTGGCCTTTCGAACAGTTGTTAAGATCTCAACCTCTGCATTCTCGAGCATTCTGACAACCTCAGTGAAAGGTGGTCTGACATCAGGATTACCATCCCAGCAACGGGTCATGATATCACTGAGAACTGGCAGGCAGTCATTGGGGATGTTTGGACGAACACCTTTGTTGACAACTGCAAATGCTGCCTGTACAGCAGTCATGTTCTGGAAGGGTAGCATTCCTGTCATGAGTTCCCACAGCACAATGCCAAAGCTATAAACATCTACTTTCTGCGTGTAGAGCCTATGCTGGATCATTTCCCTGAATATTCAATGAGGAAATGCACTTGAGTTGAGTATACCATAACAAAATTTAGCTGCCAAGTTAAAAAACCACCACTTGGCAACCTATGGTTTGAAAAAAAAGTGCAACAGTCATCTTTTCCATAAAATTTACTGGAGTGTAGTTCACTATCTCTTTAGCAAGTAAATGCGTTGTCCAACAACTAGCTTCCATATGCATATTACAAAAAATGTCCGTTTTAACTCATATTTAAGATTCAACTATTTATTCATTGTTTGATTTCTTCATTCTCATTTTCACCGCCTTTCTATCAAAATTTATACAAGAATGCATTCTAATTTTTTTTTTAAAGTCTAATTGACTCTCTTTATAGGTGTTTAGATAATTTTTAGCAATCTATATATATATATATATATAAATTTTGCTAAAAAATTAATAAATGTCAGAAATAAAAATATATTTTAAGTAAAAAATATGGTAAAAATAATTATAACACATTAATAATAAAAATAACAGCCAAATTTATAGTTATAAAAATACGTATATAAGTTGTAAATATTAATTTTGATAGTCTCAAACCAATTTTTATGACAGACTTTATGTATATCTCATGTCTCATGTACCAGTTATATATGTGCCATATACATTCAAAACACAACCAACTTAATTTCGTTAATAAATTAACCAATAAATCCATACTTCTCAAACCAAATTAGAATACCATGCTACAGGTATTTTCCTACTAAAAGAAGTCAACACATTATTGTCTTAGTCATAAGACCAACCAAATGAAATTGTTGAGATTTCTTTCTAAACTACTTTGATAAAAAGCTCAAGTAGATTAGATATGTACCCAAACTAAAGTGCAGATGGAGGTCCACTATATCAATTGTCAAAAATACCCTTTAAAAAATTAGCATCAACATAATTAAATAGCAGATGAGACAATCGTTTTATTATTATTATGCGGAAGTGTTCAAGTGCTCAGTCCTTTGCCCAATTTCTCATGGATTTGGTAATTACAAAAACCGTTGATATGAAATGTTAAAATCTTCCATGAAACATTTCTAAAAAGTATCATCAATTCGGACGGATTTTCTACAGCACCATAATTTTTTCGAGCTCCAAGTGTGCATACTTCATGTCAGTATAGATCGGGACGTACTTCAATTGATTCTGTCTCCACAACATATCGCTGCGGATTGGAAAAGTTAGATTGCAATCAACCATGACTTCAATTAAGAATGACTTCAATTAAGAAAAATGTTTTGGATTCTTCACAACATATAAAACCATGTGTTGGATTTTCTCTCTTCCTTTTCTCAATTATTAGAAATTGCTATTATCTTCAATAGATTTGTTTGGAACTTACTGAAACCGTGGTTGAATGTGTCAATTGTTGGTTGGAGGTTATTAAAGATAACATGTAAGGAAGATATGGGAGAGAGATAAGTGGGTCTTTTTAAAGAGAAAGCAACTTGCAAGAGCACAAGCAACAAAGAGTTTTTGTGAGGAAACGCAATTGGTAAAGGGGATTTATTGTCCGCATTTTAGTTCTGTGGACGGGAATATTACGAAAATATTATTATTTTAATATTAAAATAATATACGTCTGCACAACTAAAGTGCGAACATATTGAGGGTAACTTGGTCATTTCTTCGTCCACACTTTAGTTTGTGGACATCCCCCAAACTAAGGTGCAGACAGATGGCTTATTTCACTGTTAGATTTTGATTTTGACGGCCAAGATTTGTTGTAAAAATAATCTTAATTTTACAGCTTTGGCTATAGACTGATGGCTATGGTCACCACATTCTCCTTCTCCTTTATGCTTGAAGGGTAATTTTGTCGATATCACTAATTTCATTAATGGTATTCTTGCCATTTTTTCAAAGATTCAAAATGACGTTGCCTCGAGATGATCACCACTAGCCACTTATATATATATATATATATATATATGAGAGGAGCAGTAGCGTCAGATTCATTGATTACAAAATCAAATCCTATACAAAGCATAAGAAACATAAAAACTTTGTTTGGATATGTTCCCCTACAACAATAAAATATATAAATTTATGTAATTGTGCTAAACATCAAGTAAATATTAGCACACATGTCTGCTACAGCTTTTAAATGCTTTTTTGCAAAAGACAAATGGTTGTACTTCATAAGCTTATAATAGCAACATTGGAATCTAATATCTGGACGCAAACATGTGGAATCCAATCTTATTCCCCGCTCCTTTTCAGCACATATTTTCCTTCTTCAAGCAACTATGTGAAATGGTTGTTCTCTGGGCTTTGTTCAAAATCATCTAGTAGACTTCCATGAGAATAAATTAATGGGTCATTTATATTTCATTTCAAAGGAAGTTTTTACTTGGACAATAGAAGATTTTATTAATGTGCAATGACCTGAGTTCGGCCCCGAGCATGGGTCAAGGCTCAATCAACTATCCCAAACACACTTCGATCATCTTAGCCCACAATAAGTCAAGTGAAAGTAATGACAAGCTATTGGTACTTTTAGTGGTAGAGTTACAATCTTATTTACATTTCAGTTCATCCCACGTCGAAATAGGGTATTTCATGAAGAGAGAAGAAATAACAACACATGAAGGACTCTCCCCAAAAGAAAACAAAGAAATGAATGAAAAAACATCCAAAAATTAGTAAAACACTGTTTGCCAATCCCTACAAAGGACCGACAAAAAAACTACTCCAAATTCATGAGCTAAAAGAGAAGGGAAAAACACTATATTCCAAAATAAATCAATATTAATTGCATGACCAAAAATAATCCTAGCATTCCTCTCGATCTAAACTCGTACAAAATGGAGAAACAAGCACATCTCAAAAGAATCCTAATATTTTATCAAAACCCTTGAATCCACAGAGGACGAGATCTTCCACCGCAGAGGTGAAAGAGATCAAAACCAATGTACACCTAACACACCAAAACTGCTAAGCTATCATATGCTAAACAAACAGTTGAGAATGAGAGCATAGTTGTCATAGCGATGATGAGTAAGGCATGGCGCTTGTTAACTTAGGCCAGAGCTGCTAAGGCGTGCACCTTGACAGCTCGACATCTCATGGCGGAGCTGCCAAGGCGCATGCCTTAGCAGCTCTAGCCCAAGTTAACTTAAAGGCTTAACCCATCAACCATAGTGACCCATGGGCATACCCATCAATTAAAACAAGAAGAGGAAGAGAATAAAGTCGTAAAAATCACAAGCAGCCATCGCAACATACCATCAATCTGCTTCTTCAGGACTTCTTTGGACTCTCGACTCCATCGCGACTGCTTTATGCTCCATCGCTGCTCCTTTGACCGCAACTCCATCACAAGCCCCATCGCAGGTCACTGTGACTCCATCGTAACTCACCGCAACTCCATCGTAGCTCACCGTGACTCCATCGCAGTTGAAATTCTCGTAGCTCACCACGACTCCATCGCAGCTAGGGGTGATCAACAGGTTTGATTTTTTCGATTTTTTACCGAACCGATCAGTATCGATACAAGCAGTACCGATTTTTCGGTATTTTTACAATTTTCGGTACCGGTAGCGATATGGAAAAATACGAATTCGGCAAATACTAAAAAAAACGAAATTAATAATATATAAAAAATAAGTTTTTATAAAAAAATTCGTAAATATATAATATTTCTTTTATTTAATTATTATTTATAATTATATATATTATCATTCGGTATGAACCAAAAAACTAGTATCGATAATGTACCGAACTGGTACCGAAACCGATAATTCGGTATCGGTTCTTGATTTTTCGGTAATTTGAGATCGGTACCGGTTCGGTTTTTTACCGATGAACACCCCTAATCGCAACTGAAATTCTCAGGCCTAGGTCAACGCGACTCCGTCACAGCTCCTTCTCTGACTTGTCTCTCCTTCAGTCCATCACAGCCGCAGCTGAACTTCTCAGTTCTCACAGGGTTTTTTTCTCATTTCTATATTTCCTCCTAAGTCTTTATTTCTTGCTTATTCTTTAGAGCAGCGAATATATTATATGATATCCTTGCTGGCTTATATGATATATCCTTGTTGGATTTCCACTATTCAGTTTCCAATACATAAAGCATTAAAGCTTGTTTAAATAGGTTAGCCCAGTACAGTAAATTATGTAAATTGTGATTGATTATACATAAAAAAAAAATTGTGAATTGTGATTACTGATTATAATTTAAATATGTTTTGTGAACTGTGACTATAGGAAGAAAGCTTTGTGAATTGTGACTATAGGAAGAAAGCTTTGTGAATTTTGATTATACTTTAAATATGTTTTGTGAATACTGAATTGTGATGGTACTTTAAATATGTTATGTGAATTGTGATTATATTATAAAGTTTAAATAGTACAAAATTATGTGCAACGTGATTCGGCTTTAATAAGTTATATTTATTGTTTACTCTTCTTTTTTTTTGGGTATAGTTTACAAAGTGTAAACAATATCTATTAATTTAAGTGTTGAGTGTGAATGGTTACTACTACTTAGTAAACTAAATATGTTACAATACATTCACAAGTAAAAAAAAATATCTTCATTGTCTGTTATATTTTTTATTTGATTGTATTGTGTAGAAACTAGAAAACAAAATGTCAAAAAGTTCGGGAGTTGATAGTTATGATATAACCAAGGACTCGAAAAGAAAGGCCAAATCAAACGATCTAGGTTGGAAATATAGGTATTGGCCATATATGAGTAATAAGGATATAGTGCAATGTATCCTTTGTGGGAAGAAATATCGTTTGGGAATCAAAAGGCTTAAGCAACATCTAGCAGAAAATTTTGGAGATGTAGTGAAGTGTCCTAAAACATCCACCGAAATTTTGACGGAGATGCAATTGGCTTTGAATAGTAAAAAGAGGAACAAGGATGATGATGATGACTATAGAAGTACAACAAGAACAATCATATGCTCCTCCAAACATGGCTTCCAATGCTTCCTCTAACACTATTCCAAGTTCTAGGACCGCTTCCAAAAAAAAGAAAGCTGCTTTTCAATTCCAAAAGCCACAACCAAAAGCTCCAACAAAGAACGTTGAATTACTTTTAAGGAAGACTCCCAAAGAAGTTGTACAGGAGAGACATAGCAAGCGTCCTAGCCAAACGACTATAGAAAATCGTTTGAGGACGCCCGAAAAAAAACAGAAAGTCCAGATGCACATTGCCAACTTTTTCTACGACTGTGGCATGCCATTCAATGCTGCAAATGCAAGGAGCTTCAAGGTAATGATCGAGTCCATAGGGCAATATGGGTTGATTTTAAAGCCTCCTACGTATCATCTCCTACGTATCATGACTTAAGGATTCCTTTACTTGAGAAGGAAAAGAAGCAAACCGATGAGTTAAAGACAAAACATGACGTTGCTTGGAAGCAATATGAATGCACACTCATGTCGGATGATTGGACAAATAAGAGGGGGAAACACTTATTGAATTTCCTTGTTAATAGTCTGGAAGGGACTTACTTCATGGATTTTGTTGATGCCTCTAGTTAGTCGCAAGATGCCACAATATTGGCAAATCTCCTTGATAGTAAGATTGAGGAAATTGGCCCAAAGTATGTTGTTCAGGTGGTCACGAACAATGCCTCTAATTACAAGGCAATAGAGCATATTCTAATGGAAAGGAGGCCTACACTATTTTGGACACCTTATGCCGTTCACTGTCAAGACCTTATGCTAGAGGACATAGACAAGCTAAAGCAATTCCAACCCATAATCACAAATGCAAGAAGAACCACAATGATGCACGACAGAAATTGAGATGGAATGTTAACTAAAAATAGGCTAAAATATGGACTGAAATAATGAAAGATGAACTGAAGATACGCTAAAATATAATAGATTTTGACAAGAAATTAACTTGGGTGAGGCTCCGCACCTCACTACCCCAAGGATCTTGACTTGGGTGATGCTCCGCACACCACTACCCCAAGGATTTCTCAACTGCAGAAGAAAGGGAAAAAGCTCATAGCTTCAAATTTTCTTAATATCAATAATTTGCAATGTGTCCCTCAATACGAGAGTACATCAACCCTATAAATAAGACAGGAATCCTAATTCAATTAAGACTCGATCCCTAATTACCCTAAAATATTAAAAAGACTAAAGTACCCTTACTAATGAAAATAAAATACCAAAAATATCCTAACTAATTAAAATACTACTCATCTCTTACAATTACAACAATTCCATACATAAATAGAAACATTAAATCTATAAATAAATAATTAATAACTTGATCTTCATTCTCATCATTTCTCCCCTTGTTAGAGAAAACTCGACCTCGAGTTTTGTAGAAGGACAGAATAATCCATAAGCTTCCCTTCATCGAAAATACATATTGGAAAACCGTTGCCAATCTTTTCACGTGATAAACCTCAAAAAATCTTGGGAAGATAACTAACAAGAGCATCACTTTTGCACTCAAAGGCAGTTGAAGTAAATTAACTGGAATGTTGAAATCAATGTGATCACGTTGGATTAAATCAACTTCTAGAATCGGCTTCTCTTTGGTAACAAACAACTCAATGCCAACCTCAAAACCTTTCTCAACTTGTTATTCACACTTAATCTCAGCTTCAACTTTTTCAACTTGTGCAATTTCAAAACTCTCCATAGACTCGTCACATCTATCTGTAGTCTCAAGTGGTGCACACAATTTTTGGTTCCACCTTTGGAGTTTCAAAAATTTTCATGGACACGTCACAATTGATTACAACTCCAGAATTGTAGACATCATCATTCTTCTCTTGCCCTTTTTCTTGCTCTTTCTTTTGCTTTTTTGCTTGCTCTTCCTCTTTTTGTTGCTCTTCCTCTTGCAACCTCTCTTAAGTTCTTTGGATTTAGCCTGCTGACATTTCTCTGCTTCAGCGCGTCTTTGTTCTTCTTGATAGATATTGACGTTGTAATTTTACAAGGTTTTCCTCCGCGTAAATAATATCCCATCTAATATCTTCTTGCTTGAATTTCAAACGTGTATTGTAAAACCCACATGTATTGATACGGTAGCTTAGTCTTACTCTATCACTTTCTTTATAAAGAAACCAAATATAATCTTTTTCCCGTTCAATCAACTCTCTTGTAGCTTGAGACATTGGTACAATGATTTATATAAAAAAAAAAACAAATAAAATAAATCTATTTTTTTTTCTTTTTTTTTTTATAAAAATAACAGGGACTAAACTGAAAACTACTAAAACTTCAGGGCTGAAACTGAACTGCAGATTTGGAGTGACAACGTAGAGGAGTAAGGAGACTAAAAATTGGATGAGCATTTTGGGAGTTTAAAACCATGAATGTTTAAGAGGTACGCATCTATTCTTCTAATAGTTCGGGCATATCTTTGTCTGCACTAGATTGCAGAGAAGCTCTTCTTTCCTTGCTCTATTTCTCTTCCCTGATAAAAATATTCTTAATTTACTTTATTAATAAAAATAAATAGCATTTAGAATTTTAGGGATCTTCGGTCTGAAAAAAATAGAGAGCAATTAGAGAATTTATTGAGATGACAAATCGAAGTACAACTACTAGATAGTAAACTGCCTTTTTCAATTAAGCACTAATTACCGGAAGTAGAAAATTGCATATTTTGCCCAATTCAGTTAATTCTTACAGACATCTTCACATTATCTTATAACGCCACTCCATATATCACATTGTTTCGTCCATACAGATATGAAGTAGTACAAGTGGCAGAGATTTTAATCATTTTCTGACAATATAACATTTGGGCATCTACACATGGAAACAAAAGCAGTGAAGCAGGAACCTCTAGAGACAATTAAATGACAACTCCTGCTGTCCTGCAAATTTAACAAGCTCAATATGGTAACTACTAACTACTTCCTTAAAGAGGGGGTTAGAAACACACAACAGATAGTGTCTGGGTTACTGGCTGTGATTCCTAACGTACTCACCTCGAAGGGTAACTGGGCCAAAGCTCAGAAGGGTTTAAAAATACTCTTTTAACGCAATAAAAATTACAAAACAAAACAACTGAGGCTATGAATAAACTTAGCAAAATAATTATATTAGCGATAAAAGATTAGATAATAGATGTAAGGAAGCTAAAGAATCAAGATGCTTACGGAGCCATCCAGCGATATGTCCCCGTCTCTGGAGTCATTCCTTCCGTCTGCACCTCAATTCTGGCAACTCCGAAATCTGCAATCTTGATTGATTTGTCAGCAGAAATCAATAAGTTGTCGGACTTCAAATCCCTATGAATCAAACCAAGCCCATGCACATATTCCATCCCCCTTGCCACATCCAAGGCCTGCTTTACTGCCAATTTCAGAGGCCCTGATCGATTGTGTCGCTTAGTCAAAAACTGCCGAACAGAACCCCCCTTTGCATATTCTGTCACGATACACCACACCATGGGTTTACGACACGCACCGATGAATCGAACTATGTTGGGATGTTTTAATGTTGCCAGCATCTTCACTTCCTGCTGAAACTGTTGCTCCATCAAGTGTGCCCTTTCTAGATCATTTTCTGGCCTCTCCAGAAGCTTGATAGCAACGTCCACACCATTGTAAGTACCTTTGTAAAGTTTCCCAAAAGCACCCTGTGCAAAAGCCGGTCCCATGTTTAGCTTCCTGAGATCAATAGTCCATTCATCAAAATTTTCAAGTCCCTGAGTGGGGGAACGATTGTCCATCAGAGCCTGAGCTAGTGCATCGTCACTTAAGCCATGAGAGACTTTTCCACGATTAACACTATGGGCACCTGAGTAGTTGTTGTTGACACGTTTCAGGCCTTGGTGGTTTAAGATGCGAGTGTGGGAATCATTGGAACCAACACTACTATTATCGACAGACATAGCAACTGACCCACCGCCATTGCTCATCTGCAAGCTCCCAAAACTATCAATCGATATGTTTGACCCTTCTCCAAGCTTATGGTAAAACCCTTGCGAAAAATCATAATTATCATGGTTGTTGTTAAGGCCTATAATTCCTGTAAACTTTGTACCCTCCAACATCTTCTCCACTAAAGCAGTGAAACCTTCAAAATCTACTCACTAATGCATTAGGATAATTAAGCTCGAACCAACCTAGTGAAATCATACAACCAAAATTATTTGATAAACTAACAACATCCTTTTGACAAAAAAAAAATTCCAAAACTCAACAATTACCTAATAATCAGAAAAAAAATAAATTGAACAAGGAAAAAACATTGTAAAACTTAAATACATCAAAGTTTTCCAAATAAACCAAAATGGCTCCCTTCAATTGCCAATAAAATCCAGGGGAAACAATAACTAAAATTTCAGAACCAAAAGTTTCAATATTTTGGTAACGAATAAATCACAAAACTTTACTAATGTAGAACTGTTGAAGCTTTGAAGTCACATATATTGATAACTTAAGTACCTAAAAATTATTACGAAATAAAAAAGGTAACATACAGGTGAACAGTCTCACACCACCTCCATCCCAAACTTTCTCAGTAACAAAACAGCGATAAAATTTAAGAACCATATCGCCCAAACCCTAATTTTCATTTCCTCCCCAGCATGAAGACTTTCTTCTAAACAGACGAACACTAGACCGCTTGTGCCCTCGTTCACTTACTAAACCCAACAGAAGAAAATCCCAAAAAACAAGAAAGATTGAAACTTTAACCCCCAAAACAAACAACTTCCACAAACTGAAAAAATAAGGGAACAAAAAAAAAGTCAGCCACTTTTGCACTAGATTCCCTCAAATTGAAGCACCGAACCCAAGAATCAAATGTAAAAAATTCAGCCCAACGCAAATAAATCGAAAAAAACTAGTGATCCACCTGTAAATTTAACGGATAAAGCTAAAACGTACTTTGATCGAGAGGGCTTGACTGTGCGACTACAGCTGAACAACAAATATAGCGAGATCGCTTCACCAATACAAAGCTGAATGCCTGATTGTGACCCGCCGTTGAACGCATAAACGAATAATGGAGACAGATTATAGCACATAATATGAAGTAAGAACAGCACCAATTCACATATAGACTGAATGAGTGAATAGTTGGTCTTCGTCTAACATTTTCGTTTTTACCTGGGAAGACCTACTGTGTAATCACTCACACACTAATCAAATCTTAATACGGACACGTGGCAGAGTCTTGAATAATGTTAGATTGAAATATGAATAAGGTTGTGTTTATTTACATCTTAATACCTCTAAATAAACTCACGTCTGAATCGATAAGCGGTAAATATTGTTTGTTAAAATTTTGTTTGTCTCTTAATCCGTAAGACATAAAATTAAGTCTAAATCATTAACAGTTGTCTCTTAATGAAATTTTTTTATATAAATACATTCAACAATATTATCCACTCATTTTTATTAAATTGAATAATTAAAATTATTAAATAACCCTTTAAAATGATAAAATAATATCATTAAGAGATAGCTCACTTTTTAGTTATCAAATTATTTTTTAGATTCAGATGTTATTTTATTTGGATAATATAATTTATTAAGATATTTTAACCATTAAGATATTTTAACCATTTAGATCTTAACTATTCAGTTTTATCAAATACAACGTAAGTTTAAGTACACTAATTTGCAACACGACAATCATCTAAACCATTAAAAAATGGTGCCTAACACGAATTTCCGTGCCAGAGCCCACGTTTTAATGGTTTAAATAGATGTTGAATTATAAAGTAATGTACTTAGTAGCATCCTTGAAATAAACTGCAGCAGTTTATTTTGATGATCAATTTTGAAAAGTGGGAGTTTTCTTGTGTTTTAGGCCAATTATGTGGCTCCATGTTTTAAAGGAGCAGCTCATCTATGAGCAGAACTCTATAGGTGAAGCGAGATAAATTTTTATTTTTTAGTTTTAAACATACACTATTGTAATGTAATAAATTTAGGAACATATTTAAGTCTTAGAGGGAAGAGTTAGAATGGTACTAAAGAGGAACCTAAAGAAAATTTATTTTTAACATTTGAAACATCTGTTGAAATCTAATTTCTTACTGCTACTTCACATCTAACTTCTCACTGCTGATGAGTAAATTCAAATATCTGTCTAACTTTAAAATTTAGAAATTTTACTTTAAATCTAAATTTTTGTTACTGAAAAGTAGATTCGAACATGTATCTTACTCATTGCAGAACCTCTTTCTAACTTCAAATTTGCACCTAGTAAAATCTAACTTCAAATCTATTTTTTCGCTGTTGAGGAATATACTCGAACCTGTATCTAACTCCGTTGAGGAGTAGACTCGAACTTATGTCTAACTTCAAATCTAACTTTATGTTGAATTGTAATACCTGGTAAAAAAAACGTAAGTAAGCTTTAAAATATTTAATTGATTTTTTTTTTCTTATGTTTGGGTCAAACTATCCGTTTAATTCATATGGGCTAAAATGTATTAATAAGTGATGGATAAATTAATTGGATAAAATTGGGCCTTAAACTAATTGAATTTAGTTTATATGTTGGTAATAATAAATTTTATTAAAATTATTATAATTAATAATATTTATTAAATAAATGTCTAAAAACCTAATTTGCTTAACATTACGTCTAACACGAATTGACTTGGAGAAAAGGACGGAGAAAAAGGGCGGAGACAGAGCAAAACTTAGATTCGGAGAGCTAATTATTTTTCGGTACGTAATTTATTGTGATTGATGTAATTATGTTCTACAATTGTATGAGGACATTAGGACTGAGAATTGATGCAAAACTACCTAGGCTAATTAATAATTATATGCTCACGTGGTGGAAATTATAAAACTATCTTCCTAATTTTGGACATTCATCAGAGATATATGTGAATGATGTCTTTAGTTTTACACTTTTACTAATGATGTGAATATGCAGGCAAGCTAATAAATTTCTTTTATATTATTATATTTGGTATTCCATCTATGTATATATATAATATGCGTTGTCATCCTTTAAGGTGTTTATGTAAGGAATTTATGATTCCTTTAAATTAAATTATTTCTTATGTATAAAATTTACATGACCATTATTTATATCTGGGTAAATATTATAAGCTTAGACACTGACTATGTATAACTGTTATATCAGTTCTGTAAAATCTTATAACAGTTTGTAATTCGAGGATCATGGATGTGACACTCCCAAATTTGAGTCCCTCAAACATTAGGTTCGGTGATCACTATTCATCACTTGACAAACATTCATAAACTAAATTTTCAATAACTCGCGAAAAATATACATAAATTCATTACAAAAAGTACCATCGATCTCAGGTTCCACCAACCTGAATACATCACCATTATCTTATAATACAAAAGGTTTACAACATGAAAATAGAAATTTATTACTTCTACTCGGTCACCTTTCTTTTGCCTTTGTACTCCTTAAATCACTCTGTTTAACTGAAAAATAGTTCATGATATAGCAAGAGTGAGCAACTACTTTGCTCAGCAAGTTTAAATGAACAATAAATGTTATATCACGAATGAAAAAGAATTAACTCTTGGAACTTCAACAATAAACAATAATTATGAAGACATACAACTCTGAATAATAACTTTCAATGAATTTAACATACTGCTTCTTCATGCTGAAATGTCACAAGACCGTGAACATACGTTTTGAGTATTTACAATACCTGTTGACATAAAACTGTCATTTCGTTTTGAATATTAACAATCAATTCAGGTGCAATATCCGAAAATGGGTACTTAAGGTGATCAACCTATCGTACGTTTATATTGTGCACATTATAACAATTCAATTTCATTTTAATCGAGATTATTCCATTCGACTGTAATTTTATCCTCTCATAATAATTTGTTCATTTCAGTTTTTTCCATCAGATTCCGTACCACAACAATATAGTTTGGACTAGTTTCAACAATATTTAAATTTATGAATTTAACACATGCATGGTCGTACCGAACAATTGGCATAAATCTTTCTCTTTAAACAGTTCATAATAAGAACAGTCAGAATAACTCATGCCATATCTAGCTGAAACAAATAACATAGATATTTCTCTTTAAATAATTCATAACGTGATCAGTCATGTAAATGCACATAAGTGTGATCATCAATAATAACATAGATGTGAAATAATTATTTCATCATGCATTTCGAAACTAATTTCAACTTCTGGATTCTTATCATAATAAAAATAAGTATATGAAACAAGTTTGAGTTTCAGAATAACTTGCCAAATAAATACAAGTTAAGGTTTAGAGAACTTGCATGTTCCGCTGACTACTGCTATTCAACTTAAAATAACTTCCTTTGGATGACCTAACACTCAACAATATTGATCTTTCAATTAGCATATCATATACAGGTTTATTTTACATTAATAACATTACCATATATGTCTTACATCATCTAACACTTAATCATAACCTTAAAACACTTAATAATATTATCAATCTTTGATAATATTTTAATCACATAACTATCACTTAATCACATCATACTATTATCACATTTGATAATATAATACCCACAAATAAATATTATTAATTGTTTAATAATATTTTAACCATTTAAGAATATTATTTCAATAATATTTCATTTAATCATCAATATTATTAATCATCCAATAATCTTCTTAATCTCTTAATTATTTTAAACACTTATAAACATTATTAATAATTAAATAAAGTCTTATACTTTTTCCAATAATATTATTTATCACATAATATCTTAATTATTTATAAATATTATTAATAAGTTAATAATATTTTACTCTCTTAATAATATTATTAATTATTTAATAATATTTTGATTATTTGTTAATATTATTAATTATTTAATAATATTCTATTCACTTATTAATATTATTGACCATTTAATAATATTTTAATCACTTATTAACTATTTAATAATATTTTAATCACTTATTAATATTATCTACCAATTAATAATATTTTAATCTCTTACTAATATTATTAATTATTTAATAATATTTTAATTATTTATTAATATTATCTACCATTTAATAATATTTTAATCTCTTACTAATATTATTAATTATTTAATAATATGTTAATCATTTATTAATATTATTAACCATTTAATAATATTTTAATCACTTATTAATATTATTTATCATTTACTAATATTTTAATCTCTTACTAATATTATTAATTATTTAATAATATTATTAATTATTTAATAATATTTTAATCACTTATTAATATCATTAATTATTTAATAACATTTTCCTCATGTACTAATGTTATTACTCATTTAATAACCTTTTAATCATTTACTAATGTTATTAATCATTTAATAACTTTTTAGTTACCTACTAATATTATTAATCCTTTAACAAAATTTTAATAATCTTCAAACCATACAAATAGTTAACTTTTTAACTGTGTTAATTTTAATCATAATTTTAAACATTTAACTATCAATTGGTCACACATAGACTCTAAATATATTGGTTTATTATACATACACCTTCATTTTACACTTATTTCAACTTAATTTTCTAAAGAAAACTCAACTCAGACTGACCCGACTCGAACAGTAAAAACATGTTTCTGGCAGTGTGTTTGACCGCTGCGACGGTGCGTTGATGGTACAAAATTTCAGAAACCCTAATTGGAGGATTGCTCGACCCTTCTTTACTAAAACTGCTATAACTTCTTCATTTCAAAATATTTTGGGGTGATTCTTAAGTCCATTCTCATTAGAATTTTCCCCTCTACAACTTCTCTTTATATCACAAATCCAAATTCTAAACGAAAGTAGGCTTAAAATTACTTACAAGGACAGAATAAAAACTAACTTCATAAATCCTTGATTCGATTGGTTCAAACATGATACTACAAGCATTAGTTGCTAGACCATCATATTTTATGACTCTAAATACATCATATACATATCATATATCATATATAATCTCTCTAGTTCAAATATTTAACAACATAAAATAAAAAGGATCTAGGTTAAGAAAACTTTTAAACCTTTAAAAGAAGATCTTCTTCTTGCTATAGCTTGCTAGGACTCCTCTTCTTCCTTCTACTTGTATGGACCAAAAATATCCCACACTTAGTAACACTTAAAGTGTTTTCTTCTTTAGGCTATCACAAATGCTCTAGCTTCTCTCTAAAACTTTATCTCTCAAAAATTTAGTGAATGGAGCCAATGAACCAACATTTGCACAAGTGTTGGTCATTTCTACTTATAGAACTCTAGGAACACACCATTAGTCCCTTAATTAGCTAGCATTGATGAATTAAGAGCTTAAACTCACTTACTATTGCTTGAATGACAACTTGAAATGACTAGAGTGGTTGGGGAGTTGATAGTAATGGTTAAAGCAACCTTGATTTTATGTGCAAATGAAGTAAAAATGAAATTTTACTCCATCCTAGTGGGGTCCCATCCAAAAATCCGGCCATAACATTATATTTACACAAATTTGACTTTATTTTTATGTCTTATATCATTACGTATGCATCCATATATACATACACTACTATATGTATCCATATTCACCTATACTTGCGCATTGGGTTCTATTTTGGACCTTTAAATTAATTCTATTTGGACTTTAAAATTACAACTGTTCGGGCTCAATAATTTAATTCATTTGGCTACTGCATTTATCCATTTAAGTCATCAACACTTGGGCTTCCAACAATTAAATCAATTGGGCTAACTATGTCACTTGAAATAAAACAAGTATTTGGATAGTTTAAATTAATTTGGACTCACCATATATTTTATGTGTGGTTCATTAATTAAATCATATAAGGCTACTACATTGGGCTTACAAAATAAACACATTAGTTTAATTACATAATCCAATTAGACTTGCTATTTATAAGTCCATTGGACTACTTAATTAAGTTAGTCTACAAAACACTAACACTCAATATATCTTGTGTTTATTTTATTAACATCCTAACGCTCATACACACTAGCATCTCATTTTGATACCATAAATTTTCAAACAGTCTGTACCACCGCTGCGGCAGTAGTTCTGATTTTCAAATTTCAGGGAATTTCACCGCGGCGGTGGTGAAACCTACTGCTGCGGCGGTAGTGCTGATTTTTCAAAACCCTAATACACATCGATACAAGTACTTCGACTTGATTAAATTTAATTAAGTTCCTCTTATCATCAACTTGGGTTTATAATATAGTTACCCAAACACATACAATTATTCTCGCATTTAGATATCTTTAATAAGTCATTTATTTTTTCATTCTCATTAATCATACAAGTAATTCACTTGTTCACTATATATATTTTTATTTGTCATTCAAGACCAACATTCAAGTTTTGTATTTTCATCACATAAGCTTCTCTTGTATTCCTTTTTTTCTTTAGTTAATTCAAATAAATTTAATTAACTAACTTACTATATCTCATCATACATCATAAACACTTACTTCATACATCATATTTTATCATGAATAAAATAAATGAAATTAGTTCGTAATTTTTCGGGTTACAACAATGGATAAGTTTTTTTTATATGAACAACTTATATGTATTAATACTTATATAATTGTATACTTATATTATTTAATAAATTGTTTAAATTAGATCGAACCGAAGAGGTTAACGAACTTTAATTGGAATTATAATTTGAGTATTACATTACTGATTTCAAGTACGAATTCTGTACTCTTTCAGCGATATTCTTGTTAAATTTAATTAGTTTATTTTGTTCATCGTTTCGAATTTCGTTATTTGTTCACATGATTGTTCCTTGTGAAATTAATATGATACTTTCATGTTGGCGTTACATATAACACATTTTTGTACTCTTTGTAGTATTATATAATGTGTAGTGTTTATTTTTGATTCTGTAGAATGTACATGTTAATTTATTTTGGAGATTTAGTATTGATTTGTTTCAGTTTAACATGTACACTCAGAACCCTTTTGTGGGTATTATGTCACATTCATTGTGGCATGATATTTTTATTAGATTATACCGTAGGGTATACCTGAGCTATAACCATATGTGTGGGTATCACAAACATGTCTCTTGGCACCGAGGCGTGATACCTTCTGTGGCGGTGTGATCAGTCCATGGCGTCTCTATTTTGTGTTTTGGTGGACGATGGCTAAATTTGGTGTTTTGTTGTGGTAGGCATATGGGTCGACCCTAGTTTATATTCTGTTCTATTATGCGGATTGGTGATGTTTGTGTTAAACACACCTTCTGATTTTTCATGCATTTGGACTCGTGATCCAATGTGTGATTTGCATAAGCGGCATTATTTTGCTGTGTGACATTATTTTGACTTACCTTTGTGGCAAGGAATATTTCTGTTATGTTTTGAGCTCAATATGAAGTAACACCCATCATTTTGATTCAGCCTATTTATTTCGTTGTGTTAGTTATGTTCATTTCAGTTCAATTAATGCATTAATTATTTCTGTTCATTCTTTTGTACTCTATATTCGTACTGAACATTTTGCTCATATTGTGTTTTTCTTTCGGTAAGTAATCAGGGGAATCAAGGGCATGTGTGATGAGAGCACGCCTTTATCTAGTGGCTTAGATATATTTTGTTTAGGTTGTGCTACATTATTTCGTTTGGAGTTGTAATTATTATTCTAAATTGTGGTTTGAACCAGTTTAGCATTTATTATGGTTTGCATTGTTGCGTTTATCAGTTATTAGAGTTATTTATTTTGGTAAAATAGAGCTTTTAATTTGTTTTATAGTTTTGTTATGTTTTGTGTGTAACATCTCTTTCTATTTTGGAAAGGGGGTGTTACAGAGTTAGTATTAGAGTCAGGTTCTTTCTTGTAGAAAACCTATTTAGGTTGACCTGTGAGTTATGGGTAGACTTCTGGGTTAGGTTTTTATTCCGTTTAATATTCTGTTCTACTATCATATCAGCTATATTTGAATTTGTCTCTAATTTGTTTTGCTTTTATTCTTTGATTTCTTTCTTAGATGGCTTCTGCCAAAGTTACTAGGAGGCGAGGTAACGATGGGGGAAGTGGTGAGGGCCAGCCCAATGAGCAACCTAATAATCAGATTAATGCCCAATTGGCTGCCTTGGTGAATTAAGCTATTAATCAGGCTTTACGGCAAGTAGTGGCATAGGTCATTTAGGCAATGTAGCAGCCGCCAGAAAATCCTGAGCAGGGGAAACCGAAAAATAATGGTCCACACATAAATGAAGAGGAAGTGAATGTAGATGGTCCTGATCAGCCGACGGCTCTGATGTATGTATGGTTGAAAATATTTTAGAAGTAGAAACCGCATTCATTTAGTTCAGCTGCAACTCCAATTGATGCAGAGAATTGGATTGCCCATCTAGAGAAGATCTTTGATGTGTTGGGATGCTCAGATAATCAGAAAGTGGTGTTGGCAGCTTATAAGCTAGAGGGAGATGCACAGAGGTGATGGAAGGCAATGAAAATAACAAAATGTGATAGATATACTGAGACATTTAGTTGGGCAAAATTTTTTGAGATCTTTTATCAACAGTACTTTCCAGCTGCTGATAAAGAGGCCTATAGTAGAGAATATTTGTCTATTCGACAGAAAGATGATAAGTCCATCATAGATTTTATGATGAGATTTAGCAGGTTGACTGACTTTGCGGGAACCTTTGTAAGGACTGCAGCGGAACAAACAGAAAAATTTAAGTGAAAAATTCATTACAAGTATCGCCAACATCTTATTAACACTAAGTTTGAAGATGTGTTAGCAGTGGCTAATGCAGCTAAAAATATTGAGATGAAATGACAGGACTTTCGGTCTTCTAAACTAGAGGGGAGTCGAAAGAGGGACAAAGATGACTAATAGGGTCAAGCTTCAGGTCAGCATGGAGGAATCAAGGAGATCAGTGGAACAAGAATCGTGGTGGCCAGCAGGGGCAATGGCATGGCCAAAATCAGAACAGGGGTTTTCAGCAGTTGCCTCAGTAGGGTCAGAATCGTCAGCTTCAACTACCTCAGCAAAGTCAGAATCGCCAGCAGTGGCAGAATCGACAGCAAGGGCAGAATTAGGGTCGTTACCCAGGGCCAACTAGTGGGGGTAACCCTAATCTTATTCTGATTGCTCCTAGCGCTATTTTTGGGGCAAATCATCCTGGGAAGCAGTGTCATAGAGTTATCGGTGCATGCTTTTTGTGTGGACAGATGGGTCATATTGCTAGAGATTGTACTGAGCCACATGATAATGGTGGAGGTGGTGATAATGGTGGTAATGGAGGTCAGTGTTAGGGTGGTCGGGTGTTTACCTTGACATATAACCAAGCAGCAGGTGTGCTAGGTACTATTTTTGGCACTTTTTTAGTTGGCAGTCGTGAAACTTCTGTTTTATTTGATACTGGTTCTACGCATTCAGTTGTTGCTCAATCTCTTATTCGGCACCTTGGTGTGCCATCTCAGTCCTTAGATTCTGTTATGTCTATTGCTACCCCGATGAAGACTTCTGTTATCATATCTGATTTGTATCGAGAGTGTCCAATCAATTTTAGAGATAAGATTCGTGGGGTAAATATTCTTCTGATAGGTATGCATGATTTCGATGTTATTCTTGGGATGAACTGGTTGGATAAGCACTAGGCCACTATCGATTGTCAGACGAATAAGGTTATATTTGGAGATGTGAAGTCTCTAGAGTTCGTATTTCAGGGTTCACGACCGAGTAAGGTGGTGAAGTTGATCTCAGCTTTGAAGGTTTGAAAGTTGGTGGCAAAGGGTTGTGAGGGGTATTTAACATTTGTGAAGGATAACTCTATGGGTGAGTCTCGTATTGAGGATGTTCCAGTGGTTCGTGATTTGCCTGATGTGTTTCTTGAAGAATTGTTAGGGTTGCCACCGCAGCGGGACGTTGAGTTCACTATCGAGCTTGATCCTGGTGCGGAGCCTATCTCTAAAGCACTATATAGGATGACACTGTTGGAGTTACAAAAGTTAAAGGAGCAGTTACAAGAATTGTTAGATTGTGATGTAATTCTGCCGAGTGTTTCACCGTGGGGTGCTCCAGTTTTGTTTGTGAAGAAGAAGGATGAGTTTATGAGGTTATGCATAGATTACAGTGAGTTGAACAAGATTACCATCAGGAATTGATATCCATTGCCAAGAATTGATGACTTATTTGACCAACTTCTGGGGGCGAAACATTTTTCGAAGATAGACCTGAGGTCGGGTTATCATCAGATGAGGATGAGGGATGATGATATCTCTAAGACAACTTTTCGCATTTGCTATGGGCATTACAAGTTTTTAGTGATGCCATTTGGGTTGACTAACGCTCTGGCGGTGTTTATGAATTTGATGAATCAGGTGTTCAGAGAGTACTTGGACTAATTTGTCATTGTCTTTATTGATTACATTTTGGTTTACTCTAAGTCTAGGGAAGAGCATGCGGAGCAGCTTCGCAAAGTTTTTGGGATTTTGCAGAAAGATAAGTTATATGCTACATTCTTCAAATGCGAGTTTAGGTTGGAGCAGGTTGCATTCTTGGGTCACGTTGTGTCTGCTGAAGACATTAAGGTGAATCCTGTGAAGGTTGAGATTGTCATTAAATGGCCAAGACCTACTACGGTGATGGAGGTTAGGAATTTCTTGGGTTTGGCAGGGTACTATAGGCGATTTGTGTTTTCCTTGCTTGTCTTGCCATTGACTCAGTTGATGAGCAAGGACACGAAGTTTGTGTGGAATGAGGAGCGTGAGAAGAGCTTTGAAGAGTTAAATAAACGATTTGTGACAGCTCCAATACTTACATTGCCATCGGGGACAAGAGGTTACCAAATTTATAGTGATGCTTCTAAGAAGGGTTTGGGCTGTGTTTTGATGCAGCACGATAAAGTGATTGCTTATGCTTCTAGGCAGCTAAAACCTTATGAGGTGAATTACCTCACTCGTGATTTGGAGTTGACAGTAGTAATCTTTGCCTTAAAATTTTGGAGGCACTATTTTTGTGGCGAGACTTGTAATATCTTCACCGATCACAAAAGTCTTAAATACATCTTCACTCAAAATGAGCTCAACATGAGGTAGAGGCATTGGTTGGAGCTTCTAAAAGATTATGATGCGATAATTCAGTATTACCAGAGGAAGTCGAATGTGGTTGCAGATGTTCTTAGCCGAAAGAGTTCGGGAAGTGTAGCAGCCCTTATTACACAACCTCGACTTATTGCAGATATGGAGCGACTAGAGTTGGAGTTGTATGAGATAGGCATTTAGCAGGTATGAGAGTGGAGCTCTCTCTTATCTCGAGTAAAAGAAGTTCAAAAAGAAGATGGGGAGTTGTGGGTAATGACATATAATTTGGAGGAGGGCAAACAAACTAAATTCCGTATTGATGACTATGACGTGATTTGGTTGGGTAAACGGTTGTGTGTGTTGTTAGATTCAACTATTCGGGAAACGGTATTGGCTGAGGCTCATAGTTCACCATTTTCTATTCATCTGGGTTCTACAAAGATGTACAGATATTTAAAGAATTTTTGTTGATGGAATGGGATGAAGCGAGATGTGGCTGAATATGTTGGGAAGTGCCACATTTGCCAACAAGTGAAGATAAAACATCAACGAGCTAGTGGTTTACTGCAACAGTTAGACATTCCAGTTTGGAGGTGGATGAATATCACAATGGATTTTGTGACTGGTTTGCCAAAGACTTTCAGGAAGAATGATGCCATTTGGGTTGTGGTGGATCGGTTGACCAAATCTGCACACTTCTTGGCTATCCATGAAGGTTATTCGGTGGAAAGGTTGACACAGATCTTTCAACAGGAGATTGTTAGACTTCATGGTACTCCGATGTCTATTGTTTCAGATCGTGACCCACGGTTCACTTCACGGTTCTAGAACTCGGCTCAATTACAGTACTTCTTTCCATCTGCAAACTGTTGGGCAATCCGATAGGACTATCCAAACTTTGGAAGATATGTTGAGATCTTGTGCATTGGAGTGGTCACATAACTGTGATGATTACTTGAGCCTAGTTGAGTTTGTTTATAACAACAACTATCATGCAAGTATTGGAATGACTCCGTTTGAGGCATTGTATGGTAGGAAATGCCGAGCACCAAGTTGTTGGGATGAGGTTGGTGAGAAGGCCATAAAAGGGCCTAAGTTAGTTCAAATTACTTTGGAGAAGGTAGCAATGGCTAAAGAGAAATTGCGGTTGGCTCGATCACGACAGAAGAGTTATGCTGATAAGCATTGGAGGACGTTAGAGTTTGAACCTGGTGAGTATGTATTTTTAAAAATTTCTCCTTAGAAGGGCATTCGGCTATTTGGGTTGAAAGAGAAACAAAGTCCGCGTTATATTGGCCCCTTTGAGATTTTGGAGAGAGTTGGTGAGGTTACATATCGGTTAGCTTTGCCTCCACAACCAGCTCATGTGCATAATGTGTTTCATGTGTCGGTATTGAGGAGTTATCATTATCATCTTGCATGTGGTACAATATCCATTTGATAAAATTCGCGGTGATCTTACTTGTAAGGGGCAATTTGAGGCGATTTTGGATCGTCAAGAGCGGATTATGAAGAGGAAGACAATTCCGTTTGTTAAGGTTTTGTGGAGGAACCATTTGGAGCGAGAAGCTACTTGGGAGATGGAGGAGTCTATTCGAGCGAAGTATCCACATTTCTTTGAAAATTAGGTACATTCCATTTTTTATTTTTATTTTTTATTCCGGGGACGGAATCATTTGTAAGGGAGAAGTAATGTAATACTCGATAAAAAAAAATTAAAAAAAAAAATATGTAAGTAAGCTTTAAAATATTTAATTGAGTTTTTTTTCCTTATGTTTGGGTCAAACTATCCATTTAATTCATATGGGTTAAAATGTATTAATAAGTGATGAATAAATTAATTGGATAAAATTGGGCCTTAAACTAATTGAATTTAGTTTATATGTTGGTAATAATAAATTCTATTAAAATTAGGGGAATTAATAAGATTTATTAAATAAATGTCTAAAAACCTTATTTGCTTAACAATACGTTTAACACGAATTGACTTGGGGAAAAGGACGGAGAAAAAGGGCGACGACAGAGTAAAACTTAGATTTTGAGAGCTAATTGTTTTCCGGTAAGTAATTTACTGTGATTGATGTAAGTATGTTCTGCAATTGTATAAGGACATTAGGACTTTGAGAATTGATGCAAAACTACTTAGGCTAATTAATAACTGTATGCTCATGTGGTGAAAATTATAAAACTATCTTCTTGATTTTGGACATCCGTTAGAGAAATATGTGAATGATGCCTTTTGTTTTACACTTTTACTAATAATGTGAATATGCATGCAAGCTAATAGATTTCTTTTATATTATTATATTTTTTATTCCATCTATATATATATATATATATAATATGCGTTGTCATCCTTTAAGGTGTTTATGTAAGGAATCATGTTTATGTAAGGAATTGATGATTCCTTTAAATTAAATTATTTCTTATGTATAAAACTTACTTGACCATTATTTATATCTTGGTAAAAATTATAAACTTAAGCACTGACTATGTATAATTGTTATATGAGTTTTGTAAAATCTTATAATAGTTTGTAATTCGAGGATCATGGATAAGTTTTTTTTTTTAAATGAACAACTTATCTGTATTAATACTTATATAATTGTATACTTATATTATTTATTAAATTGTTTAAATTAGATCGAATCGAAGGGGTTAACGAACTTTAATTGGAATTATAACTTGGGTATTACATTACTAATTCCAAGTACGGATTCCGTACTCCTTTAGTGATATTCTTGTTAAATTTAACTAGTTTATTTTGTTCATCGTTTCGAATTTCGTTATTTGTTCACATGATTGTTCCTTGTGAAATCAATATGATACTTTCATATTGGCGTTACATATAACTCATTTTTGTACTCTTTGTAGTATTATATTATATGTAGTGATTATTTTTGATTCTGTAGAATGTATATGTTAATTTATTTTGGCGATTTAGTATTGATTTGTTTCAGTTTAACATGTACACTCAGAACCCTTTTGTGGGTATTATGTCGCATTCGTTGTGGCATGATTTATTTATTAGATTATACTGTAGGGTATACCTGAGCTATAACCACCTGTGGGGGTACCACAGACATGTCTCTTGGCACCGAGGCATGACACCTTTCGTCGCGGTGTGATCATTCCACGGCGTCTCTATTTTGTGTTTTGGTGGGCGATGACAAAATTTGATGTTTTGTTGTGGGAGGCGTATGGGTCGACCTTAGTTTATGTTCTATTATGCGGATTGGTGATGTTTGTGTCAAACACACCTTCCAATTTTTCATGCATTTGGACTCGCGATCCAATGTGTGATTTGCATGTGCAACATTATTTTACTTGTGTGACATTAATTTGACTTGCCTTTGTGGAAAGGAATATTTATGTTATGTTTTGAGCTTGGTATGAAATAACATCCATCCTTTTGATTCAGCCTATTTATTTCGTTATGTTAGTTATGTTCGTTTCAGTTTAATTAATGATATTAATTGTTTCAGTACATTATTTTGTACTCTATATCCGTACTAGACATTTGGCTCATGCTGTATTTTTCTTCTGACAGGTAATTAGGGGAATCAAGGGCACGTGTGATGAGGGCACCCCTTTATCTAGTGGCTTAGATATATTTTGTTTCGGCTGTGCTACATTGTTTTGTTTTGAGTTGTAATAACTATTCTAAATTGTGGTTTGAATCAGTTTAACATTTATTATGGTTTGTCTTGTCGCGTTTATCGGTTATTAGAGTTATTTATTTTGGTAAAATAGAGCTTTTCATTTGTTTTATAGTTTTGTTTTGTTTTATGTGTAGCCTCTCTTTCTATTTTGGAAATGGGGTGTTAGATGAATTCTAACTTGTTGCTTCTAAGGAATAAATTTAAACATGTAATTTTACAAGGTAAAGTGAGACACCTTTACCACTAAAGTGTCATTTTTGGTTTACCAAGCGAGTACTTAAGTACATAAATTTTACTTAAATTACAAGTTTAATATGTTTCCCATAAATTGGCCAAAAATAAAAGGTTAAAATTTGAATATATCTATCTACACATCATGTTTCATGTTTAATGACACACAAGGGTAAAATAGTAGTAGTATTAAAAATACTTTATTTCTCTCTCCTCTCTTTATAATTTTTTTATTGGACGGTTTTAAGGGCGCACCCCCCATATTGACCCAGGAAGGTTTGAACCTAGGAAGTCAAATAAGGAGATAAACTTTCTTAGCCGCCATGACAACCCCATGAGGTTTCCTCTCTCTATAATATTTTGCTTTTTTATGTGCTTTTGAGCGTAAAATAGGACGTGCACGTAAAATATACACTAAAATATTTAATACACTTTTCATATAGGGATGACAACAGTGCAATATATTAAGTAGGTGTGAGAAAAAAAATTGAAAATTGAAAAAGTAGAAAGAAAAAAAAGCGCAAAACCAAATCGTAAAAACTCGCAACCAATGTAAAATTCAATAAACCACAACCGATAAAATCGAACCGCACATTTGATTACAACAATGTTTACTAACGAAAAAATGCACCAAATTCTCATAACCACAACGATATATATATACGCACATGCACACATAGACATACATACATATGTATGTATGATAAAACTCTAATATATTATTACTAACTTAAGAATATAAAGTACATTCATAAATGAATTAATTGTCTACATGTTGCTAGTTTTTTAGTCGTTTATATTATTTTTCTTTTGTTCGTTCATATCATACATGTGTAACAAATTTGTGGGGAGTATTTGTATTTTTTTTTATTTATAGCATAATGTTGTTTATAGGTTCTAATAATTTCATACTCGTATTAATAGTAATATTAATAGTGGGTAATAGTTGTGGTTTGAACTTTGAAACACTTTTTTTTATTAGTTTGCTTATTTAATTATTTGACAAACATATTAACCAACAAAAATTATAATCTCAAAATATTAACCGAAACCGTTAGTAACCGAACGATTTTTTTAATTGCAATTATAGTTACTTCTATAATATTAAACGCACTATACGGTTTTGTTACAATTATACATTGTAACTGCACCATGCACACTCTAATATCAACGGTAATTAAATAATTTGATAGTTCATAAAAAATGTTATACTAAAGTTGAACCATACCGTTCATTCTCTTGAACCATACTACACCAACAAATATATATAAATAAAATTAATTAAACCATATTTTACTTTAGGCTATGTTTATATGTAAAAATCATGCTTATGATTGAACTATTTGTATTAATTTAGCACTATTTCGGACTATTTTATCCTATGATAGAGTATTAATAGTCCTTCAAATAGTCATATGAATTATATTTTATCAGTCTTAAGGCTATTTATGAATGATCATATAATCCCATGATGGATTTGAGATTAATAGTCCCCTCATTTTAAGCTATTAAATGGTCTTATGGGATTAATAGACCAACACTAATGGACTAATAAACCCTCATTATGGGATAAAATAGTTCGAAATAGTGTTAAATTAATACAAATAGTCCAATCTCAAATATATTTTTTTACAAGAAAACATGACCTTAAAGTAGTCGTCACGGGTTATAAACTGACTAACACCTATTTAATATTTTAATACATGAATAATATATTCGTTCAAAAGTGTTGTACCACCGGATCAACTTCAAATACCAATTCACCACGCTTTTAGTTTATTTATTTTTGTACTAAAATTGTTTAACCCAAATAATCGATTCAGTTAAAAATCGATCAATTCAATTTGACTGATTTCAACTCGTTTTCGATTCAAATTGGTATCCATATTTGTTAAAAAGTGTAAAAAATATTTCTCGCTTATTATCATAAAGAGTTCCACTTGATTTTTGTGTAATTAATTTATAAAATTCAAAAAATAAAAAATGTTATAAGTTTAGTTGATATTTGGCTAATGTAATAGTTATATTTTAAAGTACTAGTAAGAAACATAATTTGTAAGGTTAAAAATTAAAATAAATTCACATAATAATTTGAATTTAAAAATTGCAAGACATCACTTAAAATGCATTCACACAAAAATATAATAATTATATATGAGTTTTAATTGATCAGATATAACTTTCATTTCACTCACTATTCATCATATATTAACGTGAAAAGAATCATCTAAAAATATTAATTCAATATAAATTCATATATAACATTGAAATTTATATACAAATTAAATTGACCAAAGTGATGTTCAACCTCAATATTTAAAAGCATTAGTTATTTATAAATCATGCTTTATCAAATAGACTATCAACTCAGAAATATCTGGTACCAATAATACACACGAGTATAGATTATATTACAAAATTAATTCCAAAATGGAATTATAGTTTATGGGCATGTGATAAAATTTGGTCCAAAAAACGAATTTGTAGTTGGGCACAGAAGTTATAGTCATTCACTATTCAACGAAGCTGGGCACCGAGCCCCTGATCCGGAAAGAAGAAGAAGTCACTCAATTTCCTTATCAGACTTCAACAATCAGCACAATTTAATGGCGGTAATTCCATAAATCTCTACTTTTCGGATCTCATCAAGTAATTGTAATAATAAAATAAACTGATGGTTTCAATTTTATACGTTTATTTTGTGTACAGGACTCTTCGGGGATGACGTTGATGGATCTGATAACTTCGGACCCGACGCCGGTACCATCGTCGACTCCTCCACCTCTTTCTTCCTCGTCAGTGTCACCCGCTGCATTGCCACCTCCGAGCAGCGGGATCGGAAAGCCGGGGACGACGGATCGGAAATCAAAGAGGGGGACTTTGTTGCAGATCCAGAGTGACACAATTTCTGCTGCTAAAGCTGCTTTGAATCCAGTTAGAACCAACATATTGCCCCAGAAACAGAAGCAGAGGAAAAAGGTTTGATTAATGTTAATTTACACCAAAATGGGACTGACTGTTTTATTATTGTCTAGTAAATTTTATACATTACTCCCTCCGTTCCAAATGTAGAGATGTATTTTTTTTTAGTCTGTTAAAAAATTAGAGACATTTCTAATCACCCCAACCCCTCATTCAAATTACTAATTTTTTTATTTAAATAAAATGAGCTTTTGGGGATAAAATAATCCATCATACAGATGAAAGTTAAAGACTTCATTTTTTTTTCATTTTTCCTATATTTTTTTTCCCAAAGGGCATTGATACGATAAAATAGTTTTTGATGAGAAATGATGGGTTATGAGTGAAATGCTACAAATATCAGTTTTTTGACTTATTACTATTTTCATTACTTATGTACAGCCAGTATCTTATGCACAACTTGCAAGGAGCATTCATGAACTAGCTGCTTCTTCGGATCAAGTATGGCATCCTTTTTATCTCCAATTCCTTCCAACACTCTTTCATAATTTTGATTGTGATTGTGATTGTGATTTTAAATTATTGTTTTATTATTCCTTTTGTTGCAATGTTTCCCGATGCAGAAAAGTTCCCAGAAGCAATTAGTGCATCATGTGTTCCCCAAACTTGCCGTCTACAATTCTGTTGATCCGTCTTTAGCCCCGTCTCTACTAATGGTAATAATTTACTTTTCCTAAATTTTTCTCTACGTAGATGATTCCTGTATGTAGTTGGAGTCATTGTTTACAAGGGTATTCGATTGTGAAGTTTCAAGTTTGTAGCTGTATTGAACAAGCTAGTGGACTAATGATTGTACATAACCTTGCATTTGAATTTGCTTGGCTTCACAAAATCGAGTCATTGACCTCAAAATAATTTTGGGTAGTACTTTGAGGAAATTAGGTACTTGTGGTGTTATAAAATGTGCCTCGATTAGATTTGTTGTATGTAGATGAATTTTTAGTCATTGTTATTCTTGATACATTTTAACTGTTTCCTCTGTTACGTACAATAATTACATTTTGTACTTTAGTCTTTACTTCTAAACTATCCTATACCTGAAATTAAGGGCTCGATTAGTAACCATTTGTTTTGTTTACTTTTTTTGATAACAGTTAAAAAAAATGTCGTTTGGTAACCGTTATCGTTTTATTTATTTTGCAAACATTTCAACTTTTGGGCCCAAAACTCAAAACAAAAAAGAAGACATTTTTGTTTTGTTTCCAAAAAATGAAAACATGCGGAGAAGCATTTGTTTAATGAGGTTTGGACATCAAACCTTGTTAGAAGCAAAAAAACAACAACCAAGTTGTCGTAAAATATATAATGACCAAATTCAGCCCTAACTTCATTATCTTCAAAAACAAATGCCACCAGTTTGAAGGTAGAGTTCCGACGATGTAAATCAACTGAAGAAATGTCAGTGACATTCTCTTCATTCCGCTGTGGATTCCACAGTGCTTCCTCTATTCTGTATAATAGTAAAGCTACTTCTTTCTGCATAGTGAAGTTCTGCACAAGTCATAGGTGTAAATACAAGCACATATAGCTGAGATTGAGAAGCAAAAACAAGCTGATAAAAAATTGATATATAAATATAGAGAGAGAAAGGGATGTGTTTACCAGACGGTCTGAATTAAGGGGTTTGATTGTAACACCCTCTTTGCAAATTAGAAAGAGAGGTTACACAAAACCTCAACAAAAACGACAAAATACTATCAAAGCTTTAAGCTGCAAACAAAATAGTTTAAATAGACAACAAATGCCAAACCGGCTCAAACCACAATTTGTTTATTACAACTCTAAACAGAAACCAAAATATCACAGCCTAAACATATTTAAACCATTTGAATAAAATTGAGCTCTCATCACATTTGTCCTTGATCCCCCTTGATTACTTGCCGAAAAGAAAACACAGTACGAGCCAAATGCCCAATACGGATATAGAGTGCAAAAATAAAGAATTGAAATAAATAACTCAATTAGCTAAACTGAATTGAAACGAACAACGCTAACATAATAAAATAATAGTTGAATTAAATGGCTAGGTGTTATTTCATACCAAGCTTAGAGAAAAATAGAAATATATATCTTGCCATACAGACAAGTCAAAATAATGCCATACATTCATAACATATATCGGATCGGCCGGAACAAGATGAATGCAAAATCTTAATGTGTGTTCAATACAAATATCACAAATCTGTAGAACATAACAGTCAGAAAACTAGGGTCGACCCATACGCTTCTAAAAAAAAAATCAATATGGTCAACTCCCACCAGAGCATAAAATAAAAAGGTCGTGGACTGATCACACTTTCACGGAGGTTGTCATACCTCATTGCCAAGAGGACATGTCTGTGGTACGCCCTTAGATAGTTATAGCTCAGGTATACCTTACAGTTTATTCTAACAAAAATATCATATTACAATACATGCGATGCAATATCTACACTAGGGGTTCAAATATGTACATGTTAAACTGAAACGAATCATCACAAAGTCTTCAAAAATATATTAACATGTATATTTCTACAAAGATCAAAATAAATACTAAACATGATAAACTAGTTCAAAGAGTACAAATGAGTTCTAAACATCAATGCCAAAATAGCACTATCATCTGAATTTAACAAGGAACAATCATTTGAGATAATACCCAAATTCAAAACGAGAAGCAAAATGAACTAATTAAAATTAAAAAGAGTGTCGCTGAAGGAGTATGAAATCTTACCTAGATTAAGCAATGTAATACCCAAATTATATTCCAAATTAAACTCATTAAAGTCCTTTCGTCCGAACTAATTAACCAAATAATAATAAATATAAGTACAATTACAAGATATTGTTTTTCTGCCAAACTTTTTTTTATTAACTTTTTATTATAATTATGTTTTGCAAAATTTTAAAGAGCCGAGCACTCGAAATCTATTATTGCAATTCTATAATCCAACCCACATGATCACACCTAATAATATAGACATACAATTGTATTGACTTGATTTATAATATTAAGTTATTACAGACTTATCCCATTATACACCCGATCACCTTACTACTTACAGGATATAAAATTCAAAATGGTGAACGCAGTGAAGTGACTTCGGTGCAGATACATAAAGAATATCAAACTGATTTTATTATATAATAAGTAATAATATAAAAGAAGTACCCTATGTAAAATTTCTATAATTTCTTGTGCAAAGCTCAAAATTTCTTTTAGTCTTCTTTGTTCCTCTGTCTCACACAGGTATAATTCGATCCCTCCTTCGTCTTTGGTTAGCCATGACTGCTCTTTTCCTCTTTCTCGATGGTTATGTATTATGTATGTGATCGGGTTAAGTTTTATCCTTTAATGACTCATTATTATAAAAGAAAATACTATTTCTCCTTATTTAATAGGCTTAATATTATACCAACATATATTGGACTTGACTTGTTTAAAGCCCAAAATATCAAATTAACATCATCTAATAATCGTAATGGTATCACTAGAAACTCGTAATTAGGGGTGTTCAACCGGTTTTTACTTGCTCGAACCGGATCGGTACCAAAATTAGTCAAATTTCGGTACCGGTTCGGTATACTTAACCGGTTAACAGGTTTGGTACCGGTAAAAATCGAAAATTAATATAATTATTATTATTTTTTATTATTAATATTATTATTATAATTATAATTATAATTATTTTTATTATTATAATAATTATTTATTTAAAAATAAAATAAAATAAAATAACCTGTACAACCGGTATAGTTCGGTATTTACCGAATCATAAAAACTCAGTATCGAAAAACTGGTATATACCGGTTTTTTTTGTACCGGTACCAGACCGTCCGGTTCGGAAAATTGAAAACCCGACTAAAATGCACACCCTACTCGTAATGCTCATAACGAGTGCAGAAAGCTGTCTTGGGGATGTTCTGACCCCTCACCCTCAACTGATGATATCCTGACCTCAATTCTATCTTCCAAAAGAACTTTGCCCCTTTAACTTGGTCAAACAAGTCATCAATCCTCGATAATGGATACGATTCCTGATAGTAATTTTGTTCAACTCTTTGTAGTCTATGCACAACCTCATATACCCATCATTTTTCTTTACAAACAAAATCGGAGCACCCCATGTCGAAACACTCAACCGAATAACACCACGGTCCAACAATTCTTGTAATTGCTCCTTCAATTCATGCAACTCTAATGGTGTCATCCTATACAGCGCCTTAGAGATGGGTTCTGCATAGATTTTCTACTGCAGTAGCAACCCTGACAATTCCTCAGGAAACACATCGAGAAACTCTCATACAACTAGAACATCCTTAATATTAGCTTCACCAGGTATCCTTCATAAACGCCAAATGCCCCTCACAACCCTTAACCACCATCATTCCAGTTTTCAAAGCTGAAATCAGCTTCACTACCCTATTCGGCCGTGAACCCTGAAACACGAATTTCGTAGACTTCAAATCCCTAAAGATAACCTTTTTTGCTTGACAATCGATAGTGGTCTGGTGCTTATCCAATTAGTCCATCCCAATAATTACACTAAAATCATGCAAACCCATCGGTAGAAGATTAACTCCACGAATCTTATCTCCAAAACTGACCAAACACTCTCAATACAAATCAAAAATAATGACGGAAGTTCCCATTGAGGTAGCAATAGACATAGCAGAATCTAAAAATTGAGGTGCTACCCTAAGGCATCGAGCAGAAGACTTGGAAACAATTGAATGAGTAGGTTCAATATCAAATAAGATAAACACATCTCGATTGTCAACTAAAAAAGTGCCAGAAACAATACCTAGTGCACCTGTCGCCTGATTATATGTCAAGGCAAACACCTGTCCACCTTAGAACTGGCCGCCATTGTCACCATTATCACCATCTCCACCATTACCACGTGGTCGGGTACAACGTAGCAATGACCCATCTACCCACACAAGAAGCTTGCATTGGAAACTCAGTGGTGCTGCCTTCCTGGATGATTAGCCCCACAAGTAACATAAGGAGCTATCAAAATGAAATTGGGGTTATCCCCACCTGTTGGCCTTGATTCTACCCCTGTTGACAGTTTTGCCACTGCTGATGATTCTGACCCAACTGAGGCAGCTGCTAATGATTTTGCCCTTGTTAAGGCAAATGCTGATAACCTCTATTCTGATTCTGGCCACTACACTGTCCCTGCTGGCTACCACGGTTCTTGTTCCACTGACCATGCTAATTCCTCCCATGTTGACCTAAAACTTGACCTTGTTGGTTATCTCTGTCCTTCTTTCGACTATCCTTCGGTTTGGAAGTTCGAAAGTCCTGCCGCTCCATCTCAATATGCTTGGTTGCGTTAGCCATTGTTGACACATTTGCAAACTTGGTGTTGACGAGATGTTGACGATACTTATAATGCATTATTCCCTTAAACTTCTACCTGTTCCGCTGCAGTCCTTGCTGAGGTACCTGCAAAACTTGCCAACTTGGTGAATCTCGTCATAAAATTCATGATGGACTCGTCATCTTTTTGCTGAATAGACAGATACTCTTACCATAGGTCTCTTTATCAGCAGCTGGGAAGTACTGCTGATAAAAGACATCATAAAACTTCGCCCATGTAAGTGTCTCGACGAATCTATCACTCTTTGTTACTTTCATTACTTTCCACCACCTCTGTGCATCCCCCTCTAGCTAATAAGCTGCAAGCAACAACTTCTGATTATCTAAGCTCCCCAACACATTAAAGATCTTTTCAAAATGGGCAATTTAATTCTCTACATCAATTAGAGTTGGGGCTGAACTGAATGAATTTGGTTTCTTCTTTTGAAATCTCTCCAACCATACATACGTCGGAACCACAGGTTGATCAACACCCTCTGCATTCCCTTCCTCTTCGTTTGCGTGCAGACCATTATTTCTTGGGTTCCCCTGATCAGGAATTTCTGGCGGCTACTGCATCGCCTAAACGACCCGTGCCACTAATTGAGGTAAAGTTTGATTAACAACTTGATTCACCAAGGTAGCCAATTCCAATTAAGCATTATTTTGGCTGTTAGGTTGCACATTAGGCTGCACACTAGGTTTGCCCTTGCCACTTCTCCCAGTGTTACCTCGCCCCCTAGCAACTCTAGCGAATTTACGAGTCATCTAAGAAAGAAAACAACGGATAGAAGCAAAACAGATTAGAGGCAGATTCAAAAATAAACTGATATGATAGCTAAACAGAATATTAAACGGAACAAAAACCTAACCTAGAAATCTACCCATAAATCACAGGTCAAACCTAAATAGGTTTTCTACAAGAAAGAAATTTGGTTCTGATACCAACTTTGTTAACCCCCTTTCCAAACTAGAAAGAGAGGTTACACAAAACCACAATAGAAACAACAAAATAATATCAAAGCTTTAAGCCACAAAAAGAATAGTTTAAATAGCAATAAATGTCAAACCAACTCAAACCACAATCTGTTTATTACAATTCCAAATAGAAATCAAAGTATCACAGCTTAAACATAATATCTAAACCATTTGGATAAAAGGAAGCTCTTATCACATTGTCCTTGACTCCCTTGATTACCTTTCGGGGAAAAATATAACATGAACCAAATATCCAATATGGATATAAAGTGTAAAAATATGGAGCTGAAATAAATAACTCAAATAAATGAACTAAAACGAACAAAGCTATCACAATAAAATAGTGGTTGAATCAAATGGTTATGTGTTATTTAATACCGAGCTCAGAATAAAATAAAAATATATCTTGCCACACAGGCAAGTCAAAATAATGCCACAGGCATAACATACATCGAACCGGTCGGATCCAGATGCATGCAAAATTATGTGTGTTCGGCACAAACATTATCGATCTGCAGAACAGAACAAAACAAAAAACTAGGGTTGACCCATACGCCTCTCAAAACAAAATCACAATATGGCCAACTTCCACTGAAGTACAAAATGGAGACGCCGATTAATCACATCGCTACGGAAAGTGTCATGCCTCAATGCCAAGAAGACATGCATGTGGTACCACCCACAAGTGGTAATAGTTCAGGTATACTTTACGGTATATTTTAACAAAAATATCATATCACAACACATGCGACACAATATCAATACAAGAGGTTCTAATACGTACGTGTTAAACCGAAACAAATCATCAACACAAAGCCTCCAAAAATATATTAACATGTATATTTTTACAATGATCAAAATAAATACTAAACATGATAAACTAGTTCAAAGAGTACAAATGAGTTCTAAATATCAATGCCAAAATGGAACTATCATATGAATTTAACAAAGAACAATCATTTGAGATAATATACAAATTCGAAACAAGAAGCAAAATGAACTAATTAAAATTAAAAGAGTGTCGTTGAAGGAGTATGAAATCCGTACCTAGATTAAGTAATGTTATTCCCAAAGTATATTCCAAATTAAACTCCCTCCGTCCGAACTAATTAACAAAATAATAATAAATATAAGTACAGTTACAAAACATTGTTTTCCTATTTAACGTTTTTTTAATTAATTTATTATTATTTTTATTAGTATAATTATGTTTGGCAAAATTTTAAAGTTACAATATATTAATTATCTACATCTGCTCACAAATTACCTCCGTTCCTAACAAAAGAATATAAGGTATATGATGATGGAAATCATAACATGCATATGCATGATGGAATTAAATAGTCGAGCACTCGAAATATATTATTGCTATTCTGTAATCCAACCCACATGATCACACCTAATAATATATACATAGGTATGTATTGACTTAATTTATAAAATTTAGTTATTACACACTTATCCCATTATACACATGATCACCTTGCTACTTATAGGATATAAAATTCAAAATGATGAACGCAGGGGAGTGACTTTGGTGCGGATACATAAAGAATATCAAACTGATTTTATTATACAATAAATAATAATATAAAAGAAGTACCTTATGTAAAATTTCTTTAATTCAAATTTCTTCAAGTCTTATTTGTTCCTCTGTCTCACACAGGTATAATTCGATCCCTCCTTTCTCTTTGGTTAGCCGCGACTGCTCCTATCCTCTTTCTTGATAGTTACGTATTATGTATGTGATAGGGTTCAGTTTTATTCTTTAATGACTCACTATTATAAAAGAAAATACTATTTCTCCTAATTTTAATAGGCTTAATATTATACCAACATTTATTGGAGTTGACTAGTTTTAAAGCTCAAAAGATCAAATTAATATAATCTAATAATCATAATTAGCCCACACATATATATTTAAATTTATTATTTTATTTTATTTACTGGGTATTACATTGATTGTTCTCTTTCAAGAAGAAAGAGAAAGCTCTTTCACCTAAGTTTCCACGAACAACAAGGATTAGGATTAAGGACTATTATTTCTCGATTCCTTTTATTATTCTACTATTTTGTGGGCAAATCGACGGGAGGGGTTGGTGTGGTTGTTTTATGATCAACCAATTTATCATAAAATAAATCAATTTATTAACCAATTTATCATAAAATTATCAACTAGTTTTAAAATTGTATTGTAATGTTGAATGGTTGTGTTAAAAATATGTATGATAATCATATAGATAATTGTTTATGGCATAAAATGACATTATTTTAATAGTTAAAACTTTAACAAAAAGAAATAAATAAATTATATCAACAAAACATGTTTGCTTTGTTTTTGTTTTTAATGTAACATAAGTGTTAGCCAAACGTGTTTTATTTTTTTCTTTTTAAAAACAACAGATAATAGAAACATGTTAGTGTTTTTGTTTTCAATACTGAAAACAAAAAGAAAACGTTACCAAACGATCCCCAAGTCTATTGTTTGTGTCTTATGATATCCTTGTGGAGGCAGTGTGCTAGTAACCGATGATCATGCTTGGTGCATGGAGCTTGTGTGTGTGACTGTGACTGTGACTTTCGAGGGATTAAAACTCAAACTGTACTAGTGGTTAGTGTGAAGTGATCCTTCACCCATGCTATATATCTCTTTTAGTTGTAGCTTCTCTGCCAGACGTTGAATAGGAAAATGAAGTGTACATTGATTAGAAGATACGGTTTGCATTATGGTTTTAGTGCAACAGATCTCACCCTCATTCATGGGGATGGATGTTTAACAAAAACTATGATCATGATCTTTATTTTCTTAGTTCATCATCTTAAGATGTTCTGTGTTATGCACATTCATGAATTGTATATATGGTCCTACAAAGATCGACATTAGTCTTGAGATCAATCACATGTTAAACTCAACCTCTTTCATATGCATGTAAAAAGTTGTAGCAAAATGTTCTGGTAATGCAGATTTAGTATCTAGAAAGCTATTCTGTTGCCTTAATACTTTGAAGTCACTCGAGATGCTTTAATAGCCCAAAACACATGTTTATGTGTTCCAAATTCAAAATTTGAGACTAGACTAAGGGTATGTTTGTTTTATCTGAACAATATCTTAATACATTTAATCAGTTTCATCCAGAAGTGTAATTAATAGGAATGTTTGTTTGTAAGTCGGAAGAAGACTGAATAGCTCTTAATTGATAAGTGATAATTTTTAATCTTAAGAGGTGCATCTGAATGGTCTTTGTAGTCAAAATTGATATTTAAATGATATCAGAATTTACGAGTCATCATGTATTATATTAAATCCATGATTTAACTCCTTTTTTCCCTCATTTTTTTAGTAAAATAATTTTCAGCTATTTTGTTAATTATTCAACATTTAGATGTCAGTTCTTATTGATTCATACATATATTCAACATTGAGACCTTGTCTCTTAATCAAAACTAACAACACCTTGTATCTTATTTCCAAATGTATACAAGTGACATGACTAATTTCTGATGATTTAGCTTTGAGACAGAAATTGTAAGATGTTATGCAAAGAATGAGCTCCTGAATTTTCGCTTTTTACTTATTTATTTATTTTATTGATTACAAGATGTGTTAACTGATATCTTTTTTACAATTTGTAGCTCGGGCAGCAGTGTGAAGATAGGACTGTTCTACGATATGTCTATTATTACTTAGCCAGAATTTTAGGGGATCCTGGTTCGCATGGTTTAACTCCAGGGGGTGGGATTCCTACACCAAATTGGGATGCATTAGCTGACATTGATGCTGTTGGAGGCGTGACAAGAGCTGATGTTGCACCTCGAATAGTAGATCAGCTTACTTCAGAGGCCTTGAATACTGATGTTGAATGTAAGTGATTCCTACTTAAATCCTTGATTTGAATCTTCAATCCAGCTTCCATCCAACGTCTCTGAATTACTTTTCTTATACTCCATATATTAGCAAGTTGCATTTATTGCAGAGATCATTAATCTTTTTTGTTGAATAACTACTTGTTGGTTTTTGAAATTGGTTGATATCCATTTTCTTTTGTTTCGTGCCAGAACATTTAGTTTGTTACTTTGTAAAACATTTTTAGTTATTTACTTGACAACTGTAGCTTTAATGAAACGATACTAAAAGAGTAGCAAAAGTGCGAAGGGAGTCTGAACTGGACGATCAAGCAAAGATCTTCATTGAGTTTTATTTATACTGGGAATGAGGAGCTGACTTCGAGTAGCCTTCCTATTAGTCCAAAAGTGTTAAGGCGTACATTTGAGGCAATGAATGAATTGCCCAATAGGAGAGGTCCGCATGAGCAATAAGCTCTATAAGTTTATTTACTTATCAAGTTTTTTAATAATTTCATTTTTGTAATTCTGGAATAAATTTGTAGTAGGCTCAACATAGACCGAGTAAAAGAAATTTTATCTCCATGAATTACTAGAATTCCTAATATATTTTAGATTGCATTAAATGTAGGGCTTTGAAAATATAACACCCCATTCCCGACTAGTGGAAAGGGAGGCTACGCACAAACGAACTCTAAGCAGAATATCAAAACAAAAAGGAAACTCTCTTTACACTTACCCTTAAATTCCCTTGCAAACCTGCCAGAAGAAAAACACAACATGAGTCAAATGGCCAGTACGGATAAAGAATGCAGAAATAAAAGCTGAAATTGAATAACGAAATCAATTGAACCAAACTGAGATTAGCAAAATCAACTAAACTGAATAACATAATCTTACTGAACTGAATTGAACTAAATAAATGTAATCTACTGAACTGATCTGATCTACTGAACTGAAACAGATCCACTGAACTAAACTGATTTACTGAATAACATAAAAGGCTGAATTGAATGACTATGTTTATTTTATTTTATACCGAGCTCAAAACAAAACAGAAGTCACACATTGGACTGCAGATCCAAATGCATGAAAAATCGAAAAGGTATGTTCGGCTCTACAAACAACAGCAGATCGCAGAACAGAACAAAATGCTAGGGTCGACCCATACGCCTCCCACAACAAAATACCAAATGCCCACTGAAACACAAAATGGAGACACCGTGGACTGATCACACCGCCACGGAAGGTGTCATGCCTCAGTGCCCAGAGATATGCCTGTGGTACCCCCACAGGTGGTTATAGCTCGGTATACCCTACGATATAATCTAACAAAGATATCTTGTCACAACGAATACAACATAATACCACAAAAGGGATTCTAATACGCACATGTTAAACCGAAACAAATCGACACAAAGTCTCCCAAATATACTAGCATGTACGTTTCTACAAAATAAAAATAAATGCTAGACATGCTCAATAAGTCTAAAAAGTAATATCTAAAATCAAACAAAGTTATCATATGCATTTGACTATGAACAATAGATCGAGATAATATCCAAATTCTAATGAGGAACAAAACAAATTAAAATCAAAAGAATATCGCTGAAGGAGTACGAAATCCGTACTTGGAATAAGCAATGTAATACCAGAAATTATATTTGCAAAACTGACTCGTTAAATTCCCTCCGTCGGAACTAACAAAATAAAGGAATTGATAAATAAATAGTTAATCAATTGATTAAGTTTTACACAGTTTCTTTCTCTTAGGCGAATCTAAAATTCTTCTATTCTAAACAAAATTCTACCTAAAGTTATACATACATAAATATTTTAATCATGGTAACTTATATATTAATAAATAACAGTATTCTTGTTCATTTCGAAATATATACAAGTATATTCACAAAAATATTCTTTCCATTTTTAATTCTATTACAAACAAATATTTTATTATTATTATTATTATTATTATTATTATTTTATGTCAAAACTTTAAAGTTACAAAAATACTAATTTAATATTCCAAAATGCTAATTACTAACAAAGATATACTATAATATATAAACTAACAGACTAAATAGCATATAAAAATTAAAACTACAAAATTAAAATTAATACAGAAAATTAAATAATTACACAAGGAAAGAAAAATAGACGTACCCGAAATTTATGAGGTTCGCAGTCCATCCACGTTCTCGACACCAAAATTTTTAACTAGGGAGATCCTTATTAAAAAGGCCCTCACAAAATAGGAGGTACATAATGTTTGGTATATAAAACTAAAAGGGGAGGGGGGGTAAAGTTATATATATATAGGTAAAGGTAAGGGAAGATTTTAGGAGAGTGGGCAATGTGGGACAAAGGAAATAACTGGGTATTACAGAAAATATTCTTCTTACTTGCCAAAAAGAATGTTTAAGAAGCCTAAATGGAAATGTTATCTATAACTTGATGGGAATTGATTTTATTTATTTAGGGACTTGATGCATTTATTTATTTATGATATTGTTTTAATTTTAGGAGTTAGTTGGTATTTTAATTTCATCAGTAAGGATATTTTTGTCTTTTTATTATTTTCTTCAGATTAGGGTTTATGTGGCTTATTTAAACAGTTGTGTACTCTCAGATTATTCACGTTATTGATTATTGAGAATTCTTTTGGCTTATTTTTATCGTAGAGATAAATTCCTCTAGGGTTAATAGACACGGAGTTGAAACCTTAAACCTCTAGTGATTTACTCGCAAAGCTAAATCCTAGGTTTTTATTCTATTATTTGCTACAAAATAATTAGCTTAAAATTGTCCTACATCAATTTTGGTATTAGAGTCTCACTTTGTACTTGAAAAAATTATCGTGCATCGCTGGAACCCTAGCCTTACTGAAACCCTAGCCGACTGCCGCTGTTATTGCCATCATCTTTGCGACATCCTCACTACCATTATCACAGAATCATAATACTAAGCCACCAAATCAGAAACCCAGTCGAATTACGAAAAAAAAAGAAAGAAAGTCGAAGACGACGAAGAGACGACGAAGAGGAGTACCCGTCCCTGCCGATCACCACAACTATGTCGCCGCAACCATCTATTTTGCCTGTCGCTGCCATCGATAGCCGCCGATCGTGTTGTTGATCAACAGGAGCTGCTCTTTGCCCGATTTCTCTCTCTTTCCCGAGTTTTTCTCAGTCGCGTTTCGTCTGATTTGTGGTTACCTAACCTATTAATGTTTTGCTAAAACCATTTAGTGACCCTATTTTATTCTACTAATCTAATATCGCTAGTTTCTAAACTTTTAGTTTTAACCCTTGTTGATTTAAAAAAAAGAAAAATAAAAGAGAAAAAAAAGGAAAAAAGAGGGATTTATTTATTTATTTATTTATTTAAATCCATTCTACAATGTCCCAAGCCACAAAAGAATTGATTGAACGACAAAAGGAGTATATGTGGTTTCTTTATGAAGAAAGTGAATACGCTACCTTATTAATACATGTGGTCATAGATATTTGAAATTTGAGCAAGAAGAGATTAGATGGGATATTATTGATGTGGAAGACAACCTTGAAGAATTGCAATGTTAGTATCAATATGAGCAAAGACAAGCTGAAGCAGCGAAACGGCAACAAGCTAAATCAAAAAAATTCCAAAAGGCTGCACATAAAATTATTTTTATATGGTCTATGCAAGAGTAAGAGAAAGAACAAGAGAAAGAAAATGATCACAATTTTGAGACTACAGACAGTTGTGATGTATCCACGGAAATTCTTAAAGCTCCAAAAGTGGAATCAACAATTGTGTGTGAACCACTTGAGACTATAGACAATTGTGACTTGTCTATAAAGATTCTTGAAGTTCCAAAAGTTGAATCCGCGATTGCATGTGAACAACAAATCGAAGAAAATTCTGAAGTTGCTTTTGAATTGTTCATTACCGAAGAGAAGACGGTACGAGAAGTTAATTTAGTCAAAGTTGATCATGTTGAGTTTATCATTCCGGTTAATCTACTTCAATTGCCTTTGAATACAAAAGTGATGCTCTCAACAATTCATACAAAAGTGATGCTCTCGACAATTCTCTTTCCAATTTTTTTTGAGGCTTATCGCATGAAGATATTGTCAATGGTGCTCCAAAATGTCCTTTCGATGAGGAGGAATTCGTGGATTATTCTATCGTGCTATAAAACTCGAGGTCGAGTTTTCTCCAACAAGAGGAGAAATGATGGGAATCAGATTCATTCACGTGATGTTATTTATTTAGGGACTTGATGCATTTATTTATGGGATTGTTTTAATTCTAGGAGTTGGTATTTTAATTTCATTAGTAAGGATATTTTTGTCTTTTTATTATTTTCTTCAGATTAGGTTTTTTGTGGCCTATTTCAACAGTTGTGTACTCTCAGAATTTTCACGTTATTGATTATTGAGAATTTCTTTGACTTATTTTTATCACAGAGGGAAATTTCTCTAGGGTTAATAGACGTGGAGTTGAAACCCTAAACCCCTAGTGATTTACGCGCAAAGGTAAATTCTAGGTTTTTGTTATTATTTGCTACCAAATAATCAGCTTAAAATTGTCCTACATCATAAATTATACCAGATAGTGAGGCTTGCTGATAATGGTCAAAGAAGAGATATGACCTCTTATCTTAAATTCTTGAAAGATTAAATGCTAATGATTAGTTCTAGTGACGTCTTGTCTTTATTTGTACATGTAATGTGTATGGAACTTAGTTTTATTAGTTCCCACCAGTCTTGATTGTACTATGACCTTACAACGTTGTTGTTCTTTGTTTGGGGTGTTAGGATAGTACTGGGTTCATCCTTCGGTAGTAGGGAAGCTTCTCCATATCAAAGTTGGTTTAAGGGGGAGCAAGGACGACAAAATACTTTGGTGCTGGGGTGATATGCTAATCTTGGAAATTCATGAACATGCCATAATGCCCAGATGTTTAGTTGGCTATTTGTTTTTTCTATATGTTTTGGGTCAAATTTGCTTTTCTTTCTTCTTTTGCTGCCCGGAGGGAGGGGGAGGGTGTACCTATTTTAGACTTTCATAGGCATTGGAAGATTGTTCTTCACTTAGAACTTTGTATTGTTAAACCTATATTTTATAGGACACTCTCCTTTTGAATTTTATCTCCCAGAATAAAATCTTTTACTTTTTATAAAATTCTTTTTGAACATTTTGGACTAAAAGAAAAAGAGAAAGATGAAATTGGAGACAACAAACCGAAGGTGATGGGGACTACAAGTCGAGAAAATCAAAGATTTTATATACTTATTGTTGGAGTTTTTATTATGTTTAATGTAAGAGCAATTGATGTAATTTATTTATCAGTGGGGATTTAGGACATTTATTGATTAGGTTATTAATATATAGTAAGGTTATTTTGTCTTTTATTTATTTTATTATTTTCCAAGTAATATTAGGATTGTGAGTTTCTATAAATATCAATTTAATCCCTCACAAGTTAGTTAGACTACAAAATAGATTATTGATTATTAATATTTTGCATTTTAGCTATGAGTTATTTTTCTCTCTTTTGCGGTTGATAAATCCTTGGGGTAGTGATGTGTGGAGCAATCGCCCAAGTAAAAGATCCTTGGGGTAATGAGGTGCGGAGCCTCACCTGAGTTATTTTCCATTGTTTATCAATTATTTCCGACAAATGTTTTTCTTCTAATCTTTCCCCACAATCAGGTCTCATAGTAGTCGGGCGTACCTGATTAGAAACACGGGGTAGACCATCTAAAACGAGATGTAATTGACTTTAGGTTTTGAGAAAAAGATCCTAGCAGTACCCATGTAAACACATCAAATCAACTGCATTCTTCATTCATAACCAGCTATGGCGCGATTATTTCCCACTCGAATGAGGAGAGATCAGAAAATGACAAAACTAACTGTTTCTTACCATTTTTAAGGCAGAAATAATGTTAGCTACTGATCAGTTTATTGATTTCTTAACAATTATGTGACACATCCAAAATTGGATATATAACTGACTTTTTGATTTACATTAGACTGATGTAAAGTGACTTGCCATTTATTTGCCTCAATGATTGGGCACAAGATGTAATGTCTATTATGTCATATAATCTTTAGAGACCAGTTCTTCGTTTTTCTGCCGTTCCCATGCCACTGTGTAATGTTTAACAATATTATTGGGACGGGGAATTGTTAATGTTTTTGATATCTGTGTGGAGGAAATTGATTAGAAAGATAAGTTGGAAATGTTTGTTTTCTAAAAATATATTTCCAAAATATGCAAGCATTCTTATGATTGTCAGTGCTCCTCATGTTTTACTTATGCTATTTTTTTTTTGTAGTTCATGCGCGAAGACTCCAGGCACTGAAGGCTCTTACATATGCTCCTTCCAGTAACTCTGAAATTTTGTTCAAGTTGTATGAAATTGTGTTTGGCATTCTTGACAAGGTTTGCCCAGTAACAAACTTTATATCTTCATATTCAGGAAACCACGTGTCTAAAAGTATTTTGACAGATATTGAAGTTCTAATTCTCACCCTTACTTTTGTTTGTTTTGTTCATCTAAGGTACATGTTTGAACTATTTTAAAATTCTTTATTTACTAATCAATGAAAATATCTAATGTCAGTGTGGTATGCAGTGGAGAAAGCAGAAAAAATAGTCAGTGGGTCAAAATTATTATGCGGCTATAAATAATTTAGCGGGGGTTCGGGGGACTCCCAAGCCATTTTTTTTGATAATTTTATACTTTTAGGTTGCATATATAAAATATATATTTAATTACAATGATAATATAATAATTGTTAACTCTATATATATTTATATGCATGTATATATACACTCTATTGACTAATAATAGACTTTTTTAAAGAAAAATTATTTATAAATAATTAATTCTTCAAAAAATTATATAAAATACATTAGTAATTAGTTTAAGAAGATTATATGAATATATATATATATATATATATATATATATATATATATATATATATATATATATATATATAGAGGAAGTAGGAATGATATGGGATTGAAACTTAAGCGAGAAAATTATAAATTTTTAATTTGACCCTGTATATTAAAAATTTTACAAAATTTCAGTGGGGTCAATTTGTATATAACATTTAAATTTTGCTATATATTATATAAAAAATTAAAATTCAGTGGGGTCAATTGACCCCACAACCTTATACGTGACTTCGCCACTGGTGATATGTTGGACCTTGGGGCCATTGCAAATGCAGTTGACGACACAACACACATCAGGCATATGGTTGGGGCTATAGCCCACCTAATATTTGAATGAAAAGAAAAATTAGGACTATTGAGCTTAGTGGGACAAGTGTTGTCCATGCAACGAAATGCTCGTATGCACACATACGTATGTTGTGTTATTGTCATTTCTCTATTGTTGATAGTTCTGATCCATTAGTTATAAATTCAATGTGCAGGGCTAGTCTGCTTGTGTTACTTAATGTCTTTTTTTATATTAACCATTTATTGTGGGAACATAAGAATTTGTATGATGAGATGTTTTAATATATTTTACATATAAAAGATAAAAGAAAAGAAGGATAAGAAGATGCTTGGATAGATGTAATAATTTTACATGGTATTGAGCAATCATATCCTTATGAAACTTGAAGAGTTTAGACTGAAGAAGGTTTCCTAGAAGAATATATAGAGTTATAAAACATCAAGGCAAATACCCCTTCAAATATTAGGTTTTTTTTGGTGTTAATTTTTTAATGAGCTCAATACTAATGATTTGCTTAAGAGGCATATACCTTACAAAACTTTGTCCTTAGATGCGTATGTGATGTATATGCCGGCTAACCCTTTCCTTTGCCGATATTGGTGCTTCTTGCTTGGGTGATTGGACTATTAGAGAAGATTGGTTTTTCCATTTAGAGTGGAGGTGTCAGACTCCGAACCAGACCTGAATATTAGGCAGCAAGGTGGCCTCCTTTTTGGTGAATAATATATTTCTGTACTTGGTTAAAAAATGAAAAAGGCATTTGCTGCTTACACCATTTGTAGTTGTATATCTGTATCAATCTTTCACAAGGATGACTTTATAGGTCTGTTGTCTGGTGACCGTAACCTCATTACTAGGACGTAGAGGTTAATGAAAGTTTGATGGTTTTCATCTTAGTTTGTCTTCTCAATAACAGCTTTTTGTTGAACGCGTGGAGATTCTTTCTATTTATTTGAATGTGTGGAAATGTTTGTTGAACTTAAATCTTGTTTCCTAGAGATTTTATACTATTACTTATTCTTTGTTTTGCTGTAGTTTTATTTGTCAAAACAGATAAATAATCAATCACTATTTCGCTACAATCTTATGGTTAGTTAAAAGAAAGTGATTTAATGCCCTTGTATCTGTTGATTTTTACATTTTGCCGGTCAGGTTGCTGATGGACCACAAAAGCGTAAGAAAGGCATATTTGGCACCAAAGGTGGTGATAAGGAGGTAACTTGTAAAAATACACTTGTGGACCATAATGGCTTCCTTTCAGATTTTTTTTAATTTTCATTTGAAATTTTTAGGTAGAGACAATATTTATGAATGTTGATTTATTACATGATTATACTTTTCAGTTTGCTGTAATTTATGAATAGACTGCTTTCTTTTAGTCCCTTCTTACCTTTTTTTGGGAGATTTCTTCCTGTATCAACAACATATATTCGCGTTGTTATTTGCTCAAGATAAATGAGCTATTATCAGAGTACCTTTTTTTTTTTAATTTGGTTTTGGTGATAAGTTCTGTATAGTATATTAAGATAAACTGCCATAGGGTCCAAACGTTTTCCAAGCTGTACAATAAACAAGAACAAGTTTGAACTACCCAAGAATCCCAACAAAAGGGACCCAATTAGTTTATTTGACATTTGATAGCCAGTTAATATGCACAGTTTCATCTTAAGCACATGCATCTAATGTCACCATGAGGGTCCAGGGGCCAGGGCTGATCAGTGGCCACATAAATGGCATGGCCTAGGTGTAATTGATGGAGGAAGAAATTATAATAGTTTGTATTTAATTAGTGTGATTCATAATTTTTAAATTTTAGCTGTTAGAAAGATCTCATATGCATAATATCAGTAATTAGTATATCATGATTTAAGCTTGATTTTAGGCTTTAAATGGAGATTTTAAATAAGTATCAATTAGGAATATTCTAGGCGTAATTTTAGGGATTTAAATTATGCATTTAATTTTCATTTGGCTTTCCTTTTTAATTGTAATCAACTGTTATTATAAAAGGGTGTTCAATAATCTATTGTAAGAAAGCTTTTGATTAATAAAAAATATATTTGGATAATTTCCCTTTCTCTTTGGCGGATTCCAGAATTATTTTTACTTTGTGGATTCAAGGCTCCCTAGTGGATTCTAGGGTTGTTTGCCTAGTGTATTATAGGTTCATCTACTAGAATGACATCTAGTATTATTTTGTCGCTTCCGTTCTGCGTCAAATTGTATCAGAGGTCAAATTGTATCAGAGCTCTTTAGTATCCTTGTATGGAAGAAAACAGATTCAAAGCTGGTCACTCTAGTGAAGGTGATCATGAAGTGTAGGCCATTTTGGGTGCATTTTATGCTCAAGAGGAAAGACGATATTGGGATTTTGAGAACTTTCCGTCTTCAAGAATTGATTATGAAGACATTGAAGAGTTTAATGACATTAGGAGATTTTGGGATTTTGAGTACTTAATTGATCATTGGGATGATGACTTAAATAATTATTTTAATTATGTGTCAATTCCAGATGATAATAAAGTAAAGCTTGCAGAGAACAAGTTTGAGGACATCGTAGAGAATTGGTGGGAAGAAGTGTAAAAATCAAGAATTCGTGTCGGTTAACCTCTTATTTGTTTATGGCCTCTAATGGTAACAATAATGAAATCACATTATTATCCCAAATTTGGATATTCTTTGGAAAAAGAGTGAACTGCACGTTGGAATAATACTTATATTATTCAAGTGAAGCATCAAAAGAAGAAAAGTCCATTCAAAACGTTTAAGTGAATAAAGATTTACAGGAATATGTTGATTTTGTTGGAGCCAAAAAATGTTACTTGATTCCTAATCCTTGGAGTAATTTTATCAATCAGTTTAAGTTTAAATCAATAGGATATCGAGTTGCAACATTGAATAAATATGTCAAGCAAATGAAGCAGTTGATATATTCTAAATATCTTTTTATTTGGCATGGAAGATTTTAAGATCAAAGTGTAAACTCGAGGTCAAGCTTTCTTCAAGTGAGAGAATGATGGGGTAAGAAATTATGATAATTTGTATTTTCAAATTTTAGTTGTTAGAAAGATTTCACATGAATAATATTAGTAATTAGTAGATCTTATTAGTATATCATGATTTGAGCTTGATTTACTTTAAATGGAGATTTTAAATAAGTATCAAGTAGGAATATTCTAAGCATAATTTTAGGGATTTAAATTATGCATTTAATTTTCATTTGACTTTCCTTTTTAATTGTAATCAACCCTTATTATAAAAGGGTGTTCAATAATCTATTTTAAGAAAGTTTTTGATTAATAAAAAATATTTTTGGGTTATTTCCCTTTCTCTCAGGTAGATTCCAGAATTCTTTTTTCCTTGTGAATTGAAGGGCCCCTAGTGGATTTTAGGGTTGTTTGCCTAGTGAATTCTAGGTTCGTCCACTAGAACGATATCTAGAATTATTTTATCGCTTCTGTTCTGCGTCAGTAATAGTCACTCAAGACAAGCATATATTTTTGAAAGTGGAAGAGGATTTACGGGTAACATATTTGACTGTTCGTACACCTATATTACCTTGGTCAGTTTGGGTTTGTTTACCCTGCCAATTTATGATTGGGTATTGTTTTGTCTCGGAATATTTCCTGGCTGCTTTCTCCGAGACATTATGATTGTCTGTGTGATCCTTGATAAGAAGTACATAGCCAGCACACCCCAAAAAAAAAAAAAATTGATTAAACAAACGAAAAGGGAAACAGCGTATTTGAAATCACATTTGTAACAAATCGGGTCAAAGCTCGAGTCCAAATAAAATCAAACCGTACTAAAGAAGCTTCAACGAAACTACTTTCCTGGTTTGGATGATTATGTTCTGTAAGAGATTATGTCTATCTTAATATTTTTTTCAATTTCTGGATAAGCGGGTTTATTTACTTATACTCTTTACACTCAACTTGTCAGTTCATCATTCGAAGTAATCTGCAATATGCTGCCCTAAGTGCCTTGAGAAGACTTCCTCTGGATCCAGGAAATCCAGCATTTCTCCATCGTGCTGTACAAGGGTTAGTTTATTTTTCTCTGGTTTATCGTATTTGATATGCAGAAAAATGTCTCAAAGAAGAAGATACTTCCTTGGTCCCGACATACTTTGTACAGACATTAGTTACAATTGTTTTCTGTGCTAATTAGAAGTAATAGCTCATTGGGTAATGGGTACTGGCTTATGGATGTATACTGAAGAGTGGTTGACTTATATTATTAAATTGTTTTGATGGATATTGTTGTGAAGGCGCCCACTGCACTTATGGTGCACCACTTTTTTTTCACTAAAATAAGGAATTTATGTGTGGGGGATTGACTTGTTTTCAGTTTAGATAAAATTTGAATCCATATCAGTTATGGTCCTCTCCCCTCTATGCCTAAATCTGCTGATATTGAGGAGCATCTGCCAATCAAGAATTATTCATTGGCCTGTGTTTTTCTTTACTTCCTCAAATGGGATAAAGGCGGAGGTCTGGTCAGCGTGTGCCATATCTGGTGGACATATAGACACTTGTCTATATTCATGGGGATTGAAGGCTGTGCGTGTTTAATAGTTTTTCTTGTTTTACAGTGTGTCTAGTTGTAGGACTCCTTATCATCCCATTTTGTAACGTGTCTTCTTTCTAATAAAATTCGTCGTTTTGTCTAAAAATTATTTCTTGTACATGGGCTATGTAGTGGCCCATTGATCTTTGGGACTCTTCCAGAATGTGCATATAGCATCACAAAGTTAATATGGAATTCAAATTTAATGTTAGAAATTGGAGTTTATTTTGAGTTCTAAACAGGGAGGATTGTGTAAAGCTTCTGTATATACAAGGAGAGGAGTACATCTTTGATTGTTGTATGCATATCAAATAACTCAACTGCCTTTGTTATTTTGGATTATTCTGATATATGTTGTTGCAGTGTTTCCTTTGCTGATCCAGTGGCTGTGAGGCATGCTTTAGAGATGATCTCCGAGCTTGCAACAAGAGATCCATATGCAGTTGCAATGGCATTAGGTAATTTGACTATCTAAACTCAAAACTCTTTTATATTCCAATGGTGCTTGCTTTCGTGAAGCTCAGTTAGTTAATGTCTACCCCCATCTTCGGAATTCTCTCACATGTAAATGGTGTTATTGTCCTGAAATTGATCAGTATGTGTATCTCCCATCCTTATATAGGATATAAACTATGATCTTTCCCATTTAAGCAGGTCCCCCTGCATTGTTTCTTTATTAATTATTTATTATTATTATCTTGGTAATAAATCTCCCAGGCTATCGAGGTAAAGGTTAGAATATCACAAAAAAAAAGTGTATCTTGTTTAAAATTTTAAGAGCCGTAATCCATTTTGAAGGCTCATTCCGAAGAAGTTTAGGTGCATATACAGGTTTTTGCTTTAACACAAACTGTCTACAGATTCTGCACTAAACTTTCATGCTTTCATCATGGATTTATTTTTACCATATAATAATGGGACCTAAGGTTTGGCTCCTCAGCTATCCAATTTATATTAATGTATTTATTTTCATGGTGCAGGAAAGCTTGTTCAACCTGGAGGTATATTTGATATTCTTTGCTGTTTGGTCATCGCTATTAACATCTTTCCTTCTTTTCTGGTTATCGTATTAAGGTGTTTATAACTTTTATTCCATCAGGAGCTCTACATGATGTTCTTCATTTGCATGATGTTCTTGCTAGAGTTGCACTTGCCAGGTTATGCTATTCAATATCTAGAGCTCGGGCACTGGATGGTATGTCCTTTCAACTAGTAAGTTTATCTTTGAAGGCTGAAATGGTTGGTGAACTCTAAAATGTTGTGTGTACAGAAAGGCCAGACATCAAATCTCAGTTTAATTCTCTGCTCTATCAACTCCTCCTTGATCCTAGTGAAAGAGTTTGTTTTGAGGCTATTTTTTGTGTATTAGGAAAATTTGATAACACAGAGAGGTATGTTTGTCCAGCTTTGTCCTTTTATTTAATTTTTTTTCATCTGATATTTTACAAATATATAGTAGAATGGCTTGCTGGAACGTTGATTCTTCTTTCTTAGTCTCTCTAGCTCGCAAATTTTCATCTTTCATTCATCCACTGTAGGACTGAGGAACGTGCTGGTGGTTGGTATCGCCTAACGAGAGAAATTCTTAAGGTCCCAGATGCACCTTCTACAAAGGACACTAATGCTGAAACAAAAGATGCAGTTCCAACACAGCCCACCAAAGATAAAGCTCAAAGGACAAGGCGTCCTCAACTCCTGATCAAACTTGTGATGAGAAGGTTATTGAGCCCTTCATTGATCTTTTTTTTTCTCCTGCAGAAAGTCTATTTTTATGACTGTCAGTGGCTTCTAAGGCAAAAAGTTGGTTACACTGGCCTTTGCTTGGTTATGAATCTAGAGTAACAGTGCCTCTGTTGTGTGTTTAATTTACTTGGACGTTTATTTTCTCCTTGATTATGCTTTAGGCTGGAGAGTTCTTTCCGTAGTTTCTCTCGACCTGTACTTCATGCAGCAGCAAGAGTTGTACAGGAGATGGGGAAAAGTCGAGCTGCTGCTTTCGCTGTAGGTTTACAGGATATTGATGAGGGAGATAACATTAATACATATTCTGAATATAGTGATTCAGATCTTAATGAGAGCTCTCAGTCTGAAGGTAACATTGTTAAATGTTCTCTATTAGCTGGTTTATTCAATTTTGAAATAGCAGGGTCATTTTATGCTTCATATGCTTAAAGATTCTCAATATTCACTTCATTTTTCATTTCACCTTTTTTCCCTGTAGGTACTCGAAAGGTTTCTTCTGTGTCAAATGGGCCAAGTGGCAAGGACTCAGTTGCCAGTTTATTGGCCTCATTAATGGAAGTGGTGCGAACAACGGTAGCATGTGAATGTGTTTATGTTCGTGCGATGGTAATCAAAGCATTGATATGGATGCAAAGTCCACATGAATCCTTTGATGAATTAAAATCGATCATTGCATCTGAGCTCTCTGATCCTGCTTGGCCAGCAACTCTATTAAATGATGTTTTACTCACTTTGCATGCTCGCTTTAAGGTAATTTGTAGTTGTAAATATAATTTTTTTGGAAGTTTGGTTTATTAGATCTAAATAACTTATCTCCTTTTAAATTTGAGTAATTGATGCCTTTTCTTTTGGATAATTTTTTGAGTAATTGATACCTTTTCTTTTGTATAAGTTTTTAAGTAATTGATGCAAAAGGTTACGAATGTTCTGTAATAATGATTTCCTAATGCCTTTGACATAGATTCTTACAATACTAAATTTGTGTGGTTCATTGTAAAACTATTTGTGTTACTCAAACATTGTTCAGAACATTTACCTTTAATTTGCCACATTTGTTGATGGTGCCTTTTTAGTTTGCTTTGCAGATGAAAACTTCTCAGTTCTCAGCTTAACACAAAACATCCTTAAGGTCACTATTTTTGCCTGTTAATCAACCTAGAAGCTTACAAACCATAAGCATTTACTTCTCCAGTCCCCTGTCTCATCTGATGTTTGAATGTGTGCAATCCGATTATGAACTTTATGTGAATGCAAGATACAGGTTCTTGTTTTGATCAAGTATCTGCTTTGTCATGTATTGAAAGATTGAATTGGTCACATTTTAGCGACTTAAATTCTAACTTCACACTTTTTTAGTTGTACTTCCTTCTTTTTTTCCCCTTACATCTCCTAGCATAAGTTAGCAAGTTGGGGTTATGGTGCATCTGGGCTTCTCTGGCTTGTAAGGTTTATTTGACTAAAAAAAATAAATACTAAACATTCAAATTAGACTGTGTATGAAACTGTAGAGAGATTCAGTTTTGATTCTCTAATAGGATTGATGGCTTTAACTCTGTCAATATGTAGAGGGGTGCTTGTGGCTAGGTCCTGTAATTGATTTTTTGTCAATTGAAATTCTGCAGTTTTTTCTGCTGATTCTTTGTCCATCCTGAAAATTTGGTTATTCCTTCCCCTCTTTTAAATTTTCATTGCACTTGTAAGCAGGGGCAGATGCACTTACATGCCAATGGAGCAATTACCCACCATGATTTTGGGAGGAAACAAATTGATTGGCAGTTCGAAAAGTTTAAAAAAAAATTCTACTAAATAAGATAACAGCATAAATATGCAGAACCTTGGCCACCATGATTTTGAAAAATAAAAGTAGAGATTAAATATTGACGTCTATTTATCCTCTATATGTATATATAGTTTTAAATTCCTGACTATAAATCTTCAACCACTTTGATGATAATTTCTAGCTCCACAATTGCTTGTAGGAAATTAAAAGAAAGAATATATTGAACCTCTAGTATTGAAGATTTGATTATTAACAATGTATATTTTAATGGTGCTTGAATCACCTGGTATATACTAAATTGTTTAGTTCAGGGCCTTCAGGCATTCTAGTTGTGTTGTGAAGGGGTCTCCGATGGAGATTTAAGTAGTATGTGGGTGTGAGAGTGTGTGTGTGTGAGAGAGAGAGAGAGAGAGAGTAGTTGGTCCAGATATGTTGCATTAAACTTTTTTATTTTTGTTATACCACTTCATAATTACTTGGTATGAGTTTTCTAATTGGCATAATATTCCGAGATCATTTGAGATTATTTTTCTCATTGTTGCACCCTTAATTGTTTGAAAATTAATTGTAAGCTTACTTTACTGTGAGGCTGTAGTTCTATACAAATGTTAGAATTTATATTTGATTCTTTTAATATCATTGTGATGGGTGTTTTCATGTCCTCATATTGTCACTTTGATTCCATTATTTTCTTGTTAGGCTACTCCAGATATGGCTGTTACTCTTCTTGAGATTGCGAGAATATTCGCGACTAAAGTTCCGGGGAAGATTGACGCTGATGTACTGCAATTACTTTGGAAAGTAGGTTTTTGCACTCGATCCTTGCATATGATCATTTTTATCCTGCTGCTCTTAAACTTTCATTTCCAGTATTTTTTTGTGGTTGCTTCTTTTGTGTTTTGAGTTCCATTTTTCTTTTGAAGTTTATACCAATTTGGTAATAGATAGCTAATAAATGCTAAGAACATGCATGAAAAGGCAATTCTCTGCTCACTATTATAGAAGGATGTGGCAGTAGGGGTGTTAAAAAAAAACGGTCCAATCGGTTTTTTATGTATACTGAACCGGTCGGTTTGGTACAAATAGTGACCGGTCCGATACCGATTTGGTATACCGTTCTGGAGTTTTGATGGTCCGATATATCCTGGATCGTGCCGGTTATCCTATTTTTATTTTTAATTATTATTATTAATAAATAATTAATGATAATAAAATAATAATAATAATAATAATAATAATAATAATTTTCTATAAATAACTGGTACTGAACCAGTAAATCGGTACCAGTATCGGTACCGAGTTTTGAATAAATTCGGTACCGGTTCGGTCAAGTTTTTACCGAATGAACACCCCTATGTGGTACCGGTTCGGTCCAGTTTTTACCGAATGAACACCCCTATGTGGCAGGCTTATAAATTATGTTTTCTATGCAAAAGAGAAGCTTTTACGTTCATGCGTTGACTTGTTATTGATTGCTATTTATGTTTCTATCTGCTATCTGCAGTGATGCATAAGCATCCAATTTCCTTCCTTGCAAGTATTTGATACATTTTTGAAATGTATCTACAATATGATTTACTTTGCTGTTCATACAATAGCCACTTTACAGCTTGCTGTCTATTCTTGCATTAGCCACTTTTTAGCTTGTTGTCTATTCTTGCAGTAGCCACTTTACTGCTTGTTGTCCATTCTTGCAGTAGCCACTTTACTGCTTGTTGTCCATTCTTGGCATGGTTTAACAACTCCGAAGTTACCCGGAGAGGTCTTAGCGGAAGTGTGTCATAAAGATATTTGAAAGCTATCAATTCTTCATATTTTTCACCCATACCTATCTATTCCGACAGAGTAACAAATGATTAGGATTTTCCTTAAGTTGTCCATATGGAAAGCCAACATTCCTCTATCCTGTACCAAAGACTAAGTGAATCAAGATTGATTGGGTCTTACATCCTCTTCCCATCTTTTAAATTTGGCATTGTATGCTCGCTTTCCTTGTGGTTGGAAATAGTTGACAATGTTTTTAGGAATTTACAAACTTTTAAGAATGCAATTGGTACAACTGTTTGCGTCTGAAATTTTGGTTGAAGTTTGGCATGGATAGGCTTCCTTTTATTGCACAAATCTTTGGAAATGCTGATACCATAGAATTCTTGTATGAATTTTGATTTGCTGTTATTGCTACTTCTGCTTAGTTGGCGATTTAAAGCAGCATATTTGGTAGGGCATTACCAAGGTAAAAAAATATATGCTTCTCTAGAAGTTGTCATTGTGTACTATAGTGGATGGAAGGGACATCAGATTAGTTGTTTTCATTAAGTTTGAAATTGATTTGTTAAGTTTAATTTTAAATTATGTACGTTTGCAGTTATTAAGACACCAGTTGCTGTAAAAGCTTAAGCTATATGGCTTGTTCTCAAAATTAAATTATTTTTGATAGAAAAAGAAAATTTATTGATAGAAGAGAGCGATTGCAGGCATAGGGGGGGCAAGGAGTCCAACCATGCCATAACAAGTATAACTAAAAAAAAAATGCTTAAGAAAGTGAGTGTAGCTGTCTACAAAGTCCTTATGAAAAATAAATTAAAATGTGAGCATTTTGCAAAGTAGATATGCGGAAAAGACAAGTAAAACCCAACCCCGGAAAACTGAACCTAATAAATCCAAGTGTCTTCTTCTCAAAAAGAATCTGAACTATCAAACCCTGCCCCATTCTCATATCTCAAATTAGGACCAAAAGCTGCAGAACCATGTGAAAATAATTTCAGGGACTTGCATGAATAACACAGGTGCGGATCGAAATTAGAATGATGCACCTGTTGTTGAACAACGATCTTTGTTAGTCTATCATAATCTGAATGATTCACCTGTCTTCATTCATGGATTGAAGGGGAATCTTCATTAAGAACTTCGTAATTTTATAATTGACTTGTATGGAAAGCTCCATTTCTTCCCTCTTTATTCTTTTTCTCTTCCATTTAACATTCTTTTATCTAAAAAAAAAAGGTTCTTACATTATAGATGTTTGGTTAGTTGTCTTATACAGTGATCTTGTTTGTTGCTATATCAACTTGAATTTTCAGTTTACGGGTTCCCCTTTCATTTTTATGGGATATGCTTTTTCTATTTCATTTATTTGTTATTAACTACTGATATTTACCAGAAGATAATACTCCCTCCATTCCACAAAAGAAACCCCATTTGCAAAAGTTAAGAACTTAAGGATATATTTTTGTACCATGTTTACCCCCAAGTTTATTGGGTGTTGGTTTAATAGTGATGGCATCATAATGAAATTGTGATAATAAACTTGAAGCCATTGCGTCTTTTTATGGCAGTATCAAGAAAAAATGGGACTTATTTTGGAGTATAAAAAAATGGTAAATGTTACCTTCTCACCCCCCACCCCCATGCCGCATATACGTTAGTGAAAGTTATATACAAACAAATATCATAATTCTTAGTTTATGGTAGGCAATATTTTATCATTTCTTGATGAGGCTGGTATTCCATTTCCAGACATGCCTGGTTGGAGCTGGTCCTGATGGAAAACACACAGCTCTGGAAGCAGTCACAGTAGTTCTAGATTTACCACCTCCACAACCTGGGTCAATGCTGGGAATTACGTCAATTGATAGGGTATCTGCATCTGATCCGAAGTCAGCTCTTGCATTGCAGAGACTAGTCCAAGCAGCCGTAAGCATTTTACTTAATGCATTGAATTTTCATGTTTGAGCTTAGTTTATAGCACTTAAGAAATGCCTTGGATTATATGTGTGGAAATATTTATTTTATCTTTACATCTTTGTGATAAATATGCAGGTTTGGTTTCTTGGCGAAAATGCAAACTATGCTGCTTCTGAATATGCTTGGGAGTCGGCAACCCCTCCTGGTACTGCATTAATGATGTTAGATGCTGATAAAATGGTTGCTGCTGCTAGTTCTCGTAATCTAACTTTAGCTGGTGCACTTACTCGACTTCAAAGGTGTGCTTTCATTGGAAGCTGGGAGGTAAGCTTATATTGATACTTGCCTTTCTGAATTTTGTTTCTCATGCGTTAGTCATCTGAGCAAAGTAAACTCTGCAAAATCCTTTCTTCTAGAGGATGAAGTTTCTTACTGGTCTAGAAAGTTTATAACTTGATAACTTTAGTTTTGGACTTTTAACATCTCTTTGCATTCTGCTTTCTTTTAGGGAAAATTTATACATGCTAGAATATTTTTCATTTAAATTATATAATTAAAAGTAACAGGCGAATGAGAACGAAAGACAAATGAGACCATTCTTTCTCTCACTTTTTGTTCTCTCTTAAATTTCTTTGTGTAATATGCAAGTTTGAGCACCTGTTCACTCTTTATTGACCCTCCTATCCACACATGTTATCACCCCACCCAGAATTAAGTAAAAACTTTTTTATTGAAAGTCAAGGAGACTTGGTTGAAGTTGTCATAATTGCTATATGATGATCGATTCTAGCACTTTATACATCACTTTTATATCCCGAGTAAATTCTCTATCATATACTGGTTGCATTTCATGTTGTATATCTTGTCTAGGCAACTTCTATTGCAAAAGGTGTTGCTATACATCTTAATTTGTTTTAATTACAGAATACATACAAATTGACTTAGCCTTCCTTTTGCTTCTAATTTGTGTATATACCCCAGGTTCGCATCATAGCCGCTCAAGCTCTTACAACTATGGCAATAAGATCTGGTGAACCATATAGGATACAGATCTATGAATTCTTACATGCTTTAGCGCAGGGTGGTGTGCAATCTCAATTTTCTGATATGCACATAAGTAATGGGGAAGATCAAGGAGCTAGCGGTACTGGCCTCGGATCATTAATAAGTCCTATGATAAAGGTCCTTGATGAAATGTACAGTGGACAAGATGAACTGATAAAGTAAGAGTAGGATTTTTTATTCTATTTTTTTAATTTTCATTTTGATGAGTGAAGATTACGTCTAGAAGCAATGCGAGTAACACAATCTATGACACTAACTAGAGATTGCTGCTACTTAAATGCACAGGGAGATGCGGAACCATGATAATGCAAAAAAGGAATGGACGGATGAAGAACTTAAGAAACTCTATGAAACCCATGAGAGGTTGCTGGATCAAGTTTCACTGTTCTGTTATGTTCCAAGAGCAAAGTATCTGCCGCTAGGGCCAACAAGGTACATTCTGATTCATGCATCATTTCTTTAGTGGATATGGAGCACTGTCCGAATTTTACTTGGTAATGAATGAGATGACGGCCTCTTGTTTTATTTTTAGAAGGAGCCACAGGCATTTTCAGTGTGGAAGGTTAAACTTAAAAATTATATAATCAGAGCAAGCAGGCTTACACAAACGAGTCTCTTGGCATTTCATGTTTGTCTTTATTCACATTTTTTATTTGCAAAGTAGAATAGTTTCCAAATTTTAATAGGGTATGGCAGGTATTACATCTCATCAATTCGTACACTTTTTGTGTTATTGATTGGTAATGATGATCTAATTTTAAGAAAACTTGTTCAATTAACAATTAAGAATGGGTCATAAGATGCACACTCAAACTTCCTATGAGTTGGAATTTAGGTATTATATAATAGACCTCAAGGTTTCTCAACCAATTTAAGGAATCCCGTTCAGCAGAAGTAGTAACTCTTTATTATTTGAAGATGAAGGTCTAATTTTACACATTCACTACACCTTCAATGCGAGCTAGTTGCTAAATATATGATCAATATTGGATTTTGAGATAACAGGATAAGAGTATTAACTGTAAATAATCCAGGTAAAGGTTTAGAAAATAAAGCTTGGATGCTCTTTTTTATATATGAAATATGGAACAATTTATCTACACGCGGACACACTAACTTTTGTATATAAATACCAGATTTTGGTTTGTAACCGACTTATAAAAAAAAGTAATAACAAATGGTTTCTAAGCACTTAATATTAGAATCACTTACCATAGGGTGGTTTAAGTATTTTTAGGTCATACATATTAAAACATATACTTTCTGTATTTGTTCTTTCCATGTGAGCCATGTTATTTTTGGAGAGTTACTGTGTTTACGTGTTTTCCCCATATACGCTTACATGCCTCATGGACTGATTCACAATCATCCCATGCTTGTTCAATCAATGTGGCTGATTTTAGAGCTTTATGTGAAACACATTTTTATTTTATCAACTACATTTAAATTATAGGTAATCTAGCACCTAGAGGGAACATGCAACCTAAAAGTTAAAATAGTTGTGCTTTTCCAAATAAAAAACATGGCAAGTACAAAGAAAATTAGTTATTACAGCTTTATGTGAAAACACATTTTTAATTCACCAACTTCATATTAATATTAGGTAATCTAGCACCTAGAGGGAACACTCAACCTAAAAGTTAAAAATTAGTTATGTTTTTTTTTTTCAAATAAAAATCACGACAAGCATAGTTGTCAGAATCTTACGATTCAATACGATACGAAGACAATTCGATACGTATCACAGGGAGAATATACAGTATCTTACGATTCAATTACGATTCGATACAATTTTTATGATACGATATAATGCATGCTACTTTTTAAAAGCAACCAAGTTGAATTTTTTTTCATGTAAATCCAGCAAACTAAAAACAAAACTTTTAAGTCTTTTAACATTTTAATTTAAGAAGTTTTCTAGCACAAACATATTTTATATCGCTTCATGAGTTTTTAATCACTTTTTAGAGTATTATATTTAATTGAAAATATTGCTTTATTTTTTTCATGTCACTTTCTATAAACAGATATATAAATCTCCACTTGTTACTTTGAATTATTCTATTTTATTTTATAGATTAAAGGTGAATCTGAATTTTTGTTTTATCTTGTTACTTTATAAAGATTACTGAAATAATATCTAATAAATCAATTTAGAGTAATTTGGCTACTGTTTAACTTTAAAATTTATTTTTAGTCTATAATAATATTCACTTGACTACTTTTATATATAGTCAAGCTTGTGTTTTATATGTTTAAATATATATTACTACATTTTTTATTTCATTTCTGTATCTTACGATACGATTCACTATACGATACACGATATAGGATTTTCAAGACATGATACAATTCACAATTTGACAACTATGATGACAAGTACGAAGAAAATTTCGTAGACAATACTAAAATGATTTTTTTTTACAAAAGCTATTAAACCATCACAAACCATATTTGTATGATGCTAAACTTCGAAAGTCATCATCATGACTAAGTGAGATGTGAATCACATAAGATAGTAAAATAAGAAAGTTTATGTCTCTAGGTTCGCGTCCTTTGACCATGACTACAACCACAACTATTATTAATACCATAATTGAATGTTCACTCATCCAAAAATTGGTTTGATTAATGCTTGTAAAATTATTGACAGTCCATAGGTAGAAAAAGAGCTAGGTCAGCTGACTTTATGCTGGCTTGATTTTTGTTATTGTCTTTTTTTCCTCTTTTTTTCCACGATGGTTAGTTTTGATGATAATGATCTTATAATTTGCAGTAAGGCTTCTTATTAAAAAAGGATTAGTTTCTTTCTTCAAGGAATATTTTTGTTTCCCCATTTTGTTTATCTAATTGTTAGAATAGCCATGTGATTGGAAATTCTGGAGGACTTGCCCCAGTTAATTCTCTCTTTGCACGTCTCTTCTCACTTTGTTTTGTCTGAAATATTGCAACAGTGCAAAACTTATTGACATCTATCGCACTCGGCATAACATAAGTGCATCAACTGGGATGAATGACCCAGCTGTTGCCACAGGGATTTCTGAACTCATTTATGAAACTACTAAAGAAACACCTGCTGAGCCTGATTCCCTTGACGACGACCTTGTGAATGCTTGGGCAGCGAACCTTGGCGACGATGGTTTGTGGGGAAACAATGCACCTGCAATGAATAGGGTAGGAAATTTCCAGGATTGCAATTAAATTCCAAGTTTTGATTGGTAATAAAAACAAATTAAAAAGTTGGCTGTTTTCTTCTATTTTAATTATAGGCATAATGCTTACATACCATGATTGGAATTTTCGCTATTTGGCAGGTTCATTCCAACTTAGTTAGCCTAAGACAGTTCCTTTCGTAGTGGAATGTTTTCTAAATTGCTTTACCGAGTTTATATTTCTACTTGCCATCAGTCATATTCCAGTTGGTCTTATTACAGATCAGTACTGCTCTAGAAAATTTAAGCTTATTATTGATCCAGTCCCAAGATTAAATTATTTAATTAGTCATTTTCAAAATGAAATTGATTACCCATTTATTTTATTTGAAAGTTGATCATCCAAAGTTAGGGCCTTAAACGCAATAAAAAAACTGAAAGGAATATCATGCTTTATGTTAGTATCTCTTGTTTTAATAGGTCTATGATCTATGTTTCTTGACAAGTCTATGTTGCATGAACTCTTTCCCTCCCTCCCTCCCTCCCGATAAAATAAAATAAATGTTGTAATAGGAAAAGTTATTCATTTGTAGCATCTTACTCTTTCATCTATGGTTCACTCTAGGTTAATGAGTTTCTTGCTGGCGCTGGTACTGATGCTCCTGACGTTGAGGAGAATATTATTTCTAGACCTTCAATGAGTTATGATGACATGTGGGCAAAGACTCTCTTAGAAACATCAGAGCTGGAGGTAGGAACTAGGAATCTTGATCTGTTTCATGTATTCATGCGTTCACCTTTGGCAAGTCCTCTGAAGACAAACCTTGTACTTAGAAATATTTCTCTGTTGTCGCAGGAAGATGATGCAAAGTCATCTGGGACTTCGTCCCCAGATTCAATAGGATCAGTTGAGACATCCATAACGTCCCACTTTGGTGGAATGAATTACCCTTCATTGTTCAGCTCAAAGCCAACTTATGGGTCTTCACAATCCACAGTATGTATCTAATGCATGGAGATCTTTTTCATTTTCTACTTGACAGTAAATTGTAGTTTGCCCAGTGTCTAATATCATCAAGCTTTTAATTTAATTTTGAGAAGTTAGATGCTGTTCATGGTTTCCCCCTCTTTCCTAATTTTTAAATTTCTTTTCTTCACTTTTTATATGTGGAAGTGTCACTGACTTGTTCCTTTCATTTAACTGGATCCACTCAACCAAGAATCTCTGCTTCCTAGTTTTCATTTTTTGCTTTTTCCTTTAAAATTTTGCATACTATTCCTTTCAGCTGGAAATCAACCCATGGATTTTTATGGAAATAACACATGTATAAATTTAAGTCAGTGCACAACATTAAATGAATCATTGTGTATTTAAAATTTCACCAGTTTTTGGGTGGGTTCAATCCCCATAGCTGGGGCCAGAATAACCTATCAAAAAAAAGTATTTGGGTGGGTTATTTACAAATTACTATGCTTCAATCATTTTCCTTGTTTCTGGAACCTTCTACAGAGTGTATACTTGTCAATTTAAAGCTTCTTGTAACAAGGATATCGACTCTCTAAATTTGCTTAAGATTTCAATTAACTAGTTCTCTCATCAGAGATCCAGCTTTTAAGTTGATTTTTCTCTTTAAATTTTGTCTGTGATACCTTTTTTGGTAATGTGCACGAGGAAATGTTTGCACCGCCTTCACTTTTGTCTGACTGTAACATTGCTGGTACCAGATTCTGAGTGCTCTTTTTCTAGCACCTGGGAACTACTAAATTTTTTTTTGGACAAAGATCAAACAGTTTCTTCTTTCAAAAGAAGATTAACCATGTCTTGAATGCTCAAGCACAGACTGGAAGCTGCTTAGAGATCCCTATAAAATAAATCTGAAGAACCCTTAGTTTTGGTAAAATTATGGTGAATGTGGTTGAATAGGGTTATGACACTTTTGAGTTGAATATAACAGGAAAAGCCAGCTGCGAGCAGATTTAGTAACCCTTCCAGCGGCAGTTCCTCTATGTATGAGGATCGTGGTTCTCCGGTTAGGACACTTTACCTGGCTCCAATTTAATTGTGTTATGTCATGCGTGGACATGTTTTAATGTTTAAACCATTTGCAGATTAGAGAAGAGCCTCCCCCGTATACATCACCTGTGCAAAGGTTCGAGTCGTTTGAAAACCCCTTAGCTGGGCCTGGTTCTCACAGTTTTGAGTCTTCTCAGGATGAAGAACGAGTCTCTTCGGGAAATCCTCAATATGGATCAGCACTTTATGACTTCACTGCAGGTGGTGATGATGAGGTAAGTTTGACTCTAAGTGATTCCTGGGCCTGCATTTGTTTCGAGTCATGGAGTATAATGTTGCGAATTCTCACTTTGGTTCTTTTCATTTATTGTGTCCCCATTCAACGTCTCCTTATGAATCAACTTATTATCATGATCTCTTGTAGATTCTTTCCTTTTATTACGACCCCATGCCGTGTCTCCTTATGAATCAACTTATTATCATGGTCTTATGTCAACGTTTCATTATTGTTTAAAGCTGATTTATTTTGTTTTTTGCACGCTTTACAGCTGAATCTGACAGCAGGAGAAGAGGTTGAAATTGAATATGAAGTTGATGGCTGGTTTTATGTAAGTTATATATCCTCTCTCCAATAGGGCTTGAATCTCTATGTTTCAGCTAGCAAGTTTTCTTGCCTGCACTGAAAGCTGTAACTTTTCCTTTACTTATTCTTGTTCCACTTGTTGGTGAACACTCCTCTGTTTTTGGATGAAGCATCTGATCTGTTAATTCATGCTTATTGTAGGTGAAGAAAAAACGTCCTGGTAGGGATGGTAAACTGGCTGGGCTTGTTCCTGTACTATATGTTTCCCAATCATGATACTATTGATCCATTACTGATACAAGTTTGACCGAGTCTTGCAATTTCGACAAGTGAATCCAGTCTTGAGTGGTTTGATGAGCATTCTTATGTGGTTGATGTGGATTGCACACGTTTTAGTTATCAGAGTCGAGGTTCATGGATTCACCTGAAACTTTTCAGATATGATACCCATGTCGTGTTGCCAGTCGTGGCTTGTGGTCAGACGGAGATACAGTTTTCATAACAGAGATCCATGGAAATGGTCATACAATTTTCGTGACAGATATCCGTAGGAAATTTAGTTTGTTTGTACCATAGTTTCCCCTTTAGCGTCTTTTTCCACACGCTGGGTTTTTGTTGTAACCTAGAATCAATCAAATCTTCGTGCATACATAGTATTTTTTGTGGGTGCTTGTATATTTAACTTGTTGGGTTCTTAATTTTATAAAGAAAAAAATAAAAAAATAAAAATGCACCTCTTAATCAGCTAAAAAAATAAATATGCACCTTATGCTAATTAAGAGGTGCATATTTATTTATTTATTTTCTTTATAAAATTTGTCACTAAAATTTTATTATTATGACATCGTAATTACACAATCAGTTATTATTTTTTAAAAAAAGTGAACATAAAATAAAATATTAATATTTTTAAATATTCTAAATAAAATTATTTTTGTGAAACAAAATATTGGCGTCGCCAAGCAATTTTTCTTAATTAGTTAAAAAAATAAATATGCACCTTATGCTAATTAAGAGGTGCTTAATTTTGTTACCCAATCATTATTTTGTTCAACAAGGTTCTCGGGAGCATAACGGCTAGTGTATTAATATTTTATTTTATTTTATTTTTGGTGCAACCCGTTAATCTAGTTAGCGGTACATGAGATTATTATTTTTTTTTCTTCCACACGTTAATTTAATTAGTGGCACATGAGGATTAATTTTTATTTTCCTTCTATCCGTTAATTTAGTTAGTGGCACATGAGAATTATTTTTTTTTTCTCCTACCCGTTAATTTAGTAAGCAGCTTGGTATAATTTATTTTTTCTTATCCGTTAACTTAGTTAGCGACTCGGACAATATCACCACCGTTAAATCATTATTTCAACGGTTTCAGATGCATTTATTAGAACAATAGATATAGTTAATATATATATATATATATATATATATATATATATATATATATGACAATAATTCATATAAAGTATTTGTTATGGAACAAGATAGGGCAAATAACATCTATACCATCTATAATAGAGATGAACGACCGAGATTAAAAAATTAAAAATAGTCATTTGTTACTATTAGTAGCGGATGATGATGATTTGCATCCGCTCCTGTTAATAGCTGATGGTTTACATTAGTAGTGGACACTAAAAAAAATTCATTCTCTCATTCGCTATTAATAGTAGCGGATGTACCCGTCTTCTAGTATTATTTGTAATGGATATAGTAAATTTACTTATAAACTAAACTTAACTGTTTATTTTTATATTAGATGATAGAAATGGTTATTTGCTCATTTTTGATCTATAACAAATATTTGTTATGTATATATATAAGGACTATATGTATATACACATTTGTGTAGTCCACAGTTGACTATGACAATCGTAGTCCAAAAAAATCGTCGCTATAGCCGACTGTGCATTACATGACTATGTATTTACATTTTTTTCTATATATAATGTGTATAAGTAGGGGTGCACAATATTATTACTTGACCTATATTTAAGACAAAACATGTGTTGAAGGGCATCTTTAAGGTCCCTAAATGACAAGGTACAGTAGGTATATGATCTATCTTCAATTGACGCCATATTTATCTGCTTCCATGACCCATCATACTATAAAATCAACTACTTTATGTTTCTTGGGATTGCCTCTTCTAAATTATCAAATCCCCACTGTACTTTTTGTTTTAAAAAACATAACAATCCAATGTACTAACATATAGACATATAGACATTCCTATCAAAATGATTAATGTTCCTTGATGTGATTTTGCCTCTTTCTTAATCAATAATTAATCTTAATATTACGCTTTGATCGAAAAAATGAAATGAAAAAAGAAATTGGTTGAAAATAAATTTATGTGGCGACTGATAGAATGAAAATTTATTTATTTCCCTTGATTTTTATTTTATGGAGAAGCTGGTGGAACGAAATTCATTCTAATGAAATAGGTGACTGAGATAATTATGTCATCTTATCGCACCACCCAACTAGGCCGCCGTCAACATAAACTTGAGATGCTAAAAAATCATTTCATTCATTCACATATTCTATTCCTTAAATCTAAATTATTGTAGCATTTTAATTACAACAAATCTTCTTCAATAATTGTTGGTCCCCAAAATCAATCCCTATTTATCAGCAAAGAAAAAATAATAATATTCCGTTGGGTTTTGAACATCTTCCCAGCAGCCAAAAGACTTTGATCTCGGATATCAACCGGAATCATTTTCTGTTAAGTTGAAAGAAGTTTATAATTTTGTGGAACTAGTAACGACATATATATAGAGGAGTAATTTGAGTTAAATAATGATTCCTTGCATGCAGCTTAGAGACTTGTACAGTATACAAAAAAGAGAGTTTTATTTTGATTTTTTAAGAATTTATTTGTGAAGATTTAAAATTTAAATAAATATTACTATATCCATTAGTTCTTTTAATTATGATAGTTTATAATAATTACGAATGCTTTACCTAAAATCAAATAACTTGAGATTAAATTTGGATTTTCACTGAATTCAAAGAGTCAAACACAATCGAGATTCTTTTTACCATCGGCAGCCTTTTTGAATTTGTTACCAAAATTTCAATTCTTCTTATTGTAATTTTTTGAGTACTGTTTGAAATAGGGAAAAAAGATCATAAATAAAATTATGTTTAAGCTGTTATCACTGTCCCTCCCATGCAGCCAATTCGTGTCGATGGTTGTCCATATTAGAGTGTACATAGAATAAATATATAGCCTATCTACATGAGGTTGGTGCATTGAGATAATAAACACACACCAAACCAAGAATAATAGTTATAAGATACTCTTCAATATATATATGGGTGGAATTAAGGAAGATAGCTGAAGAATTACACGTACCAAAACAATCTACCGGTGCTTGTGCTTCAACCTCAGCTTTCCATTCATATATAAGGTGACTTGATGATTTTTTATTTTATTTAAAAAAAAATAAAATGATTGTGTTATACACACACACACACACACACACACACACACATGATCAAGATGACAACTTGTTTCCATCAATTTTTAACAATCACCCAATTAATTTGATAAAAATAGTAGCTAGGACTGATCCCTCCTGCAGGTTATCTTCTTGGCTTCAGTCCATCAATATGATGCATAATCTAATTTGTCTTAACAAATATATATATTATAATGGACGTACGTACGTACGTATATATGTTATGGAATAAGAAGATGGATGATTTTGGTGCTTTATTTTTCTTATTAATTATTAAAGGTATATAATTCAATATTGATCAAAGTTAATTGGAGCTAGCTAGCTAGCAAAACAAGCATGTGGAAACTTGTATTATCTCAAGGGGATGATGATGAGGGTCCACGGTTGAAAAGTGTGAATAACCATATTGGTAGACAGTTTTGGGAGTTTGATCCAAATCTTGGAACACCTGAAGAACGAGCTCACGTTGATGAAGTTCGCCAAGAGTTTCAACAAAATCGATTTGAAGTTAAACATAGTTCGGATCTTCTAACGAGATTTCAAGTAAGATCAACACTCACTGAATTTTATTCTGTAGTTTTTTTTTTTTTTTTTATAAAAATACTTGGTTACATATGTATTTCTTCCGGGGCAAAATATAATTTTTATTTTTTGGCATATCACTTTGCCTCTTATATTTGGGAGAACGAGAAGCTAAGAAAATGATTATGTAATCAGATAATTCTTTTGTCCAGTTTAGCTAGATAACATTTTAGTTTATTGTCAATACATGATGAGTATTGATTGGTTGTACAAAACAACTAATAAAATTAAGATTTGTCAAGCTAAATTAGATAAAAAAAAAAAAAAAAATTGTCAAGCTACCCAGCTAATTATGTTGGGGTGCTAATTAACTAATTTTTGGTCAATAATTGTGGATAGTTTGAAAGAGAGAAATCCTCCTCTTGTGAGACGAACTTAGTTGATGAGGAGGAGGTGAAAGTAGGAAGTGAAGACGTAACTAGTAATAGCGTCGAAGTGGTGAAGAAGGCACTCAGAAGGGCCTTGAAATTCTACTCAACTATTCAGGCTGATGATGGCCACTGGCCTGGTGACTATGGTGGCCCATTATTTCTTCTTCCTGGCTTGGTAAGTCCATATCTAGTTATTCCCTTGGTTTATTTGTTAATTAAAGATTGGAAGCTATTAATTTATATATACTTGAGCAATATTATTATTATTATTATTATTTTCTCTTGCCCAAATTTCATTGGTCTTTTCCAAACACTCTTTATTTAACTAACCAAAACAGAGTTGCTTATAAAGCATTTACTACCACCATGAAAACTCTCACTAACATGACAATATATATATATATATATATATATATATATATATATATAAATTAACTGTATTCAATGCGTTTTATAAATAAGTAAATAAAACCATGTAATTTCTCACTTTGTATGTTTTTTATTAATATTTTTAGGGAATTGATATTTTCACACTGTTTTTTGATAGTTCTATACAATAAATTCTATAAAAATGTCAATAGCGACGGTTTAACATTCGCTATACATCTATAACAACACTTTTATAAAATCTACCGTGTGAAACTAAAAAAAAACAGTGTAAAAATATCAGTTTCCTATTTTTATTATATACATGTAACTCACTTTGAGTTGAGTGCAAAATTAAAAGAATGTTATCATCGTGTGTTGATTATTAATAACTAATTTTGTGTAGATTATTGGGTTGTATGTTATGGGAGCTATGGATACAATTTTGCCTAACGAACATCAAAGGGAGATATGTCGTTATATATACAACCACCAGGTACATTTTTCTTCTTCTTTTTGTTAATCATTGATTGTTACCTACCCTGAACAATTATTATGGTAAATGACACTCCTAACTACCATTCTTTTTTATAACAAAATAAATATGAAAATCGTTTACATTTTATAATTCAGTTACTCAAAGAAAACGACAAGTTAAGAGTCGCTGAACTCAATGTGTGGTAGGTAGGTAATGGATATCACATATCCATTAAGAAAAATAAATAAAGGTAGTTGACTATTCATAATTTCTTATGATAATAAGAAAGTGAAAACACTATATTCACATTTTATCAACAAATTATGCCAAGTGTATTTTATGTAATTCAAAACTTTATATATTAGAAGTGATTTATAACAAATAGTTGTTATGAATATTAATACCGTCTTTATAAATATCTAAAAGTGCAAATTTTTAGTCTAATTTGCCCATCTATTAATAAGAGTAGCGATTAAAGTAGAATTTTTTTTTGCTTAATTTGTCCGATTGTTAGTAGGAATAATGATAGTAACATTTAAAATGTAAGATTAATTTGTTAAAATAATAATGGAGTATTTTTTTCTCATATTTAACCTGTTTCTAAAATAATATCTTATTATACTCTAACTCGCCGCCACGAAAATTTCAGAAAACCCTCTAATACTAACAAAATATAATGAATTTGCCCACTCTTAGGAAAGTAGAGAAATAAATGAAAAATAGTTATTAGAATTTTTGATAATTTTTCATGGTTTAAAAAATGCATTTGACTAACAAAGGGGGTGGAGTGGAGTGGAATGCAGAATGTGGACGGAGGGTGGGGATTACATATAGAAGGGTGCAGCACTATGCTGTGTACAGCTCTCAATTACATAACACTCAGACTATTGCAAGGCGGACATGATGATAAAATTAGAGATGAAGGGTTGGAGAAAGCAAGAAGATGGATTGTTGATCATGGCGGAGCTACCTACATTCCCTCCTGGGGAAAACTCTGGCTCTCGGTACAAGTCATATCATTCTCTACTAATTTTCTTCTTCACTTTCAAAATTAGATATACGTTTTTCTTTTCTCGTCTGTTTCAACAGATTCTTGCATTTTTACTATAATGTGATGGGAAGTTTTTAAGATGCCATTACTTTTATTCGTAGTTGATTTAGAACTAGGAATAAGGTTGGAAAAAAAATATTATTTTTTACAAATGTATATCTAGTGTTAGAAATACATAAATTTGAATATATATGAATGTATGTATGTGTGATTAATTATGTTTTTTTTATAGATACTGGGCGTATATGAGTGGAGCGGCAACAACCCTCTGCCACCAGAGATGTGGCTTCTTCCCTACTTTCTTCCACTACACCCAGGTCTCTACTTGTTCTTTCTTTCTTTCCTAATTCCTATTCATGAAGTTCTCTAGCTCCCTCCCTATGATTATGTTCGCTTTATAGTGGTATCATTTGTTGTGCTGTGTGTGTTTGGAGGTCTAAACGCAAAACACCAAAGTTTGGGGTATTGCATTTGAGTGCTAAATGATGCGTTTAATTAAATAAGCTCTATTTGAAATAACTTGTTTACGATGTGTTTAATTAAATACGTTGCTTGTAAACGGACAAAGTACCTTTGAACCTCTAACACAAGCTGGTAAATAAAGAAGCACTATATTTGTATGTATAATTTTTCAAAATAATTTCTTTTAGTATCAAACTTTTTAGTTTTAAATTTAATAATATAAAGTATGTCTATAGTGTATTAGACAAATATATTAATAAGAGTTGCTCATATTTCAGGAGTAGGGAGTATTATGTCACACACATAGATGTTTCTTGCTTTTTGTATATATAATTATACGCCACAAATTTATTGGCTTATGTAGGAGGACAGTTAGGTGTATGAATGGGGGACCATTGCCCCTTCAAAAATTTTTAAAACCCTACTTTCTCCTTGCAAAATTTGATTATGGTACCCAATTTTAATAAAATTGACCTCTCTTTGTAAAATAGACCAAGTGACTATGTGGAAAAGTTTTGAAAGGTGCCCCAATTTAAAAGTATAGCTCAGCCATTGGGTTTATATATGTATTTTTTCCAGGACGTATGTGGAGCCATTGTCGGATGGTGTACCTGCCCATGTCATACTTATACGGGAGGAGGTTTGTGGGACCAATCAATTCCACTATTGTATCACTAAGAAGAGAGCTCTACACAGATCCCTATCATCACATTAACTGGAATTTGGCTAGAAATCAATGTGCAAAGGTACATTCGAATTCATGTACTTATAATCCCATTTACTTAAACATTTGTTCCACAAAAAATATCTTTTTTTATTGATAATAGTATAGAAAGACACAGTTTGAGACTCGGTGTTGTTATCATAATTTCATCATGTCATCAATACTAACTTTAAAACTTATTATTTTTAGGCATAAACATGAAACAAGTATACATCTTTAATATTTGTAATTTTGCAAACATGGCTCTTTTTGTGGAATAGAGGGAGTATATATTAATTAGTTTGATTATGTGTATATGTCAAGACAACTTATTGAAATTAACTTGATTAAATATTAGATGTGATTTTTATCAATTAATGGATGCAGGAAGATCTGTACTATCCACATCCATTAATACAAGACATGCTGTGGAGTTGTTTGCACAAAGGTGCAGAACCGCTACTCATGCAATGGCCCTTGTCTAAGATAAGGCAGAGGGCTCTAACTACTGTAATGCAACATATCCATTATGAGGATGAAAACACTAGCTATATCTGCCTTGGACCTGTTAATAAGGTACGTAGCTTAGCCCCTCAATTTAAGACCTCCTAATTAAGAAAGCAAAAACTCCACCTGTTAAAAATATCATTTATGTTTATATATACGACAGTTTGTCCTACATAAAAAATATTTAAAAAAACACACAAAAAAAACAAGTATAGCGACAAATAGTTCTTATTAACTGTTGGTATAAATATATGAATGGTGCGGTATGTGGCTTTTATCAACTTAAAGTCAACATTGTGTCGCTACTATGTGATGTTCAAAGTTGTTTTGGACTAACGAATGACTAATTTCTAAGAAACTAATTTCTTCTGTATAAAGCCATTTTCAAAAGTGACAAATATCGTTAACCTTGGAAGAAATAAGTTTTAAGCTTTCCCAGAATGATATCAGTCATTGTTTGGAGCCATAATACAACAATATTTATACATTTTCGCAATGATGAGTTAAGATATTGAGAATCCAAATTCAAGAATGTAGTTGTTCAATTGCTTCATTTACATATACTAATTATTAGTTTGGGTGATAATCGATTGATCATAAACTTTAATTTCATGAAATGCGAATATTACACATGTAATTAATCTACATAGATTTTGGTGACTACTTGCGTGGGCTATTTGGTATTTATAGAATGACCTTTGAGTACAATTTCCTTCCTTCTTGACTCAATTATGAAGTGGTTATTAATTATGACTTTTTATCTTAAAGCCTTTGAAAATTAATGAACTATATATATGTGTACTCATAAACAATCCTCTCTTAATTATTTTGAAGTAGGTACTAAACATGGTCTGTTGTTGGGTGGAGGATTCAAATTCAATGGCAAATATATTGCACCTCTCCAGGATAAAAGATTATCTGTGGGTTGCTGAAGATGGCATGAAAATGAAGGTACTGCTTAATTAAACATGAATCTGAGAGTAGTATATGAAACAATTTAATGTTTACTTGACTACTTAACTTTCAATATATATATTGCACAGCTTTTATGAACTACTAGTAATTAATAAGTACTACAAAACAAACATTTCACTACATATATAGGGATATAATGGATCACAACTGTGGGATGTTACTTTTGCTGTTCAAGCAATACTTTCAACTGGCCTGGTTGATGAATATGGCTCAGTGCTTAAAAGAGCCTATGATTTCATTAAAATCTCACAGGTGATTATTTTTAACAGTTGCACATTGATTTATGCCTTGACCATGCATCATTTCATTAGTTATGTTTAATAGTTATGATTTGATTTTTGTACATATATGTAAAGGTTAGAGAGGATAGTCCGGGAAATCTCAGTTCATGGTATCGTCACATTTCCAAGGGCGGATGGCCCTTCTCTACACCAGATAATGGTTGGCCTGTATCAGATTGCACCGCAGAAGGTTTGAAGGTAGGTATAATACTTGTGTGAATAAACTAGAGCATGTAAGGTGCTTAGAATGATGCATTAATATAGATTTTATCAATGTAAAATTTTGGTCCGACTGATGTACTTCTGTTGATATAGTGTGCTCTCTACACGTCTTATTGGAACAGTATATATATACATAACATCAGAGTACAAGAGCAACTACACTTTTGCAAATGTTTATCATCAGATCAGTTTGTTTCTTCAAAAATTCTTAAAAAATAAAAATTGCTCTATAATTTGAATGCATGTTCTTCCTTGGAAATATTTAAAGCCTGTGTCGTCTTTTTGACAATTGAAATCTTCGTAGGTCAGAAATTGCAAGGTTGATTTTTGATTATATCGAAGGCCAAGGATATATAACGTTTTGTTCACTGATCTTTATTTACAAATATAGATAGATAAATAATATTCCTACGAGAACATCCTAAACCTAAACAACTTGGCACGATTATATACTTGTTTAGATATGAGAAATGAGAATCTCGAAAATGTGCAGGCTGCACTCTTGCTATCAAATATGCCTTTTGACATTGTTGGAGAAGCAATATCACCAGTTCAATTATATGATGCTGTTAACTTCATTCTATCCCTTCAGGTACCATACTGTGTCATGCCTATTTATTAAATTGCATTGGATGGACTTCATTTTATTTCTTGGTAATGTCCATGTTGAAGCTTTTAGCATAATTAATTAATCACAAGTATAAAATATGTTAATCAGGTTCAAAATCATCGAACACTGTATATATGCAACTTGATTAATTTAAAGATTGTACTTACCTAGCTAGAAGAACTCAAGTTCAAAGCCTTGCTTCATAGAAATATATATATGTGTGTGCGTGTGTGTGCATCAAACTAACACACTTCTTTTGAGATTAATACAGAATATCACCGGAGGTTTTGCATCATATGAGCTCACAAGATCTTATGCCTGGTTAGAGGTAAGGTAGTCTTATCTCCTCTCAAGCACAGAAATAGTAACAAGTAACAACTAACAAATGAAATAGAAGAGTTTATGCACCCTCACTGTTTCTCTTGTAGATACTCAATCCAGCTGAAACTTTTGGAGATATCGTTATAGATTATCAGTAAGAACAACAAACTTAATTTTATGCACTTTCCAATATGTTCTTGATCATATATAACGACAAAAAGAAATGAGAATTAAAAAAAAAATGACTTCTTATATTCTATTACTTTCATCCACTCTTGTATGAACCATAATGGTGTATGCCATTCTGTTGTCTAGTATATGGAGTTAACATAATGTTAAAATACGAATTTGGAGCAAGTTTGAGTTTTTCAAGTCACCTTGATACATTTTTAAATTGAAAACTGATGTTATTCAATATTCATTCAAATCTTGTAATTAGTAGTACTTTAGGTAATTTGCAATGTTTATAACTGTATTGACTAAAACTAATTAAATTTATATCAATTTTAAGTTCAAATGTCTCAATTTGACTTCAGAGAGTCAAAACTGCTCTTATATTTTCGAACAGAGAGAGGATTATATATCATGTCATAGTCCTTTGCCATGAAAATTGACCTGCCTATTAACATTGATAGCCTATATAACGTAGGTATGTAGAATGCACTTCAGCAGCAATTCAAGGCCTTAAATCTTTCATGAGAGTACATCCAGGATATAGGAGGAAGGAAATTGAAGCATGTATTGCAAAAGCAGTCAACTTTATTGAGAGCTTACAACTGCCTGATGGCTCTTGGTATGTCTTCTCATTTTCACTCTTTGACAATAATTGCCACAGTATCTTGATGAGGGATATATTATAAGACAAGACTAAATTTTAAAACTGCAACACCCAAAAAATACGCCTATTTGCTAAGCTTTCATGAGAAACAAAGGATTAAGATAAAGCGTTAATTTTTGCCTTTGTTTTTTTCTTTCAATATGAATTAGACTAACTAGACTTGTACCAACATATAATGGAACTGTCTAACATGGGTAATATAACATGGTTAGGTACGGCTCTTGGGGAATCTGCTACACCTATGGGACATGGTTTGGAATTAAGGGGTTGGTTGCTGCTGGGAGGACTTACCAAAATTGCTATAGCATCAGAACAGCTTGTGATTTCTTATTATCCAAACAACTTGATTCTGGTGGATGGGGAGAGAGCTATCTTTCATGTCAAAATAAGGTGTACATTTTTACACAAAAAACATCTTTACTTTCCATCCCCGTTGTGTATAAATGTTATTTATTTATGAAAAGAAGCAAGTTAATTTGCAGCATTTGGTTTGATCTATCAAACCATCCAATACTTGACAAGGACAAGCAGTGAACTGAGAAAAATATATATACCAGGCTCACATCATACTTATCTTGAAACTGATCAAAGACGATAGACTGAATTCAAACCCTTTACAAATTTATCAGTAACATTCATATTCCTGTCATAAGAAAATTGGAGTTTCATCTGACTTTGATTTGTTTTTAATGTGTGAAAAGGTATATACAAGTATTGAAGGAAACATTTCGCACGTAGCAAATACTGGATGGGCTATGCTAGCCCTAATAGAAGCTGGGCAGGTAGGTCTAACTAAATTCTAATGTATCGTACTCGTATCTAGTTTCTAAGCTATACTCACTAAAAATATAAGTAACAGGTAAACTATAGTATATCAAAGTTTAAAAATAGAAAATATTGCTCATTTTTTTATTGTGGTTTTATTATTAACAATGTTATGGAGTATATACGTATGTATGTATGTATGTATGTATATAGGCCAAGAGAGATTCCACACCACTCCATTGTGCTGCAAGGGTGTTAATTAATTCCCAAATGAAAAATGGCGACTTTCCACAACAGGTCTCTCTCTCTCTCTCTCACCCTGTCTCTCTGATTATCAAATAACTTTGATAACTAGGGAAATTATATAAATATATGTTATAAAACACGAGTTTTACTATTTTTTTTTTTTAATTATTTTTTTTTTTACAGGAAATTGTAGGAGTGTTCAACAAGAACTGCATGATAAGTTATTCTGCCTACAGAAACATATTTCCTATTTGGGCACTTGGAGAATATCTCAATCGCGTACTACAACACAACCTAACCTTCCCGTGAGATCTAGGAAACCTTGAATGTACAAATTAGTAAAATATAATATGCCTGTTAATAAACCAAAACAAGTTGCACTATGATGATGGAATTATATATGTAGTAGTATATGCATAGATTCCATATGGTAATAGGGTATTATGCTATGTAAATATTGTTATAGAAGCGTATCATGGCGTACTCGTGAAAATTGATAATAATATCTTCGTCACCCAGGTGAAAGACTTGTTCAATCTGATCGTTATATTCATATCCTCAAACTTGCCGTCAGAACTTTATTGTTACTAGCATTTGGTGGTGCTTACACACGTTGCACGTATAAATTATACATGATAAAATAAAAGTTCTATAATGTTTGAAAGACTCAATAAAAAAATTGATATAAAAATAATAATGTAAAATATTGTTAAATTTACAAGGGTGAAAAAGGATTTTTTTGTTGTTGTTGTATAATATGGTTATACCAAGCAACCGGTGACGGCTTTATAATATAGATGTCACCACTATTAGGTTACAACTTAACATTGTTAGAGATGAATATGAAATAAAAATACATCCTCTAACATTTACAAAATTTGCAACTTTAAACTTTTTGTGGAATGGATGCTGCTGCAACTTTTAAGGTATCATCATGATTTTAACATGAAGTAGGATTTGACTTTATGTAAGATATAAATCTTGTTGCATGTCCACAGGAGTGAAAATTTAAAATTTAAGAACAAGGCCATCGAATCGAATGAAAAGTTCATTGCTTTTTCTCGTCTTTCCCAATCATGTATTGTATTGTATGTATGTATGTATTTCAACAATACATACATATGGGCAAACGCAACACCCCCCCTCCTCCTTCATAACAATAAATAAATATGCTGCATGATCATTGCAGCTATCTGAAACGAATGCTATTATTTGCCTTCATCCATTGGATCATTCTGGTTGCAAGTCTGAGACCTTGAATCCTTGTCATCTCCCCTTGATGATTCCAATTCTGATGTTTTTGAAACAGAGTCTTCAAGCGCTTCTAGAAAAGATACAACGGTGAACTTATCTGCAATGATAAGAAAAAAGCAGCAGCATTTTTAGCTCTCAGTTTAAAGGAATTTATGTCAAGTAAATCATTTAATCATAAAATGCCACTTAGTTCGAACCACCAAATTTAAGGGAGGGAGGTTGATTTTGTAGTACATTTGAATGATCTGTTTTCATCAGATCTAAAAATCCTAAAAAATAAAGAAGCGAAAGCACGCACACAAAAAAAAAAAAACTACCAAAAACCTATATGAACAGACAATATTTGAGAGCCTCATCCACCAGGTCAGGTAAACCAACTCAAAACATTAATACTCCCTCCGTACCAAAATATAAGAGTCGTCGTCGAGCTTTTTGAAAGTCAATTCAAGACATCTTCAAACTCAAATTTGATATAGATTTATTTAACTTCTGTCAATGATGAAAATTCTAAAATATCTAAAAGTACTATTATTATAAGATTTATTATTTTATAATTTTTAATATAACTACATCAATTTTTAATTTGAAAGACATGAATTTCAAAAAGTTAATATTGATCTTATATTTTTGATGTGAGAGAGTATAGGATCATTATTGACTTTTAGAAAATCATTTTCAATTTCAAAATTGACACGACGCATTTAAAATTATAAATCTTATAATTTAATACTACTTTTTCGATAATTTACAATATTCATTGTAGAATTTACTACAACAAATGAATCTATATCAATTTTTTGGGTGCTTTAAAATGTCCACTTGAAGTCAATGATTGGAACAGAGGGAGAATTAAGATATATTTTCTACTCTTTTTCCGCAAGTATCTCAAGAATTGAGGTGGCAATTGCCATCATTCAGATCTCAACAGCCAAATGTAACACAAGACATACCATCATTTCCCAGGACATAATAAAAATGAGAAGACTGTGAAGAACCTATGTCACCAATAAAAATTCTTTTACGTTGGGGTTTAGTATTGAGACTCTTGAATTCTTATTTCTGAATACTTACATTTACTTGGGTCAATTCCAAACTGAGTAAGATCAATCTGTCCTGTTCGAAGCACCTACATATAAGCAGGAAACCATTCACAAACTGGGGCACCCAATTACGGGAGCAAACAAGGAATAAAACGTTTGAGGGTTAATTTTCTCACATAAGTAAATGAATCCACTTGTTGGCGGAAAGGAGGGCTCTGCATAATCTCCATCAAATCCTCTGGAGTCCATTGCCCCTGCAACAGCGCAACAAGTCTCAAACGTATGCAGCAACATAATTTTGGTGACAAGAGAAACTTGGACACCATATACTGACCTCAGGCAAGTGCGACGCGAGCCTTTGTTCGAGTGGTAATGTCTCAATCAAAGGCAATATCAACTCAGGCTTCAAAATATCACCCAACCCAAAGCCTAAAGAAAGAGTAGGTGAGAACATTCATAGTAAAAGCAGAGATATAGTAACAATCAACAAGCTAATTGCTATGTCCCAAAACATAAACTAATCTTTACTTGTTAAACTCCATTTGGCTTTAAATTAGATGATTCTTAATGACCTCTCTATAGTTTACGAAGAAGTAATATAAAGAACACTTTACTTTGGATGAATAAAGAAGATAAACTACTACTATAAGGTTTTAATGCAAAAAAGGAGATTATCCTAGCCCCTCTTTTTCACCTGTATTTTTATATATTTGCTTTAAAGGTAAGATTTTTTAACACCATTTAAAAAGTGTTTTCAATATGTTGATGGGATACAGTAACACCTCTACTCAACCACAAATAGTTGCAATATTAATAAGTCTGCCAAAAATTTAAGGTAATAAATAATTTTTTTTGTTATTTAAATAAGTGAAACTAACAATGCCTTTTATCCCAAAATAGTTGTAGTAAGCTGAAAATGAATCTCATATGCAAGTGCAAAAATAGAAAGGCAACAAAAAAACGGAAAAAAAGACAAATCAAATAATAATAAAAATCTCTGGCAATGTAATCCCAACATAAAGAAACGTCTAATAAATACTGAACTTGAATGTATCCACCTTTTGACCAAAAATCTCATTATATAGCTTAAAACAGAGGCTACACCAAAGTATAAAACCGTGAGTAATAATTACCTGCATCTGGATCTCCAGCTTCATCTGGACATCAAGCATGAAGTCAGAATGATAAAGAAAAGATTACGCATAAAGTTATAACAAAGGAAAGACCTAAGTAGTACCTGCAGACCCAATGTTACTTAATATTCTTTGCAGCTCCGCCAATTTCACGGGCCCAGAAGAGGTCACATCACCTGATACTTCTGCACCAATGCCTAGGCCTACCAAATTCACAGCCCTGAAAGAAATAGAATTACAACTCAATTATACTGCACCCAGCCAAAAGTAAAATCAATCTTGAAGGGGTAAAGTCTGAAAAGCAAATGCTATAAAAGATAAATACAAGTCAGCCATGTAATAAATAACAGCAATTGCAGCTAATCCCCCAGGAATTTGGAATACGTGACCTCCCTATGGTACAAAGTTAATTATGTAACAATTTTATGGTTTCTATAAAGGTGTAAATTACTGTTTCCATTTAAACAAATTATCAAAATGACCAAAAGCTCTCATTTCTTTCAATTTACTTTTTCCCATTCTTTTTATTTATTTTCTTCATCAGACCCACCACCTACAAAACTCTCTCTCTCTCTCTCTCTCTCTCTCTCTATATATATATATATATATATATATATATATATATATATGTGCACAGAGCTATATATATAATCACATAGTTAGAGAGATGAGAAATATAACTGCTGCTATTTATTCTTTCATACTAATGTCAACACGTATGCATCATTTGCTTGACTCAAATTTCTGGATTTGCCCCTGATATATATAATCCAAATAAACATGCACTTTCTGTGCATATCATTCCAATCATGGAACCAGACTTCTCTCTCTCTCTCTCTCTCTCTCTCTCTCTATCTATCTATCTATATATATATATATATGTATATATATATATATATATAATAGAGTGTTTTAAGAGCTGATACAAATGTCATAGTTTCCAAAGAAAACTTGGCAGATCAATTATACTAGTTCATGGCCAATTGAAATTCCATTCTCTCCAAAGTCCAAACTGCTACTCACACCCCGACTTAAAGGTAAGTCCAAACATGCTATAATTTTGTTGCAATCTTTAATGAGGAAAGATTTGGTCATATAGATTGTAGGAATTAAGAGGGAGTTGGGGTTCAGATTATGTAGCTTGATAAGTTAGAGATTATGTAAATGACGGTACTCGGGTCTTTTTGTGGAAACCAGAAGTTGTTCATGTGGTCCCATTTGCATCACTGGATGGCCATCTGAAACTCTACCAAAATCATAATGAGGTGATTCATTCTACCCCAAGTATATAGACTTTATTAAGGATTTCTAACAAAGCACTTAATACCAAAAGGACAGGACCAACCAAAACGTACATAGGGGAGAGAGGGAAAGGGAGAGAGAGAGATGGCACTAGAATAACAAGTTAACAACAGCCAGAGATCTAGACTGACTGATCTTTAAGTTGGTTCTGTTGCTGAAGCCAGAGACAGACAGACAGAGAGAGAGATGGCACTAGAATAACAAGTTAACAACAGGCAAGATCTAGACTGCCTGATCTTGAAGTTGGTTCTGTTGTTGAAGCCATAGATAGATAGAGAGAGAGAGAGAGAGCAAGAGATCTAAACTGACTGATCTTTAAGTTGGTTCTGTTGTTGAAGCCTGCAACACGTTTTTAAAATTAATCACTAACGGAAAGACGTAAATAATCAAAAACTAGAATAGGAGGGGAAGCATTACAAAAAAAAAACTAGAAAGTGGGACTAGCCATTAAAAAGCGAATCTATATGTGGCAATTTAATTCCAGAAACATTATCACTGAAGGATCTCTACTTTCAAGTTTCAATATATTTAAACGTTTATTTCTCAACTATAATAGCATTATATAAAATACATATTAAATAAATGTGTGAGCACTTGCACAAAAAAGAAGGGAACATCTAATAGCTACAAGGTACTAGATCTTATTAATTGTACTAACGTTACCTCGATGAGATATCTTCTTCAATCATATCTTCAGAATTCTGCAGGGGAACTGAAGCATCAGGCTCTTCTTCATCAGGGAACTCTGCTAAAAGTAGTTTCCAAATAAGTTCTTAAGTTGGTGGGAGGAATTAATTAACCACTAAGCTTGCACAAGGGTCTAAATTTTGAAAGCAAATTCACAAACACTACAGATGAAGAAAAAGCCAAAGAAATTTTTAGCAGGTAAAGCTCAACTTAAACTGAAGTTAAGTCATTTCAGAAGAAGCAAATGAAACTCAAAAATGTGAATGTTTCGGATCAGCCACGCCATTGGCAGACACAACAAAGAAGTCGAGTCTTGAGCAGACGAGCATAGCTAAAGCAAGGATGGAAGATTGTAAAACAAGATTAGATATAATTAGATACATATTAGATGATAGATGATCCACAAACTATACAGCACATAATAAGATGTACACAGCTAGTTATCAGCAGCGAGAAGGATATCGCTAGCTTAGAAAATTGTTTTCTTCATGGAAGGACAATGATACCAATAACTGGAAAAACTACCAGTAACCAGAATGCTTTGGGCATAAGCGCACAAAATAGACAGAAGCCAAAATCTAAGTAACAAATTTAACTAGAGATTGACATCAGAATTGCAAAATTATATAGTTACACTTAAAAGAATATAGGTAAGACCGAATATAGGTAAGACCAAATATAGATTTTGGCATATAATGAATTTGTATGAATGATTCATACATCCAATATGTACGAGGATTCATTATGTTGATTAGCAAGCTTAAGATTTATAGAACTAAATCAATTTCAAATACCCAGAGGCTGATTTATGTAGAAGTTGACCGAGCTACAGATTTGGTCATCATTGTCAGCTTTGCGCTCCTGGAATCAATTAAAAAAAGTTTGAGTCAGTATCTTAAACCAATTATGCTTTACCCAACAATGAAGGAAAAAATTAATCAGTGCTGGCCTGCATCCAAAAGAAAAACTTTCTATCGTCAGTCTGGAACTTCAAGATGTAAACCCTTCCAGATGCTTGATTAACCTGGAATATTCAAAAATAAAGAAAAGCAAATATGAATTAATGCATCGATAGTTTTTCAGAACAAAAAGCTAAACAAGCCTAGAGAGAGAGAATACCTTCTCAAAAACTCCCTCCTCAGGAAAAATAATCTGATCCTATATTTATCAGGAATCAGGGAAAACACAAATTCTAACCAAAGTAAAGCTGATATACTACCTATATGAAAGTAACAAAATGGTGTAAAGGAAAAAGAAAATTATATTTCATTGCAGGAACTTAATACTTGGGGATTAGCTATTAATGATTATTAATTAAAGGTTTCAAGCAATGAGAAGTGAGACCTGCAATCAATGAGAATACTTTATTGTGTTGATTTAAAATCTTAAAACAGAACCTAATATCAATTTACAAATTCCAGCTTTGACCACACACAGATACAAATGCATGAGTAACAGCTTAAGAATAATGTTCAAACTTCAAACAAATATTGGAGGATTGCAGGCTGCAGCTACTCCTGACAAGAGGCTTGCAGAAACTCATGTCAGGCATATACCAAAGCACACTCACTTATTTCCACAAATGCTTTCCAGAATAAAATAGTACACCACACCAGCTAAACCCACCAAAAGAAGTTACACATTGTAATTCAAATTATTAGTTAGAAAAATATGTTTTGTGCTTACACAAGAAGAAAAAAAGGAAGAAAAGACGAGGTTGTGCACAATCTATACACAATGTCAAATATTATTGGTCTCAAGAACACATGCAATGGAAAAGTATGACTCCACCCAAGAACAGATTTCTCACCTTCCGTATTAAATGTCTATGGTATCATCTGATTTCTAATATTAATTCCTTTAATAAAACTCTGTATTATATTTATATTTGACGTCAACTCACTACATTCTGGATGGAGTTAAACCAGACGCAATGCAGTATAAATGTTGTTAAGACGACCCCCCCACCAGAAACAAGAGTATAAGTAATGAAATGGGCAGGCACATTCTCTCTTTGTTCCCAGGCCACTGGAGACTCATGGTCCTCATGGATAATGTTCAAAATGGTCAAACCTTTGATGTGTCCTTCTTCCAGTACACATAATTATAATAGGCAACCCTTACGCGGCCTTTCAACTTCATATATTTCAAGTTACTGAATTAGCACTCAGCAGAACTACAAAAATGAGCTGGTCTGATAAATATAACTTGCCCCAAAAAATATGTCCCCATAATGCACTTACAAAAGCTTATAAATATTATTGGTATCCAGTTGTAAATTTGTGAAAGAAATTACAGGAATCAGGATACATCTTCAACAACATTATTGGTTCGATCAAGCCACTGAAAATGGACTAATCCTTCTTCACCCTAGCAAAAACATTTAATGTTAATTTCCAGTAAAAGATCTCATGCTTAATTTTCATTCTATTTTTTTAAAAACTTTTGATAAGTATCTCAACTTAAAGTTATATTATAACATTCTACTTAAGTTGAGATTTGCTTAGGACTATTTAGAGAAATAAAAGAAAACAAAGGTTGAATCAAAAAATAATAATATATTTTAAGTCCATTTACCCTTCCTATACGAACAAGTCCTTTACGTGAATCAGGGAGAACTCGTTTTCCTTCCATATGCATCTTGCCAGCACGAAATTCCAGTAATATTTCCTGCCCAATGATTTCAAAATATAGATAGTTTTTATCAAGGGTGAAGGTGATGTAGGACAATAATTGGGAGATTAATAATTGCTGGATATTAATTGAAATTTAATGGAAAACTTGTAACTAGTGTGGAGCTCTGCACTCCATGTCTCCACCAACAACTACACCTAGGATCCACTTTCCACTGCACTTGTATCCTCAACCGCAAAAGAGTAAATTACTCGATCAATAATAATAATAATGTCTCAACAATAATAATCAATAGTGTGTCCATATCTTGTGAAGATTACATCACTATTCAAAGAGATTCAAAACCCTAAGATATTTGGGGAACAATAAAAGTACCAAACGGCTAAAATACCCCAGCTAACTAATAATATTTCCTAAGTTACCCTAAATTTCCAAATATGAAATAGACATCTTAATTACATCAATTACTACCCAATCAATATAATAAAAATCACATAAAGTAAATTAATTAATTTCTTCTTTGCTTTGGGCTTGTGGTCCCCATCGAAGGAGTATCTTACATGCAAAAGGTAGAAAAGAGTATTATATCAATTTAACTTTTCCGGCATTGACATTCAAAGACAAACATATGTCAATAAATGTATTCAAATCATTTGAGGTTCTAATTCAACATCCCATCTTAAGGACACCCTCATATTAGAGAACAACTAAATCAAACAGGGATAACCGCATAACTCAATAAATTAACATGCTGTACGTCAGAAGTTTTAATAAAAACTTGGAAATTGATTATCACTTAAAGCCAAAGACTTTCCGGTAGAAAAATTGATGGGGGGGGAGGGCGGGAGCATAGACGAGTCTCTAGATACCTGAATTGTAGGGAAAGCATCTGCTGTTGACGAACTCATGAATCAACCTTTTGCTTTTCACTTGATGCAAAGAACTACATAAATGAATGAGACAAGCATCAATCAATCAGTGAATCTCCTCAAAGACTGAAATTTATACTAGCAAAAGTATATATAAAAAAAAAAGTAATGCAAAAGCAAACCAAAACGAAAATATTCCCAAAGGGCTCCTTCAAGCATTTTAATACATGCATTGTACAAGACTCACTGAAAATTTTAATTAAAATTGAAATCCTGGAGCAAACTGCACGAAAAGGGAAATTTAGACTCTATAAACACATAAAACAACTCTGTGTGTATGTCACAAATAAAATTCTAGTATCTAATCAAAGTAAACTAATATATATCACATATTGAGCTCAAAGATTTCGAGCTAAAAATACAATCGATGGATTAAACCCTAGTTCATCCACTCATTTTCATCAAAACAGTATCAAACACCAATAGAATAGTAAATAGTGGCAGTGATAATTCGTACCTGCTTGTATGTATGTTTGTTACGAATCTTAGGACCAATTTCAAACACTTGTTCAGATAGAGGGAGGAGCGATTGTTTCGGAGAGAAGACAGAGACAGAATTTGATTCGGTACATAAAATTTTAATGTCAAGGCTGCGGTCCATATGATTTGACAGGCTGAGATGGGCTTCTAAGTTCAAAGGCCCAATATCAAATTATTAGTGAACCTGGTTTGCGGCATTTGCAAGTGTTTGGTCGCTGTTTTAGGCTTTAGCGGTGGAAATTTAGGTCACTGGCTTGGCAGCATTTTTGTTCGGACAAATAGCAATATCATATAAAAAGAGTTGAAATTTAATACTCCTATAAGAAATTTATATTTTCAAAAATAAAATTAATATTTTCGCAAGACTCCATTCAAATGAACGTGAGTCTCACGTACTATTCATGTGAATAAAATCTTACGAAAATATCAATTTTCTTTAATATACTAACAGTGTATGAACGATTTTAAAATTATGATAGGTATTAAAATAAGGATAATTTTGTTTAATACATATTTTTTATTGATAATATATCATAAACCTAACACCATTTATGTATACATTGTAACACCGTTTGTGTGTTAGACAAAATTGCCCTTATTTTTATAATGTGTCATAATTATAATACTGCTCATTTATATATACAATGTCGATGTATCAAAATTTAACAATATATTAATAGATCTTATCCCAATAATTTTATCGAATTATTTTGGTTGGTCACAAGTTAATATTGAGTCAATTATCTAATGCTTCCCAATTTTTTTTTTTATACAATATATAAACTTTTCGTATCCCGTATAATATATACAATATATATATATATATATATATATATATATATATATATATATATATATAATTTGCGGCTTGCGCAAGTTACCAATAAGTAGAATCACATTTGAACTTTAAAACTTATCACAATAACTTCAAACAATACTATTTATTAAACATTTTTTGGATTTTATTAAAACTTCATAAAATACCTCTAAAGCTAATTATTAAAATTTTATTTTACATGTGAATAAAAAATTTGACATTTATTTTGTGAAGATATATATAATACTCATTAAAACAGAAGAAATTTCTACTACTACCCTTACCCTTACAAAACTGACCTTGAAGTTTGTTTGATCAAAATAACAGGAAATTAAAGTTGTATCTATTTTGAAATGGGGGAAAAAATTGGTTGTGTTGTGTATATCGATCGTCTTTGCCAAAAGCTATCTATATAATAAAATAGAGCGGCTCAAATCTCAATATTTCAATATCCAACGGCCTCAAATCAATTTAGGCTTCAACATCTAACAGTCTAAAATAATTTAGGGTTTCAACATTCAACGGTCACTAATCTATCACTCATCCCCCCCCCCCCCCCCCCAATTCAATATCTTTTTTTCAAAACTCTATCCACTCACATTTTCCTCTCAAATCAAATTCACCACTACACTATAATAATAATAATAATAATAATAATAATAACAACAACAACAACAACAACAACAACAATAATAATAATTATAATAATAACAATAATAATTATAATAATAGTAATAATAATAATAAGAAGAATAATAATAATAGTAATAGTAATAGTAATAATAATAATTATTATTATTATTATAATACTACTACTAATAATAATAATAATAGTTGTAATGACCACGAATTTCATTAGACATTGTAATTATGCTTATTAAATAATTAGCAATGAATAAAAAAAAATTACTAATTAATTGTGCATTAGATAATTGAATAAATATACTTATATATGTGTATAGTTATTTAAAGCAATGAAGCAAGATGTTAAAGCAAATCTAATTGAATTATAATTTAAATACAAATGAGTTGTTAAACTAGGTTAATTAAATTTACCTAGTAACTCATGTAATTAAATTAAACTTTAATCCATGTAATTAATTAATCTAGCCCAATGCTTATTTTAATTAAAGATACCATAGTTTATTAAATGTTAGCCCAATGTGTTAATTAATTTGAGCCCAAACAAGTAAATTGAACGAGCCCAAATTATTATACTATAGAGTCCAAGGTAGAGCCCAAAAGAAAGTCAAAATTAGTCAACATTGATATATATATACATGTATAAATATAGGAGTATATATATATAATTAAAGCATTAAAAATAAATCAAAAATGGGTGATTTAATCCCATTTTTGCTGAGAATTGTAGGGGGGCACTTGGGGTGGCTTGTTTTGCAAAGTTGCTTCTTTTGTACACAATGTCATAGTAAGTGAACAACTCTAGTCAATCACTTAGTCATTCAACTTGTCCATCTATGCAATAGTAATCCCAATTAAGCTTTAATTTGACTATGTTGGTGGATTAGGAGAGTTAATGATGTTTTAGTAAAGTACTATAAATAAAGTACTCAACACACTTGGTGATATTTGTTAGTTCATTTATTAGAATTCTAGAGAGAAGAAAGTGAGAGCATTTGAGAGAAAAAGAGAGAAACACTTGTGAGTTGTGAGAAATTGCTAGAGATTTATCAAGGTGGAGCCTCTAACAAAGTTCATAGTCAAGAGAAAGAGAGCATTCAAGTCCAAGAGGTTCAAAAGTGTTCTCAACTCTTCTTAGTTCATATTTATTGTCTATATATGTTTTTTATGGTCAAAAATATATTTTTAACCGATCAAAACTTGTTTTAATGGTCTAGAAGTCTTAAACTATATTATATATGTATATTCATGGTTAGATGTGTGTATATCATGTTTTGGTATGTGTGGAATGCATAAAAATAGTAGAAATGTCTATATTAAGCTTTACCGGTAAAACCCTAGTTGAGCGTATGGTATTTTATGTTGTAGTTTGAAATGTACAAGTTAAAAAATGGATTTTTATGGCTATAAAGTTACATGCATGAGTTTTAAAGAAAAACCCAACTTGAAGCTTTCAAAAATAATGAAAAACAAAGGAGTTATGACTTTTACCGCAAAGTAGGTCGTTTTTAAACACTAAGTGGTTCGATCTTTAAATTTCGTGTAAAACGTTTTCAAAAATGTGATTGAACTATGGAATATTGTAAAACAAGAAGTTAGGAAGATAACAACACTAAGTTGGTGTCATTTGAATGTGTAGAGCTTATTTATTTCAAGTTTGAACCGTTAAAACCAAGAATTTATTAAACTAGTTTTCATTATGTCCTTGTGATAGATTTTACGGATACTTACGTTTGGAATTTGGATTTGTCATCTAAAGAGAAATTGTAGATCATGAAATTTTAATAAATTTAGACTCAAGAATCACCTCAAAATATTTTCGTATGACAAAGTTATGATCAAATCATTAAGAGAGGTTCTGGCAGCCAAAGTGACCAATGTCTAGACGCCCACAATACGCCCGACCCTTTTTAGCTTCTGCCTATGGGCGTAGATACGCCCCAGAAAGGCCTTGGGGCGGCGTCTTTATACCATGCTTGTCAAAAATTAATTTTTTTTAGTCCAAACTTGTTCGAAACTGAAAGTTTCGCTTGTCGGGCATTATAAAACTTAACAAAAGAAAAGTTCACTATTGATATAAAGATAATCTATTGTAAAAGAGTTATTATTAATTAATTGGTAGCTAAGTGTCAAAAATAAATATTAAAGTTAACACAATTAAAAAGTTAACATATGATATTGTTTGAGGAATATTAAAATATTATTAAATGATTAATAATATTAGTAAGAGATTAAAATATTATTAAATGGGAAATAATATTAATAAGGGAATAAAATATTATTAAATGATTAATAATATTAATAAAGTAATAAAATATTATTAAAATAATTAATAATATTAGATAATGATTAAAATATTATTAAATAATTAATAATATTAATAAGGGAATAAAATATTATTAAATGATTAATAATATTAAATAATGAATAAAATATTATTAAATGATTAATAATATTAAATAATGAATAAAATATTATTAAATGATTAATAATATTAGATAATGTTTAAAATATTATTAAATAATTAATAATATTAATAAAGGAATAAAATATTATTAAATAATTAATAATATTAGATAATGAATAAAATATTATTAAATGATTAATAATATTAATAAAATAATAAAATATTATTAAATAATTAATAATATTAGAAGGTTAATAAAATATTATTAAATTATTAATAATATTATATAAGAGTTTGAACTATATTAAATAATTAATATAGGTTTTATGTGATTGAAATATTATCAAGTGATGATAATATTTCCTAAGTGTTTATATACTTTTAACTACATGATTATTTGGTTAAGTGTTAGAGGTGTAAGAAGTATAGAGGTTATTATATGAATGTATATATGATACTAATTTAAAGATCAACTTTATTAATTGTTAAGTCTACTAAAAAAGAAATAAATTGAATTGATTAGCAGTAGACTATGCACGAGGCAAGTTTTCCTTAACCCTAAGCTTTCCTCAACCTTATTTATATTGAGCAATTCAATTATTGTTGAGCAAGTATCTACAATCGTAGTTATTTGACAGAGCTTTTAAGTGGGTTAATTATCTAAAATTATTGCACATCATTACTGTTATTGTATTCACACAAGTGCTGTTGCAAATGTTTTAGTTTATTAATTTCAGAACTGTTTAAGAAAGTCTAAGCTAATTGTTTCAGCTAGACAATGCATGTTTAAATTCATCAAATTGAATATTTTAAAAGCTTATTCAAACCATTGGTTGGTGCGGATCCTTATAGTAAGACTGAGAATGAACAACCCTAAATAAGGGGGATTTTTATCTGTCGAAAAATTGAATTTGGGCAAAATATCTGAATGTTATGTATATACATATAGTACAAGAGATTGATCCCCTCGAGTACTAGTTTTTCGAGGAGTCAGGTATATATAAATGTCTGTTCTACCTTAGTAGTAGTTCATGGTCCTTAAAGACCACTCAGCAGTAAAGAGTTAATCCATTCTTATATTGAAAAATTAATTCTTGATTTCTTTCACAATTGTTGTCTATTATTGAAAACCCCGATGTTAATTTTCCTTTCATCATGATATATCCTATGCTATTTGTTTATAAACTTGCTGAGTCATTTAGTTACTCGTTCTTGCTCTATCATGACTTATTTTAGCTAAGCCCGAATGTTTAAAATCAGACAAAAGTAAGGGAAAAGCCAAAGCTTAGATTAGCTTGATGCATGCTAGATTAATTAATTATATGTATCTTTTGTTGTAAATCTTTTGTATTCACTTAAGATATGTAATATTTATGTTAAGATTAATCAGCCTTGGGAAGTGTAGCCTTTTTATAAGGAATTTTTTGTATTATTCCGTAAAATTTAAATGCAATTTATGTATTTAATTATTGTTAAGTATTGTACAGTGAGAACCAAACCCAAGGTTATGGAACCTGGATTTGGAGTCGTCACAGTAGTAGTAGTAGTAATAATAATAATAATAATAATAATAATAATAATAATAATAATAATAATAGTAATAGTAATAATAATAATAGTAATAATATAGTAATAATAATAATAATAACAGTAATAAGTATAACAATAGTAATTGTGACGACCCCAAATCCGGGTTTCTTGAACCTCGGATCCGGTTCAACACGAGTACAACCTTTTCCTTATTGTTCATGAATTACAACAATATTATAATTGCTAAATAATCATTTATTTACAATTTTACATTATCTCTTTCTATTCCAGAATCGCAATCTTTAAAATCCTATTACCACTTTGAGTTCATATGCATAATGACTCAATCACACCATACTATTATCCTTATACATAAAGGACAACGTCCGATAATGTTATTAAAAATAATATGTAAATGTTCTCTTAACATTTGAAGTTTGCTAATCTATAGCACAACAAAACATAAACTCTTCATATATACTTACACAAGTAAATGAATTAATCTACCCCAAGGTTTTACTACGAAAACACTTACGCTTCAATCTTTATGACTCGTTAGTCAATCTTCATCTTTGTCTCTACCGAAGTAATCGACTTCTTCAAGCTTCTCTGTAATATTTTGTTTTAAGCAATGGTGAGCACGACGGCTCAACAAGTCTAACAGTTTCACATAACACGTAAAACAGTTCAATCATGCTTCATGCTTCATGCATACTATGCTTTGCAGTACATACATATCTCATGCATAACATGTCTCACATTTAATCTACGCTTCATGTCTAATATTTATCATGACATACAGTGCAATGATAACAATTGTCTTAAATCAACTACCACATATCAACAGTTCAAGTCAACTTGTTTCACAAAGACACATTAAAACATCTTTGCACATAACTACGTATGAGCATCTCACAGTTTAATAATAAACTTATAAATCATGCACATAATGCAACACATTCTGAAAAACTTGCCTAATTCGCTTTTACCATTTACGCTTATTTGCGTCTTTCGTTCAACCTACAATTTATATAGGAAATTGAAATAATCATTAGATATAATGACTATTACTTAGCCTTTATATAAGACTCTAACTTTAAATGATTAACTCTTAAGATGTCCGACAAATGAACCTTTAAGTTCCGGACGAAAACACTATACGATCTTCGTACAACCCGCTTTTAATAAGTTGTCTAAATTAGTCACAAATGACTATTTACATTGGTTTAATTCAATTAAACTTTCTTCTTAATGATTTGAACATTTAATAATGTACCAAATACCTCAAAATATTATCTACCTTTAATAATATATAACTACATTCAAATATTATTAACCATTTAATAATATTTTAATCCATTATTAATATTATTAACCATTTAATAATATTTTAATCACTTATTAATATTATTATACATTTAATAATATTTTAATCTCTTATTAATATTATTGACCATTTAATAATATTTTAATCACTTATTAATATTATTAACCATTTAATAATATTTTAATCACTTACTGATGTCATTAATTATTTAATAACATTTTCATCATATACTAATACTAGTACTCATTTCATAAAATTTTAGTTATTTACATATTTAATCATTTAACAATATTTTAATAATCCTCAAATCCTTTAATGATTATTTAAATAACAATCTCTTAATTAATTAACCCTATTTATTATTTAATATTCATTAAGTAACAAATGATCATTTTATTCACTTCATCTCCCTTTAATTATTATTTAATATCCTTTAAATAATAATTAACTAATTACCCTTATTTATTAAAATAATAAATAATTACCTTAATTGTGAAGACCCCAAATCCGGGTTCTATAACCTTGAGTTTGGTTCTCACTATTCAACACATTACTAAAAATTAAATACATACATTGCATTTAAATATCGCGGAATAATACATATTGGTTCCCTTCAAAAGGTTACAATACCAGGGTCTATCAACCTTAACATAAAACAGTTCCTATCATAAGGAATTACAAAAGGTTTATCAATAGTAAACACATATTTAAATATCTGATTAGCATGCATAAGCTACTTAAGCTTTGGCCTTTCCTTTTCCCTTATCCTTCTTGGAGCAATCGGGTCTATCTGAAAAATGGTTCATGATATAGCAAGAATGAGCAACTAGTTTGCTCAGCAAGTTTAGAACAATCATAGAGATTTAATATATCATGAATGAATGGAAAATGTCATCAATGGTTCAACAATAGATATAACAATTGTGAATGAAACAGGATTCAAATTTTAATAAACAGAATATTTGAATCTTAAAATGCTGAGTGGTCACTAAGGACCCTGAACTAACGAGGGTATAATAGAGTTTCCTCTGACCCTTTGAGTTGTTTGGTTTTCAAGGGGATCAACCTATTCAACCCGCTGTATATGCATTACATTTAGTCACTGGCGCCCAAAGTCGGTTTCCCGACACAAAATCCCCTAATTTAGGGTTGTTCAATTCTCAGACTTGATATAAGAAATCCGCACCCAACAATGGTTTGGATAAGCTTTTAAAAGTATTCAAGTATTGAATTTATAAATGTAATGTCTAGCTGAACTATTAGCTTTTGACCTTTTTAATACAGTTCATGAATCAATAACTAATAAGTTTCAAGTGCACTAAGTGCGATTTTATAAACAATATGGATGTGGGATAATTTTAAATAATTAAACCACTTCAAGCTTTAACAATAAATACAAGTATGGAAACTTGTTCAACGATAATAATTGAGTAGGGTTAGAGAACTTGCCTGTCTGCTCAGCTACAATAAATGTCTAGCTTTAACTAACTTGCTTTGAAAGACCTAACATTAATAAAGTTGGTCTAATAATTAGTACGGCGTATTTGCATAACTATACGCTCACTAATGAACTTATTTATCACATAAGTACTAACACATAAATTACATTAGTCAAAACAATATTATTAACCTTATAGACCCTCAATCATATTAGGTTAATAATTTAATAAGTTATAAATATTTTTCTTACGTGTTAAACACTTATTAAACCCTTAAACAACTTATTACAATTGTTTAATTAAAGCATAATTAAATTTGATTTATTTTATTAATTCAATCTCTATTTAATTACTATTTAATCTTGATTAAATAGGAATTAATTAATTAACTCTAGTTATTATTTAAAATAAATAATAACTAATTGTACTTACTTATAATTTAATAATAATTACATAATAAATAATTATTGACTTAATTTTAACCTTCTTTAATTTAATATTAATCAACCAATAATTAACTAAGTAATTAACCTTACTTATTATTTAATTTAAGGAAATTAAATAATAGTTTACTAATTTTAATCCTCTTTAATTATTATTTAATGTCAATTAAATAATAATTAATTATTTAATTAATTTTAATTATTATTTAAGGTTAAATAATAATCAAATCATTCTTATTTATTATTTAAATTAAATAATAAATTATTAATCTAATAACTTAATTTCCATTAATCGTTATTTAATGCTAATTAAATATTAATTAATTACTTAATTATCCTTATTTATTATTTAATAATATTTAAATAATAAATAATTAATTTATAAATTTTATCTCTCTTTAATTATTATTTAACAGGAATTAAATAATAATTGCTAATTTATCACCTTTATTTATTATTAACATTTAAAATAATAAATTTATTTAACTTAACTATGATTTAGCTAACTAGATTAATATTTAAAATATGTAAATATTAAACTTAATGAAAAATATCCTCCCCAAAATCATTTTTGTATTATTATTATATTTGTTATAATTTTAAATTAGTTTTTAAATATTTAAATTAATTAAATTTAACCCGAATGACATTTTTGTAAATAAGTTGAAAACTGATCCGAGGGCAAAATAATAATTTCGCCGAAAAAAACACGGAGGGGCAGTATCGTAATTTTCCCGGAAACTTACTCCCGCGCATTGCGCGCGTTACAGAATTTACTGTCCAAAACGGTGCCGTTTTGAGAAGCCGGAAACGGCTTCCGCGCATTGCGCGCGTTACAGAATTTACTGTCCAAAACGGTGCCGTTTTGAGAAGCCGGAAACGGCTTCCGCGCATTGCGCGGAGTAAATTCTTACAGACGCCAAACGACGTCGTTTGGCTCCGCGTCCTTTAGCCAAATAACCTTCCGCGCATTGCGCGGAAAACCCCCTTTTTTTTTTCCCGGCAGAATGTGAACAGTACCCATTTTAATTAAAAATATACCATCAAGTAAGCTTTAACTCTTCAATAAAAATCCAAAAAAATTACCAATCACCTTATATTAATTTATAACATGAAAAATTAATTTTTCATGATTTAATATCATTATTTTTTTATAAAAATTTTTACATCACATAAACTACCACAAATAATAACTTTTTATGTATAACTCCATTTTGAGTGATTCAAACTTTGTTTTTCTCATGATTTAATGTTCTATAATATTAGAACATCAAAAGTTTTATAAAAATATTTTTGGTCATAAATTTCAAGACTTGATTATACACTACTAAACACATATTTTAGCATGCAAAATATACCAAAATACAAACCAAGCATATTAAACTCAAGCATAGCATAAATATTACCACTACACATTATTAACTATATTAACATATTTATACACACATGTTAGTTTATTTAATTTAAAAACAAAAATTAGATTTAGAATAACTATTACCTTGATTTAATGGCTATCTTCCTTTTTCTTCCAAAATAAGTGGTGAAAGAAGATGACATGAACTAGCTTAGAACTCCTTCTCCTTCTCTTGCTCTCTCTCAAAATACTTTGCTCTCAAACTCTCTCTTTTGAAACTTGGAGAAAATAATGAAGTGAAATATTTACCAATGCAAGTATACTTGTAAAATTAATAGATATACATAATATATCTAATAATCTAGACCATCATGAACCTATATGGATACTTACACAAGAAAACTAGCTATGACTTAGTTGGTGAAAAGAGGGATGGTGCCCATGTACCAAAAAAATCAATACAAGCAATCCTTTTATTAAATAAATAAAAATAAAACAAAATAAAAACAAAACTCATTTTTTTTCTCTCTCCTTCCCAAGCATGGTCGGCTGATAGCATTCCTTCATGTCCAAAAATTAGAGTCACTGTAACGCCCCCAAAATCCCCGCACTTTCGATGCGGCGGACCTTGTGCGTTAATTTCGTACATCTATTGACTTAACCAATGATCCCATAATCATATTGGTTGAATTAGTCTTATTTTAGACTATACATTAAAAAAAAAATTCTTAAATTTGTCCCTGGATCTTAACTTGATCTCAGTCTCATAAGTATACAAGTATCAACTTGTATTTCATCCGTATAAATGGATAAAACCATATATAACAGTCTAATTTTAACCTTTGGATTTAAATATTCTATAACTTTACATGTTCCAACATCCACGGTATTAAATCATTAGGATGGCTCTTGGGAACAGAGAATCCCGCGGTGAATGTTTATATCTTCACCCGTGATAAATGTTTGCATCTTTATCCGTGACAAATGGTTGTATCTTTGTCCGGTGCAAAATTCTCTTTCCGTACAGAACATTACTCAACTAGTTAAAACCCTCATTCGAAACATATTTGTTTATAGTGATATCTCTTCATATCAATAATCCTACTTATATGGTATTCAGAATAGTAATAACGAGTTATACCTGGGTCCGAGGAACCTTAACGATGGATTTGACCAGTCAACATCGCTTAGTCCTGTTTCGGATGTACAACACTCACAAGTTATTTATCGATCCTCATCCAGATAAGTAGATCATTATCAATACTATGTTAAGTCTTAACAATTCTAGGTTATATCAAAATAAAGACATAACAACATTATGATGATAATAATTTATATCATTCATTCAATATTCGGTTACATGTTTGTTTGTTCGTATTACAACAGTCATTATGACTTATACAAACACAAGTAATAAACATGAAAACCTAATCTACGCTTCATCTTTACGTTCATGATCTTCTTAACGTTCATCTTTAATCTGCAAATAAGGTTTTATTCGCAAGAATGAGCACGACGGCTCAGCAAGTCTAACATACAACACATACGCAGTTTATGCTTTCATATAAACTTTAACATGCATTGACTGAACATAATTTTTCATTGAATATCACATATAACTCACGTTCCAACAATTTATATCACACTGACATAAATCATGTTCATAAATCATAAACATAACGCATAACAGTTAGAAGGCTTGTAAATATCAGTTAAAGACTTCACATATCATATATTTCATAATAACATGACATTACACATCCCATTTATCATTTTAACAATACTACACAAGTAGCACATAGCAAGAGTTAGAAGACTTGCCTTAAAACCATTTTAGGGTTTTCCCGGGAAATCGTCAAACGCCTACAAAAAGGGTTACGCGACCCCGAACGTTAGTTTATCAAATTTACTTTTGATTAAGTCTTAGAATAACTTAATTAGACTATTTCCATAGGTGGAATTATTTGGAAAATTGGCTAACTCAAAAACTCATTTTTAAGCCACTTTTTAAAAAATAGGCAGCATGTTTGGCTGCTAGACCCCGGCTCGATCAAACGGCCACAACTTCTTCGTTTTAAAACATTTTTTAGTCGTTCAAAATTTCACACGTTCGTAACTTCCGTATCTACAACTTTAATTCAGACAAAAGTTTGAGATTCCTTACTGATTTACACATATTTCCCAGTAATGGGACTGATCTAAAACTGATTCATATTTCTGACCTCTTTTACAGTGACAGCCATAACTTTGTCATACGAAAATATTTTTGAGTGATTCTTGAGTCTAAATTGCTTATAATTTCATGATCTACAACTTTCATTTAAGTGTCTAAGGCAGATTCAGAAATTAAATTTTTGGAAATTACCAAAAATATTCTGCTAGTATATTAGACTTAACTTTCTTTGATCCGATTGGTAAAACATGATACATCAAGCATTAATTTGCCAAGATAACATGTTCTAACACTCAATACCACTTCATAACATAAAAATAAAAAAATCATAAACCTACTTATATAAGATTTCATTACTTTTTCTCAAGAACACGAAGAACGAATCGAAGAACACGAAGAACATGAAGAACAAAGTTTCATCGTTCTTCGTTTCGACTACTAAAACTTGATGCCACAAGCATTATTTAGCAAGGTCATCATGTTTCATCATCCCATAACACTAAATTATCAAATCATAAACCTACTTATGTAGAAATTATGACTTTTGCTCAAGAACACACGAAGAACGAAAAATCGTACATGGTAACAACTTATGTTCTTGAGCTTTTGGATTTCATACTTGAAATAATTTGAGCATTATAACTGCTTACATATGTGATTATAACACTTTATAATTGACAAAATTTGGTCATTATAACGACTTGTTTACTTAATTATAACAATTTATAATAATACTTCAGAACATACGAAGAACACGGAGAACGGATAAACCGTACATGGATACGACGTATGTTCTTGAACTTTAAACTATGAAATGAAATTTGACATAACAACGACTTGCTCAAGTCATAAGGATCACGGAGAACGAAAAATCGTACATGGCTACGACTTATGTTCTTGAGCCTCGTCGGTAAAAATAAACATTACAATAACTAAGAATCGTACCTATTATTATTGCAAGCTTTAACTATTTCTTTGCAATCTCTTGATTATAGGAATTTTGCTTTGAAAATTATTGAGAACAATGAAGAGCTTAGCTCTCTATTTATACGAAAACCAAGGTCGGGGTAGTTTGGTCATTAGTTTAAAAGCCAAGGGCATTTTAGTCATTTCGCACATTATTTAATTAATAAAACTAGAATAATATCTAGATATTTTCTAAACTTGCTTCTAGAAGCTTTCCGAGCTGTTTTGTAATTATTTCTTCCGATTTCGGTATATCGGATAAATCGCGTGCGATTAATTTAAAATATTTCGCATTAGTAATATAAGTTTTAATTACTTATACATATTTTATTCATAAAATACATCATACAATATTAATATGATGTCTCGTCTGACCCTCGAAGTTTTCCTTGAATTAATCTCGAATAATCTTCCGTATATTTTTCTAAAACATACCTACCGGGCGACGCGATTGATAAATTTCTTTCATTCTAGACACTAATTATGATTGAATAATATAATTAGGTATTAATCTGATAAATTTGATTATTCAAATTTAATGTTAACCTGTCTCATGTTCCGTTTGATGAAAACAATACGGATGAATTACCAGTTTAATTATATAACAGTCTGATTCTGTAATATCCCAGATATTTCTAAGATTTTAAATAATATCTTAATTGATTTTATTAAAGGTTAATGTTTGAAACCTAGAATGTGAGAAGTAAGATGTGTAGAAAATGGGTAAACATTTTTTTTAACATAATTTATTTGTTAGAAATTAAATGTGAGAATATTGTAATGATGCATATAGAGAATTTATTAAAGAAATAAATTCAATTGAGAAGTGAAGACGGTTATAAGGATATATATACATAGTTATATATTCCTAGAGTTGTGTTTGTTAGCCAAACAAGAAGATGAGTAAATTAATACTCAATAAAACTAATAAATTAATTAGTTTAAATATGAAGTAAGAAGGAAAGTCATGAAATATAATTAATTATGTTAATTATATTAGTTATTAGTTAAAGTTATATAAAAACTAGAAAGTTTGTCTAGAATGACAATATTAATAAGTTAATTGATTAAGTAATTAACTTAATTATTAAGTTGTGGTATAGAGTCCAAGTAATTTAATTACTACTAGTGGACTAGCCCAAAAGGATTATATGTGTTAGCCCAATATGGGAATATTTACATGAAGGTGGGTAATTTAATAAGAGAGCCCAATGGAAGGTAAACTATGTAGCCCAAACATTTAAAAGTCCAATGTTGGTCAAAGTGTTGGAAAATATTATTGAGTGTAGAGAATTAACTAATGTAGGGTTAATTGAATAACCCTAGTTGGTAGACATGAGAGAGCATTAACCAAACGTTGGTGAATTGCTAGAAAAAGGAAAGTGGTGATGAGAATTAACTATGGATGAGTTAATTATGTAACCCAAGGTGGTAGAATAAATTAAATCAAATTTAATTGGACTATAATATAAGTCCAAATGAGGTATTAAACTAGGTCAAATTAATTAACCTAGTAGTTCATGTATTTAATTAAGCCTTGATCCAAGTTATAATTAATCAAGCCCAATGCTTGTTTTAATTAAATGTAACATAGGGTATTTAATGTTAGCCCAATGTAATAAATAAATTGAGCCCAAACTAATTAAATTGATGAGCCCAATATATTCAATCCTAGAGTCCAATGTGGAGCCCAAATGGTAGTCAAAATTGGTCAACAATTGATCATATGTGTATATATATATATATTGATGTATATATGTATATTAAATGAAGAAAAAATAAAGCAAAAATGGAGATTAAAAAGGGCATTTTGCTGAGATTTTAGAGGGGCCCACTTGGGGGTGGCTTGTTGCACTTATATTGCTTTTATTTCACTCAACCAATAGCTTGTAAGCAAGCTTGATGCATGTCAATCACTTGGTCAATCAAGCTAGTCATTCAAAGTAATAGTAATCACCAATTTAGCCTTTAATTGCACCAAGGTTGGTTGATTAAGAAGTTAATGACGTACTCCTAGAGTTCTATAAATAGAAATCACCAACACATAAGCAATGTTGGTCATTTCTATGCTTGGTAATATTTTTAGAGAGATGAAAGAATTCTAGAGAGAAGGAAGAGCATTGTTGGAGATTTCCACCAAGGAAAATTTGCTAGAGGAGGTCACAAACCAAGATCATGTCAAGAGGAAGAGGAGCATCCATGATCAAGAGGTTCAAAAGTGATCTAACCTTCACCTATTTCATTTTTATAGTCTATATAAGTTTTAATCGGTCAAAATATATTTTTTAACCGATCAAAAGTAATTTTGATGCTCTAGAAGTCTAGATCTATGATATATTGGTAGAATCATGGTTTGATATATTTCAATTATGTTTTGGTATGAGCGGTATGCATAATAATGCAAGAAATGTCTATCTTAAGCTTTACCGGTAAACCCTAGTTGGGGTTGTGATTTATAGCATTTCATTTTGAAAGCTAGAGGTTGTGTTTGAAATTTTCTTCTTTGATATGGTAAATATATAAGTTAAGAACAAAACCTAGTTGGTATAATGTTCATGTGAGTTGTTATGGTCAAGATATGATTTTTAGACCAAAGAAGGCCATTTTAAGAACTCAATGTGCAAACATTCCACTTTGTGGCTATTTTTCAAAACCAAAACTTTTCCAAAAATTTGATCCAATGATGGAATATTGTAGTTTAGGAAGATACGAATCCATCGATACCAATTTGAGGTCATTTGGATTTGTAGATTTCATTTTATTCAAGTTTTAATCAAAGGAGCAAAAGTTGAAAAATCAGAAAATGGCAATTCTGTAGATTCTGCAAGAGGAGGGCCGGGGCCCTTGTTTCCTTTGTAAAAGGAGGGCCGGGGCCCTTGACACTGTTCACGGCCAGTGAGTTTTCCGTTCCGGGTCGGGTCGATTTGGGTCTTTTAAGTCCAAAATTGATAAAATTGCTTAAAAATTAATATAATTAATTTGGGACCCAACTTTAATAATTATTTATTATTTATAATAAATAATAAATAAAGTAAATAAAAACTATTATTATAATTAATTATTATTTAAAGGATATTAAATGGTAATTAAAGAAAGATGAAGTTAATAAGGTAATTATTTATTATTTTAATAAATAAGGATAATTAGTTAATTATTATTTAAATGATAATAAATAATAATTAAAGGGAGATAAAGTGAATAAAATGATCATTTGTTATTTAATGAATATTAAATAACAAATGAGATTAATTAACTAAGAGATTATTATTTAAATAATCATTAAAGGATTTGAGGATTGTTAAAATATTATTAAATGGTTAATAATATTAATAAGTGATTAAAATATTATTAAATGGTTAATAATATTAATAAGTGATTTAAAATATTATTAAATGATTAATAATATTAATAAGTGATTAAAATATTATTAAATGGTTAATAATATTAATAAATGATTAAAATATTATTAAATTGTTAATAATATTAATAAGTGATTAAAATATTATTAAAGGGTTAATAATATTTGATTGTAGTTATATATTATCAAAGGTAGATAATATTTTGAGATATTTGGTACATTATTAAATGTCCAAATCATTAAGTTGTGTAAAGAAGAAAGTTTAATTGAATTAAACCAAGGTAAGAGTCCATTGGTGATTAAATATTAGACAACTTATAAAATATAGGTTGTATGAAGAACGCAAGGTATTGGTGAAAGATGGTTAAGCGTACCCGATATGTCCAACTAGGTTTGGGCTAAGGGTTTTGTCCGGAACTTAAGGGTTCGTTTGTCGGACATCTTAAGAGTTAATAATTTAAAGTTAGAGTCTTATATAACGGCTAAGTAATAGTCATTATATCTAATGATTATTTCAATTTCCTATATAAATTGTAGGTTGAACGCAAGACGCAAATAAGCGTAACTGATAGAAGCGAACCAGACAAGTTTTTCAGAATGTGTTGCATTATGTGCATGATTTATAAGTTTATTATTAAACTGTGAGGTGCTCATACGTAGTTATGTGCAAATATGTTTTAATGTGCCTTTGTGAAACAAGTTGACTTGAACTGTTGATATGTGGTAGTTGATTTAAGACAATTATTCTCATTGCACTGTATGTCATGATAGATACTAGACATGAAGCGTAGATTAAATGCGAGGCATGTTATGCATGAAATATGTATGTACTGCAAAGCATAGTATGCATGAAGCATGAAGCATGATTGAACTGTTTTACGTGTTATGTGAAACTGTTAGACTTGCTGAGCCGTCGTGCTCACCCTTGCTTAAAACAAAACATTACAGAGTAGCTTGAAGAAGCCGATTACTTCGGTAGAGGCAAAGATGAAGATTGACTAACGAGTCATCAAGATTGAAGCGTAGGTGCTTTCATAGTAAAACATTGGGGTAGATTACTTCATTTACTTTTGTAAGTATATATGAAGAGTTTATGTTTTGTTGTGCTATAGATTAACAAACTTAAAACGTTAAGAGAACATTTACATATTATTTTTAATATCATTTTCAGACGTTGTCCTTTATGTATAAGGATAATAGTATGGTGTGATTGAGTCATTATACATATGATCTCAAAGTGGTAATAGGATTTTAAAGATTGCGATTCTGGAATAGAAAGAGATGATGTAAAATTGTAAATAAATGATTATTTAGCAATTATAATATTGTTGTAATTCATGAACAATAAAGAAAAGTAGTACTAGTGTTGAACCGGATTCGATATTAAAGGAACCCGGATTTGGGGTCGTCACAGATTCCAACTAAATGGTTAACTTTTACTGATTTAAAATTTTGATATTACTGAGTTTTGTTCCGAATGAACACTTTTCTGTAAAGTGAAAAGTCCAAAAGACTTGGCACGTTTTTCGGTGAATAGTGTTTTTGACGATCATTTCTCAGAAAATGGTTAGAAGACCAAAAAGTCAAAAATAATATTTATTTTTGTCTTTTCCCTGTTCTGTCTTATTCCCGACGCGCTTTTCGAGAAAAACTTTTATTGCATATTACGCATCGCTGTTGCATACAAACACTATATCCTTCAGCGGAACGTTCAAAATTAGAAAAGGTTTCCGTTTGAAGAGCGTTTTACGTTTTATTTTTGGAAAAATATCAGTGGCTCCCTGGTATCTATTCCCCGTATAAATGCTATATCGTGAAATGGAAAAAGTTCAAACGTTGAAAAGAACGTTCAAAAAGACGACAAACGTTTTCTCGTAAATCGTGCCTTTTTCGTCTTTTTCCCCAGAAAATTTTATTGATTCCTTGACATCTAAACCTCATATTATCACTATGTCGTGAAATACAAAAAGTCCTACAGATGAAAGAAACGATCAAACGAATGAAAAATGTTTCTTCATGAATAGTGCTTTTACACGTTTTTCGAGAAAAAAACTTTTACTGACTGTTACGTGTTTTCAAATCGTGGGAAGGTTGAATTCTTAAACAGAATGTCAATTTGACCTTCACATTTTGCTCGAGGGCCTAGGTTATTTTCTAGGGCTTAGACCCTAGGGTTAGGGTTTAGGTTTTAACTTTTTCCCCAATTTAGGTTTTTGTCCTAAATTGACTTCTGATTTTTAATAAGTGTTAAGGTTAACAACTCGAACCAAAAAACAAAATCCTACACATAGATAATTCATACAACACATTTAAAAGCTCAATTCAAGCTTTACTAATCACATAACATATAGTTTAGGTTAAAAAAAAATTAATCTCTTAGTTGTATACGATCGTAGTTTCGAGTCGTATAAATTCTTTCAGATAACTCAAGGTATGCTTGAGCAATCATTCTTTAGGTTTTGAATTGACAACCTTGCTTAGATCTTGTTATATCACTTTTGAAAATATTTGGGATATTACAGTCACTTTCCACTTTTTAAATAATTAATAAGTTATATAAAGTATTTTCCAAGTGGACCAATTATTGGGCTTTATTTAAAATACCAATTGGGCTCCTATTAAATTGTTTGGGCTACTAAATTGTCAAATTTTATTATTCTCCACTTGGGCTACTAATTGACCCATGTTGGGCTAATTTAATAATTTACACATTAATTATTCAATCCATGATTAAATAAATAATTAGATTGAATAAATAATTAAATATTCTAACCCATTAGTATTAAATTACTAAATGGACTAATAAATATTATTATTAATATTTCACATTATTTACATTAATTAATAATCATATTAATTAATTTATTATATTTAATTAACTCATTATATTCAACTTAATTGAATATTTAATTAATAGGAAAGTTATCAATTATTTTGATATTAAAACTTTAGGGTTTGTTCACTAATTTAATAACATATTAGTGACCCCTTTAATTAATTCTAGTAATTAATTACATAATTATTTAATTACGTAATTAATTAATCGCATAAAAAGATTTAAATAATCTAATAAAAAACAACTCGTTAGAAATTAAATTAATAATTTAAATAAATAAAGACGTGGAAATTCTAGGACATTACATTATTAACTTCATATTTCTTTAATTACCATTTAATATCCTTTAAATAATAATTAATTAGCTATTTATTATTTAATATTAATTTAACTATTTATTATTTAATATTAATTAAATAATAAATAATTATTTTATTAACTTCATATCCTTCTTTATTTATTATAAAATAATAAATAATTAGTTATTGTATTTATTTATTTTAATTATTAGTTACTATCAATTAAATAATAATTAATTATAATAATAACTTTTATTTACTCTATTTATTATTTATTATAAATAATAAATAATTATTAAACTTGGGTCCCAAATTAATTATATTAATTTTTAAGCAATTTTATCCATTTTGGACTTAAAAGACCCGAACCGATCCGACCTGAATGGCCCGACCCGACTCGGAAAGAAAAACTCAGTGGCCGTGAACAGTGTCAAGGGCCCCGCCCCTCCTTTATAGTGCAAAACAAGGGCCCCGACCCTTGTGTTGCAGAATCTGCAGAAATGCCATTTTCAGATTTTTCAACTTTTGCTCATTTGATTAAAACTACCATAACTCCTTCATTACAAAATATTTTGGGGTGATTCTTGAGTCCATTCTCATTAGAATTTCCCCCTCTACAACTTATCTTTAGATCACAAATCTAAATTCCAAACGGAACTATACTCAAAACGGCTCACAAGGGAAAAGTGAAAACTAACTTCACAATCCTTAGTTTTAAAAATCATATCTTAACCATAACAACTCATATGAATATTATACCAACTAGGTTTTGTTCTTAACTTATATATTTAACATATCAAAGAAGAAAATCTCATACACAACCTCTAGCTTTCAAAATGAAAGGCTATAAATCACAACCTCAACTAGGGTTTACCGGTAAAAATCGCAATATGGAATTTTCTTCCATTTATTTGCATAACACACATACCAAATCATGATATAAACTTATCAAACTATGAATATACATATATTACATAGTTAAAGAATTCTAGACCATCAAAACAAGTTTTGATCGGTTAAAAATATATTTTAACCGTTTAAAACTTATTTAAACAACAAAAAGGAAATTAAAAAGGTTTAGAGTACTTTTTAACCTCTTAGACATGGATGATCTTCTTCCTCTTGATATGAGCTAAGCTTGTGCCTCCTCATTGACTATCCTCTAGCAATTTTTCTTTGTGAAAATCTCCAACAATGCTCTCCATTCTCTCTAGAATTTCTTCCTCTCTCTAAAAATATCACCAAGCATAGAAATGACCAACATTGCTCATGTGTTGGTGATTCCTATTTATAGAACTCTAGGATCCTCCCAATTAAGCTACTAATCAACCAACACTTGGGCATTTAAGGCTTAAACTCATGCTTACTATAGCTTGGATGAACAAGGTGATTGACTCCTATCAAGGTTGCTTGTAAGCAACTTTTGGAGTGTAAAATAAGCCAAATGAAGTCACACTCAACATTTTCATGTGCCCCCCCCCCCAAAATTCGGGATTTTGCATTTTTTTTTACACTAATTTGGCTTTATTTTTATATCCTATATCATTATATAAGTATCCATATATATATACACCAATGTATATATATTGACCACCACTTTGACTACCATTTGGGCTCCACATTGAACTCTAGGATTTATTATATTGGGCTCCTCCAATTAAATTTGTTTGAGCTCAATTTATTTACTACATTGGGCTAATATTAAATACCCTATGTTACATTTAATTAAAACAAGCATTGAGCTTGGTTAATTATTACATAAATCAATGTTCAAATTAAATTATATGAACTACTAGGTTAATTAATTTGACCTAGTTTAATAACTCAATTGGACTTATAATATAATCCAATTAGATTTGCTATAATTAATTCTACTACATTGGGTTACTTAATTAACTCATCCATAGTTAATTCTCAACACCACCTTTATTTACTTAGCAATTAACCAATGATTGGTTAATGCTCTCTCTTGTCTACCAACTAGGGTTATTCAATTAACCCTACACTAGTTAATTCTCTATACTCAATCAATACTTGAAATGCTTCTCCCAATCATTGACCATCATTTGACTTTTAATGGTTTGGGTTACATAACTTACTTTTTATTGGGCTCTCTTATTTAATTACCCTCTTCATGTAAATATTCCCAATTTGGCTAACACATATAATCCTTTTGGGATAGTCCACTAGTAGTAATTAAATTACTTGGACTCTTCATGAGGTTAAATCTTTAAATTTATTTGGACCTCTATATAAATCCTCAACAAGACTTACAAAAATTAACATATTAGGCTTGTTTTAATCTCACCTTCGAATTCTATACCTCAACTTAATAATTAAGTTAATTTCTTAATTAATTACTTCTTATTATTGCCATCATCAGCAATAATTCTAGCTCATCTATAACTTTAACTCATAACTAATATAATTAATTTAATTAATTATATTTCATGACTTTCCTTCTTACTTCAAATTTAAACTAATTAATTTATTAGTTTTTATTGAGTATTAATGTACTCATCTTCTTGTTTGGCTAACAAACACAACTCTAGGAAATAATATCTTAATTAATTTTATTAAAGGTTAAGGTTTAAAACCTAGAATGTAAGAAGTAAGATGCGTAGAAAATGGGTAAACATTTTTTTTTTAACATAATTTATTTGTTAGAAATTAAATGTGAGAATATTGTAATGATGCATATAGAAAATTTATTAAAGAAATAAATTCAATTGAGAAGTGAAGACGGTTATAAGGATATATATACATAGTTATATATTCCTAGAGTTGTGTTTGTTAGCCAAACAAGAAGATGAGTAAATTAATACTCAATAAAACTAATAAATTAATTAGTTTAAATATGAAGTAAGAAGGAAAGTCATGAAATATAATTAATTATGTTAATTATATTAGTTATGAGTTAAAGTTATATAAAAACTAGAAAGTTTGTCTAGAATAACAATATTAATAAGTTAATTGATTAAGTAATTAACTTAATTATTAAGTTGTGATATAGAGTCCAAGTAATTTAATTACTACTAGTGGACTAGCCCAAAAGGATTATATGTGTTAGCCCAATATGGGAATATTTACATGAAGGTGGGTAATTTAATAAGAGAGCCCAATGGAAGGTAAACTATGTAGCCCAAACATTTAAAAGTCCAATGTTGGTCAAAGTGTTGGAAAATATTATTGAGTGTAGAGAATTAACTAATGAATGGTTAATTGAATAACCCTAGTTGGTAGACATGAGAGATCATTAACCAAACGTTGGTGAATTGCTAGAAAAAGGAAAGTGGTGATGAGAATTAACTATGGATGAGTTAATTATTTAACCCAAGGTGGTAGAATAAATTAAATCAAATTTAATTGGACTATAATATAAGTCCAAATGAGGTATTAAACTAGGTCAAATTAATTAACCTAGTAGTTCATGTATTTAATTAAGCCTTGATCCAAGTTATAATTAATCAAGCCCAATGCTTGTTTTAATTAAATGTAACATAGGGTATTTAATGTTAGCCCAATGTAATAAATAAATTGAGCCCAAACTAATTAAATTGATGAGCCCAATATATTCAATCCTAGAGTCCAATGTGGAGCCCAAATGGTAGTCAAAATTGGTCAACAATTGATCATATGTGTATATATATATATATTGATGTATATATGTATATTAAATGAAGAAAAAATAAAGCAAAAATGGAGATTAAAAAGGGCATTTTGCTGAGATTTTAGAGGGGCCCACTTGGGGGTGGCTTGTTGCACTTATATTGCTTTTATTTCACTCAACCAATAGCTTGTAAGCAAGCTTGATGCATGTCAATCACTTGGTCAATCAAGCTAGTCATTCAAAGTAATAGTAATCACCAATTTAGCCTTTAATTGCACCAAGGTTGGTTGATTAAGAAGTTAATAAAGTACTCCTAGAGTTCTATAAATAGAAATCACCAACACATGAGCAATGTTGGTCATTTCTATGCTTGGTAATATTTTTAAAGAGATGAAAGAATTCTAGAGAGAAGGGATAACATTGTTGGAGATTTCCACCAAGGAAAATTTGCTAGAGGAGGTCACAAACCAAGATCATGTCAAGAGGAAGAGGAGCATCCATGATCAAGAGGTTCAAAAGTGATCTAACCTTCACCTATTTCATTTTTATAGTCTATATAAGTTTTAATCGGTCAAAATATATTTTTTAACCGATCAAAAGTAATTTTGATGCTCTAGAAGTCTAGATCTATGATATATTGGTAGAATCATGGTTTGATATATTTCAATCATGTTTTGGTATGAGCGGTATGCATAATAATGCAAGAAATGTCTATCTTAAGCTTTACCGGTAAACCCTAGTTGGGGTTGTGATTTATAGCATTTCATTTTGAAAGCTAGAGGTTGTGTCTGAAATTTTCTTCTTTGATATGGTAAATATATAAGTTAAGAACAAAACCTAGTTGGTATAATGTTCATGTGAGTTGTTATGGTCAAGATATGATTTTTAGACCAAAGAAGGTCATTTTAAGAACTCAATGTGCAAACATTCCACTTTGTGGCTATTTTTCAAAACCAAAACTTTTCCAAAAATTTGATCCAATGATGGAATATTGTAGTTTAGGAAGATACGAATCCATCGATACCAATTTGAGGTCATTTGGATTTGTAGATTTCATTTTATTCAAGTTTTAATCAAAGGAGCAAAAGTTGAAAAATTAGAAAATAGCAATTCTGCAGATTCTGCAAGAGGAGGGCCGGGGCCCTTGACACTGTTCACGGCCAGTGAGTTTTCCGTTCCGGGTCGGGTCGGTTTGGGTCTTTTAAGTCCAAAATTGATAAAATTGCTTAAAAATTAATATAATTAATTTGGGACCCAACTTTAATAATTATTTATTATTTATAATAAATAATAAATAAAGTAAATAAAAACTATTATTATAATTAATTATTATTTAAAGGATATTAAATGGTAATTAAAGAAAGATGAAGTTAATAAGGTAATTATTTATTATTTTAATAAATAAGGATAATTAGTTAATTATTATTTAAATAATATTAAATAATAATTAAATGGAGATAAAGTGAATAAAATGATCATTTGTTATTTAATGAATATTAAATAATAAATGAGATTAATTAACTAAGAGATTATTATTTAAATAATCATTAAAAGATTTGAGGATTGTTAAAATATTATTAAATGATTAATAATATTAATAAGTGATTAAAATATTATTAAATTGTTAATAATATTAATACGTGATTAAAATATTATTAAAGGGTTAATAATATTTGATTGTAGTTATATATTATCAAAGGTAGATAATATTTTGAGATATTTGGTACATTATTAAATGTCCAAATCATTAAGTTGCGTAAAGAAGAAAGTTTAATTGAATTAAACCAAGGTAAGAGTCCATTAGTGATTAAATATTAGACAACTTATAAAATATAGGTTGTATGAAGAACGCAAGGTATTGGTGAAAGATGGTTAAGCGTACCCGATATGTCCAACTAGGTTTGGGCTAGGGGTTTTTCCCGGAACTTAAGGGTTCATTTGTCGGACATCTTAAGAGTTAATAATTTAAAGTTAGAGTCTTATATAAAGGCTAAGTAATAGTCATTATATCTAATGATTATTTCAATTTCCTATATAAATTGTAGGCTGAACGCAAGACGCAAATAAGCGTAACTGGTAGAAGCGAACCAGACAAGTTTTTTAGAATGTGTTGCATTATGTTCATGTTTTATAAGTTTGTTATTAAATTGTGAGGTGCTCATACGTAGTTATGTGTAAAGATATTTTAATATGCATTTGTGAAACAAGTTGACTTGAACTGTTGATATGTGGTAGTTGATTTCAGACAATTGTTCTCATTGCACTGTATGTCATGATAGATACTAGACATGAAACGTAGATTAAATGCGAGGCATGTTATGCATGAGATATGTATGTACTGCAAAGCATAGTATGCATGAAGCATGAAGCATGATTGAACTATTTTACGTGTTATGTGAAACTGTTAGACTTGCTGAGCCGTTGTGCTCACCCTTGCTTAAAACAAAACATTACAGAGTAGCTTGAAGAAGCCGATTACTTCGGTAGAGGTAAAGATGAAGATTGACTAACAAGTCATCAAGATTGAAGCGTAGGTGCTTTCGTAGTAAAACCTTGGGGTAGATTAATTCATTTACTTGTGTAAGTATAAATGAAGAGTTTATATTTTGTTGTGCTATAGATTAGCAAACTTAAAATGTTAAGAGAACATTTACATATTATTTTTAATATCATTTTCAGACGTTGTCCTTTATGTATAAGGATAATAGGATGGTGTGATTGAGTCATTATGCATATGATCTCAAAATGGTAATAGGATTTTAAAGATTGCGATTCTAGAATAGAGAAGGATGATGTAAAAATTGTAAATAAATGATTATTTAGCAATTATAATATTGTTGTAATTCATGAACAATAAGGAAAATGTTGTACTCGTGTTGAACCGGATCCGAGGTTCAAGGAACCCGGATTTGGGGTCGTCACAATATATATCCTTATAACCGTCTTCACTTCTCAAATGAATTTATTTCCTTAATAAATTCTCTATATGCATCATAAAATATTTTCATATTTAATTTCTAACAAATACATTATGTTAAAAAAAAAAAGTTTACCCATTTTCTACACATCTTACTTCTCACATTTTAGGTTTTAAACATTAACCTTTAATAAAATCAATTAAGATATTATTTAAAATCTTGAAAATATCTGGGATATTACAGTAATAGTAATAATAATAATAATAATAATAACAACAACAACAACAACAACAATAATTATAATAACAACAATAATAATTATAATAATAGTAATAATAATAATAATAATAACAACAACAACAACAACAATAATAATAATAACAATAAGAGCAATAATAACAACAACAACAACAACAACAACAACAACAATAATAATAATAATAATAATGACAATAATAATAATAATAATAATAATAATAATAATAATAATAATAATAATAATAATAATAATAATAATAATAATAATAATAATAAATAAATAAATAAATAAATAAATAAATAAAATTGCATGTAAACAACATGGGTCACCCTTTTAGCATTGACGTCATTTTCTTGTTTTTCGGGTATTGCGGTTGTTATGTTTCCACATGTAAATTGATTTGGGTGCGAAATTACAGGGATGGTTCACATTCATTCTAATTGATTTGCAAGTTATTTTAAGTTGTAAATAGTCTTTAGGTAATAGTGTATTTTTGAAATTTTAATCTACACTGTGTCTTCAGGTACGGGCAATTATGTGTCATCTTTTTGGTATTTTTTGCGGACTATATTGAGAACAACTATTATAATAGGCTTTGACTCATGGTATGAAATTTTGTTGTCCAATTTCAAGAAAAAATATAAAGAAAAAAATATTATAGTGATGAGATTTAATTGATGTTATGACAATACTTTTTTGTTTGAACTTAGAGTGCTCATTTTATACTTTTGGATATATATGCAAAAGCCTTTTTTTTGAATTTTTACATCTTTTTTCCCCTCATTGGATCCCACCAAATGACTTGCAGTACTATCATTTTTTCACAGAAAATACTGTTCATGGATCATATTGATCGATGGTTAGAGATACGGAGACAAATAAATGCTGCAAAACTTTTTATTCCATTTTGTCAATAAAGAGAAGGTGTGTGGGATACCCGAAAACACTATATTATACAAATTCGAGCTCGCTAGCGTCAATCAATTAATTGCTCAAACTTGTTAATAACTAATTTTAAGTTAAAAATTAACACACTAATATTTGCCTAAAATGAAAATTATGACTGTATTCAGTATTCAGTATCAATTCTTTTATATTAATGGTTGAACTCTCAATTTTTCACAATAATTTTAAAACTTTACGTAATAATCATGGAATAGCGGGCTGCCTATAAAGAAAGTCAATTAAATTAAATCTCACAAAAATTATCTTAACGGCACTTCGATACGTGAATTAGGTTTCCGATTCTAACGCCGCGGTAGCTCCGGCGAAGGAGGTGATGACCACAGCGTACCCGATAGTAGAGCAGACGGCGGCGAGATTCATGATGGAAAACCAGGCTCAGAAGAAGGTTTATTTACATTACAACCACACTGATGCGTGCAAGTTCTCCAGGTGGAATGCTAGGTGAATTACAGTTACCTATCTCTATCCTTCTGTATAAATGCTGAATAACTTAATTTCTTTCTGCTAATTAATCAAATTGGGAGGGCGAGTCATATGATAAGAGCGAGTTGACTTGTATTCTGTGAAACACTTGATTTTAGTTTTAAATTGACTTGGTAAACTTTTTAGTTAGCTAAAGCTGTAATGTTACATATTAGATAATATAGAATTTACTTCTTGTGGCAGGGAGTCTTACCAATTCATGTATGCAAGGCCATGGCAAAAAGTCGTTGATTTTTACTCGAATTTGGTGAGGGGTAACATATCTTTATCGGGAATATTTAAAACTGAGGTGGGTCATTGTCAAACATTATTATGTATTTAGTTTTTGCTTTTAGCCACTGATGTATAAGCTCTCGTTGATGCCTTGGTGGAATGGTGGATATCAATCGAATCAATAGATTATAATTTCTGATTGGTAGGTGCTTGTTATTGTTGTGAACAAAATGAGGTATGTGTTGCAAAATCATAGCTAGATTGTACTAAACACACTGGACATGTGCTCGATTTGTCAAGTAAGAGCATGCAACAGGAGTTTTGGTCCAGTTCCCTTCATAAATCCTAAGTAACAACCTTGATGAATGAAGACCAATAATTGTTAGCTACTTGTCATATTAACCATATTTGTTACAATAGTGTGAATCACTATCCATTCTATATAGTGGGAGTTCGGAATCAAGGGCAAATCAAGATTCACTGTGAATCATAGGCTAATAGTGGTGAATAGATATGATAATCAATACAAATCGCAGATTCACAAGACGTCTGTATTTTGGTTAACCATCAAGCCTGTTTAATAGTTAGAACTCAAAAAAAATATTCATTCCTTTTTACTTTGTATTTCACAATATTTTCTCTCATTCTCTTGATCGTAAATAAAGTTCTTTGGGGCTTAAATATTCATTACTCACTCCATGTCTCTTGATTTTCTATTGCTTTTAGTGGTTTATTTATTTGTTATTTATTATTTTTTCTTAATAAAACTTTGCAAAAACTCAATACATTATAAAAGTTTCTTATTTTCTCTCTAAATCTAGTACTACATCCTTCATGCATTCATGCAATTGATGTCCCAAGTTTTAAGGTGTGTTCGACATGGGTTGTAATTATACATTATGCTATCAGTATACTTTTGAGTTTTTTTTTGGCAAATATAATTTCCCTAACCAGCCCCCAACAAAAAAGCGAAACCCAAGGCCGAGTACAGAACAAATCTAAATGTCAGAAATAGTGGAATTTAGTCTTAAAAATGGATAATTCGACATGTATAAGCTATGTAGAAAGTGTCTAGAGCTGCTCCATTATTTCTGTATCTTGCTTTTATATGACATTTTAGAACATATGACCTTGGTATGAACTTGGTTATCTTAGTGATTTAATACAGAACTGCTATGGTTATATCTTAACTTCAAAAGATTTTACAATTTCTTATTACAATTACTATCTGTTATTATTTATCATGCACGAATTTCTTACAGACACGTTTTATTCATGATGATGCTGACATTCTAGAGGCTTCTGATGAATCTGAAATGGTGAGTTTTCCAACTTGCAAAAGGACTGGAAGGTGGGCAAGAGCAACATTTAAGATAGTCTTGTCATATAATGGAGGTTCCTTTGACGGGTGGCAGAAGCAGCCTGGCCTGAACACTGTTCAAGGGTAATTTTTTCCTGATTGTTTATGAGCTATAAGTCACCATTCTATAATGTGCCTAGAATGAAAATTAGAACATAATAATACTTCATCTCCATTATTATTCATATTTGGTGGCAAGGGGATTCTTTTAAATACACATTGGTCACCAGCTGTTACTTAACTCTATTATGGACAACATCTGAAAGAGTAGGTTTTATCTTCACTGGTATTTGAAATTAATTTACTTTCTTTCTTCAAGATTTTTGTTTATGTATGATATACTGTATAATTACTAAGACACGTGCAAATAACTACTGTCTAAACTCTTTTTTTTGTGTCTTTGATGGCTCTGGTGAACATAAAAGCGTCCATATACTTTACACATAATGTATATAGGAAGTTCTAAGTTAGAAATTTTATATTTTTACATTTGAATTGAGTCACTAGCTTAAACAATGTTGAAACTTCCTTGCTCAAGTTTCTGGCACAATAATATACTAACAATATGAAGGTTACTTTTTTGTTCTTATCCTAGTTTTGCTTGGTGTTTGCTGTATTAGCTTTGTTGAAAAGTCTCTTGGAAAGTTCATCGATGAAATGAAATTTGGATTGCTCAAAGACAAGGGTTTACCAATAGAAGGCTGTGCTGTAGTTGCTGGTCGTACTGACAAAGGGGTGACAGCTTTCCAACAAGTCTGTTCTTTCCGTATGTTATATAACTCATGCTCACGATTCATTTTTTCAGTATACATACAATACACAGTCTTGTATGGTGGCCTTGCCTGCTTGTCATCATTATTTGATCATTTGCATGTTTACTTTATTTTCTTTAATGGTAATGACATGTCTGCACTATATTTACCAAACTACAGAAACTGTAATATTAAGTTTTGCATTTTTTTTGGTTTTTGACATACATTATTAGATCTGTTCATAAACTATGTCTAGATACATGGAGAAAGGATGTTAAAACTCAAGATATTGAAGAAGCCATCAATGATACAGTACCAGGAAAGCTCAGGGTCATAGCTGTTTCTGAGGTAATGCCTCAATTTTTCTGGCAAACAAGCACAGTTATTAGAAGCACTCCTGAGCGCATTTTGCTTGCTTGTCAAGTGGTGAACAGTTACTGTATATTTGGTAGAATAGATTTTCTTAAGATGTACTGATCTGGGTATAAATTCCCCCAGGTATCACGTGCATTTCATCCTAATTTCTCTGCCAAATGGAGACGCTATCTGTATATCTTCCCTTTCAATGGTGGAGACGACCAAATCAGTCAGAGTGAGGACATTGAGGACACTGATTATAATGTAAAAGATGGTGGCCAAAGAAATGAATATGGCGATCTGCACATTGCTGTGGAAGATTCTGAATTGTTACATGACTACTTTGAAACAGGAACTGGAAAGAAATCAACCAGGTTCAGTGTAAACAAGGTTAATCAACTTTTACGTCAACTAGAAGGGAAGTTATTATCCTACAGGATGTTTGCACGGGATACTAAAGCATCGAGAAACATGTAAGAATGAAAATCATTTTGTTAATTTAGCTGGCAAAGCCTCACTTATAGGCATCAGCCAATGCTGGTTTAGATGTACCGGAGATTCAGGTACTATGAATATTATAAAGGGATTTTTATGCACTATTTAGGTGCTTTTGTATTTTTGACAGTCTGACATGATTTGGCTCATCTATTCTAGTATCAGTAAAGAGCATATAGGAACAGATGAAGTTTTAATCTAAACATTGTTTTTGTAATCAACATCCTCAATATTAGCTGCATAAGAATTTAGTTTTCTTGGAGCAGACAATCACACTTGCTAACTGCGTTTTTACTCATATATTGCAGTGGCCCACCAACCGAGTGTTTTGTCTTCCATGCTCGAGCAGCTGAAACCATGTTGCCTTCTGATGCGAAGGTTTTTCTACAATTAGTAATCATGTTGACCGGACAATACCAAATTGTTCTCTTCATAAAATTTATTAGCTTTTGACTTTCTGTCTACAACTCTACATGCTTGATCTGTTTTATACTCTTGATTAAAATGAAAGAAAAGGGAATATATGCTTTATTTTAAAGGAAAATAGTGTTTGGAAGCTTGAAATCACCCTATCCAGTCTTTTTGCATTACAGTGTACTTGGGAAATGTCTTTGTATTGCAATCAGACCAATGTCACAGGTTAATTTAACTAGAGATTTGCAACAGTATGTAGAGAACCCAGTATTGTATTGTGTACTTGCAAAAATAATAAAATAAAATATTGTGTTGGGAGTGCAAAGAAAGTGACCACTTGTAAGAAGAGGAAAAAAATTGTACATTTAGTCTAGCACTACAGAAATTTATGATCAGTTTTGTGGAATTTGATGTATGTGGGAAATTAGTAAGAAAGGGTACACAGATTAAATGAGAGTTTCAGGCCCAAAGATCTTGACGAAAAAGTTGGAAAATACAAATCTTAGGAAATCGAATAACTTTGCCCTTATGGTCTTGCCTTGTTTTTGTCCTGTCTATGGTGTACATGCAATACCATAATTAGATATGCTCTTGTGTTCATCTGAAAGTTTCCCTTCTTATATCTGCATTTTAGGGCCGGTTAATGTTTCTAGCACCACATTTGGGCTGCATATCAACAAAGTGAACAGAATTCATGAAATGTAAAATATGCGTGATATGAATGATGAATGTGTGGCTTAGGCACCACTTGAGATTAAATGCAAGCTTTCTTCTTGCTCTAGCATCTTCATTTTTCTTGGTCTGCTTAATGTTTCTTGATTCTTTTCCTTTTCGAGTATTGAAACTCCTTCAGTCAATTTTATCCACCTTGCTAAGTGATTTACTGATTTATTTGTGTTAATTGAAATATCTGGCATACTCATTGCTTTCTTTCTGTTTGTTTTAATTAAAGGATGGAGAAGGTACAAAAGCAATGTGTATTGAGTTGGTTGCTAATCGCTTCTTGCGCAAGGTAATTACCCTTTTAAAATTATACATCAGCGTATCATGCTTGTATGGTGAAATTCCCTCTTAGTAAAACATAGTAGGTTTTCATACCCATAAACCTTGCATCCAATTACTTGGACCCAGCAACATATTTGTCTTCTACCATTGGTCCATTTATTCTAGTCATATACTCCATTATCCTATGGAACCACACATTAAAATATACCGGCTTCAATAAGCACACTAGAATGGCATTACTTAAAATGAGATACTTCATACCGTGTTGAGGGTTAATTTTCTCAGATTCAAGGAGGCATGCGTTTAATGCATTTGCACTTGGTGGAAATGTATATTCTGTATAAACCCAAGCTTTTGAACTTTACTAGATTCACTTGTAAATTATGTGTGAAATTTCAGATGCTTTCCTCTTAAAAGTGTGACAAGTGTCAAAGACTAGTTCAGTATTATTATTATTTTTTAATATGGTTTTAACTTTGGAACACCTAAACCAACCAAGGAAATCAATTTTGTGGAAGGAGGGAATAGGGGAAACAATTAAATTAAGAACATCATTGTCAACTGACACGTATTAGATATGTCTGCTATTAATTGTTCCTAGAGTGTTTGCTTTGTTCTCGCTTTTCTCCATCAAAAAATGAAGGTGGGATTATGTTGGTCGTTATGAAAAATAGTAAAATACTATAAATCTTTGACGAGTTCTCTATCAATTGCTCAGTCCAAATGGTGTTCATGGACTTTTTGCATCTTTTGATCAATAATAATGTAATTTCTAAAGCAACCCCATTGGCGTCCAATCCAAGGCTCTCTAGTTTGCATTCTTATTCTATTGTTCTGTGAAATGATGCTCGGCAGATGGTTCGTGTTCTTGTTGCAACATCAATAAGGGAAGCAGCTGCTGGTGCAGAAGATGATGCATTAATAAAGCTGATGGATGCCACATGCAGGCGTGCAACTGCTCCACCTGCACCCCCTGATGGACTCTGCCTTGTTGATGTTGGGTATACAGAATTCGATCAAAAAATTTGCCTAATCCAATGAGTCAAACTCTTTTTGCCCGTCACGCATTTGGAACTTTCCATGATCAAAGTGAATCATCATATTCCTGAGGGCACGGACTTTAGAAATGTTAAGAGAAAGCAGGAATGTATTTGATTGGATGCGAACAAAGATCTTATCCATCATGTAACATAACTATCTGTACTTCCAACTCTTATTCACTAAATTCTAGTGTTTAACTGCCCTCCCTGCCCCCCTCCGGAATGTCCCTTGGACCAGTCTTATAGATATTGGCATCTCTCAAGTGTAATGGTTTCGATTGTAGTGCGAGCTGTTATATACCCAATATTTAATTTGAAATTCCGAATTTTTTTTTCTTTCTTGAACTTACTTTTTCAGTTGTTTGTTCATTTTTGCCCTTTAATTTGAGTAAATTTATTAGCTGAAACCCATTTTTGTCCCCAGCGTTCGGGGGATAGATTTTATGGTTACTAATTTAATAAAAAAGATTCGATGATAACCATTCTTTACTTAAGCTGTCCCAAATAAATAATTAAGGTTTAGTTATTTATAAATGGAGTGAATGGTCAACCGCGTATGTCTTATGCTAGTCCTAGCAAGATATCCATGCATGCAGGCGTTCAATTGACTTCGTCAAAATGACCAAACTCCCTCCCTCTCCAACCTCACCACCCCTATTCTATTCTTGGCATTTCTCATTCTCTCTCCTAGATCTATGCCCACACAAATTCTATTATCTTAATTTTTAATTTTTCTAAATTAATCCTCCCCTAGAAAAAAATCCTAAAAATCTCATATTGCAACAGCAGTAGCAGCCCTTCCAGAGGGCGAGGCGCGCACCCACAAGTGCGCACCACCCACCCATCATCATCAATATTATTCGTATTGCTATTACTTGTATATTTCATGGCCCTTATCAACAACAATCATCGTCTACGGACTATCGTTACACTATCCATCTTATTAAACATTTGCCTAACCACATTTTCAGACAACCCTTTGTCAGAATCTGAAATACTTGTCAAATTCAAAGACACCATATCTAACAATGCCGCATTATCTAGCTGGAACGCCTCTAAACCGCCCTGTCCAACCGGGAATTGGGTAGGTGTTTATTGCTTAAGGGATAGAGTTTGGGGACTAAGACTCGAAAGAATGGGACTCAAGGACTCCCTTAATATGGAGGCTCTTAAGGATTTAAAAGGATTGAGAACAATGAGCATAATGGGCAATGAATTTGAAGGGGAATTTCCCAATATAAGGTTTGTGAGTGCGCTAAAAGCTGTGTATTTATCTGATAACAAGTTTTCTGGGGAAATAAAAGCTGATGCATTCAATGGTATGATTTCGTTAAAGAAGGTTCATGCTGCACGGAATCAGTTTTCGGGTCCAATTCCGGTGTCCTTGACAGTATTGCCGAGGCTTTTGGTGTTGATGCTTGAACAAAATAAATTTACAGGTGAGTTACCCAATTTTCAGCAAGAGAGGTTTTATTGGTTGAATGTATCCAACAATCAATTCGATGGTCCAATCCCTCAAAGCCTTGCCAAATTTGATGCTTCCTCATTCTTGGGTAAGTAGTATATAATTGTCTTCTTGAATTTTCATCTACATACATTTTGAAGTAATTCCTTAAATTATTTTTAATTAAGGTGTTTTTAGAAATAACATGTAACACATAATACCACATTAAAATATGTGGATTAGAATCGTATGTATAAAATATCACCTGGGTGAGTTTGTAACGGGACAAGATGACCCAACTAGAGCTCTTGACACTTGAATTATGATGTATCCATCCGTTCGTTTTTCATCGACATATTTTAAGAAAAAATACATAGACCAGCCCTTTTAAAATTCATAAGAAAGACGCAAACACTTTAGTATTTAATATTTATGGATAGTATGGAAACTAAGTCATTAGTTATGTTTCAAAATTTGCAATCCGCGGATAAAAAGAGCGACTTTTTCTCTCTAAGAAGACGTTTAAAAAGGAATGGACATGAGTAGTTCAAGAATATGAGCTTAGATTAATTCCCTTTCCCTACAGAATTTACAATTTATCAAATTTATGGAGGAGGCTAGCTAGGATCATAAATATTTTTTTAATTTCTATTTGTTATTCTGAATTTTTATTCGATTAAGCAGGCAACAAACATCTTTGTGGCGGGCCATTGCCTCATTGTAATCCTTTGGCCAATTTACCAATTGGAACAATTATCCTCAGTTTACTAGTCGCAGTGGCAGCACTGGCGGCAATTGTTGCAGCTTTTATGATCCTCCGCCACCGTAAACAAACCCCTGAACCTGACGATCCAAACTTAGCCGGGCCCATGCTGCAAGGCCACAAAAGGATGGGCTCCACTGACTTGGATAAAATGGATCCAGGCCCATCGCCTATTATACGTTATGCCTCCGCCCATGGCAAGACTAATAGTAATCAGAATAATAGCTTGAAGCTGACATTCTTGAGAGATGATCGAGAGAGATTTGATTTGGCGGACTTGCTCAGAGCCTCGGCTGAGATATTGGGTAGTGGCATGTTTGGGTCTACTTATAAAGCGGCCATCGGGACCAACGGCCTGGTTATGGTTGTGAAGAGGTATAGGCAGATGAATAATGTGGGAAGAGAAGAGTTTCAAGAGCATATGAGAAGGTTAGGAAGGTTGAGACACCAAAATTTGCTTCCACTTGTGGCTTTTTACTATAGGAAAGAAGAGAAGCTCTTGGTCTCTGATTACGTTGACAATGTCAGCTTGGCTGTTCATCTCCATGGTACGTTATATATTTCTTAGGTCTACGAAAAATGCTAGGTAATTAGACAAAAATTGTTTGAACTGTTTAGACTTACATAAACCGATGCATTATACAATACGATCAGTCAATGCATGATAAGTTGTACAGGACAACCTATTAACGCTTGTGTAGACCAAGTGATCAGACAAATTTTGTATAGTTATCTAGTGTTACTGTTCAATATGTTTTATCATTTCTTTTATGTAGTAATATGTGGAATTGAGTTGTACATATATGCTTTAATTTCAGGCAATCGTGGAAGTGGACTACCAAGCCTTGACTGGCCAAAGCGGTTGAAAATCGTGAAAGGCGTGGCTAGAGGACTTCTATACCTGTATAATGAGCTTACAGGGCTAATTGCACCACACGGTCACCTGAAATCCACAAATGTGCTCCTCAACGATTCGTGGGAGCCTTTGCTCACCGACTATGCATTGTCTCCTATAGTGAACCAAGAGCACGCACAAGATCTCATGATCGCGTATAAGTCACCAGAGTACAAGCAACTAGGGCGCATCACAAGGAAGACCGACGTTTGGAGCTTGGGGATATTGATATTGGAGATCCTAACGGGGAGATTCCCGATGAATACTATACAACAAGGGAAAGGCAATGACACAGATTTGGCGACGTGGGTTCAGTCCATTGTGAGAGAAGACTGGATGGAGCAAGTGTTTGATAAAGATATGGGTGGGACGAGCAAATGTGAAGAAGAGGTGGTGAGGCTTTTGAAAATAGGGTTGGGTTGCTGTGAGATGGATGTGGAAAAGAGGTGGGATATGAAAGAGGTTGTGGAGAGGATTGAAGAGGTGAGGGAAAATGATCATGATCATACTGCAGGTGGTAATAATAACAATGATCATAATAAAAACAATGCATCACAAGATGAAGATTTCTGCCCAAGTGAAGGGGAAGGGGACATGCAGTCTTCTAAAGGATTATCTGATGATTTCACCAACTCATCAACTTCTAACTAATGCTTGGATCAGTAGTTTTTATAAACTAATTTTCAATAATACTTATATTCATCATTTCAAAAGGCTGTGTTTGGGAATGTAGAAGCGAGTTCTAGTTTTGTTTAGTTACTTATACGTGCCTTTTAATGGGGTTATTTTTTTCATTAATATACCCTGTGGGCCTTTGGTTAATTAATCGAAGGATTAAAGCATGTTATATATATCCCATATTGATGATTATTGAAAAACATGATTCTTAACCTTCAAGTTTTCATTTTGCTACATTATGTTAGTGGGCTAGAATCTAACTACCCAATGTTTAAAGGTAGAGTAATGCTAAAAGTACCAAATTCGAAGGTTTTTCAAATTAAATTTTCATACAAGGCCACACAAAAATATAGCCTATCAAAATGCAATAATGAAACATCATTTAGGATCCCAAAATATGCTATCAAAATTTAGGACCTTCATCTTTATTCTTGAATTGACTTCTATCCTGGCCGGAAAATGGAGTTTGACAAGTTTTCCCTTACATTATGTTGTCATACACAGCCACACAAAAATATAGCCTATCAAAATGCAATAATGAAACATCATTTAGGATCCCAAAATATGCTATCAAAATTTAGGACCCTAATCTTTATTCTTGAATTGACTTCTATCCTGGCAGGAAAATGGAGTTTGACAAGTTTTCCCTTACACTATGTTGGTGAGTTTTAAATTAAAAGGAAAAGAAAATAAATAAACAAAAAACTTAAGTTTTCTATTTAATTTATTTGTTACCGAGCTTTTTAATGAATGAAAAAGTAAAGAAATTAACGAAAAACTTAAATCATTTTTCTTGCTAAACTTTTTTGTCCAAAAATAGATGAATTTGGATGACATCTTTTATAATCTCTATTATACCCTTTATATTATAAACATAATAAAACTAATATATATTAAGTATCTTAACAACTCATTTATATTATATAAGTAGAAGAATTATTATTGTAGATTTTAAATTTATTTAATTTTTCATCAATAATTAGTTATACATTATTAGTTAAATAGGATATTTCAGAAAGAAATATTTTCTTTATATAAAAATCATTGCACACAACATTAATCTATTATTAGTATAATTAATATATAAATACAATATAATGTAAAAAAGTATAAATAGTACAATAATTTTATAACAAAACAAGCACGTGCTTTGCATTGCGTTATACGTAAAAGCCTAAAAAATAAAGTTGATTCATTCTTTTAAATATAATTGTCAACAACTATATTTATTTGTATTTATATTTACTAGTCACCGTGACACATGCTAATGTGTAATTATTGTAAGGATATAATATTAATTTATCAAATTTAGAGGATAAAATTAAGAAATAAAAAAATAAAGAAGGACAAAATTGCAAAATAACTAAACTTGTAAGGGCAAAAAAAAAAAAAAAATTAAGACAGTGTCACACTCCCTCTACCTATTACACAAGGTTTACTGAAAGGTAAACCATGTGATGTAGGACTAATTTTGAAGATGACTAATTTTTGAAAATAATTAAACAAGATAAATCAACTTGGGAGAGGCTTTGCATTTACTCCAAGGATCTTTTATTTTGGTGATCCTCCCCGCATATCATTAAGGGTTGCTCAACTATAAAAGAGAGAAAAATAACTCATAACTTTATGCAATAATCAATCGTGTTTAGAAATAAAAAGTACTAAAAGAAACTAACTAAAGAATAATATATCCTAATAACTATAAATATCTTAACACTAATAAATAAGTAATTAAAAATTACATCAATTTTTCCAAATTTAAACATAACAAAACTTTCATAAAATAAATATAAATTTCTGCTTGTCCCCATCACCAGGAAAGTGAGAATACTCCAGATCTACCTTTTTTAAATTAGCTTACTATGGCCCATATCATAACTAGTACTCAAAATTTAATTAAGCATAAGGTTGAATGAACAGGGCTAGTATAATAGTTTGAATTTGAGATAGATCAGATACATTTAATGATAAAAAGAGTACCACCAAAATAAACTAGTACCATGAGCAGCAGCAATAGCAGACATGGTGGCAACATTTGTTGCCCACCTATAAAGTGTAATCCTTATTATTTCGTAAAATCTTGTGAATCGAAGAGAAACAGATGTAGTAGAAAATTTGCATACTTTCGGGATGGGTCTCTAGCAAAGTGGTGGTGGTACGCCTTCTCATATGATATTGGCCGCCCGCCATGCATGAAATCAGATAAATCCATATCAAAAGTTGGCCCACGATTACCTAATTCTGACCCAAAAGATACCTAAAATAGAAAGGTCAAATGACCAAGTTGCAAGTAAGTAGTAGTGAATTAAACACGTGGCTTTAACAATTGCAGAAAGAGAGATACATAAGTAGGCACACATTATCAAACGTAACCCGCTTCGGGATTATTTCCAGGAGATTACAGCAAAAAAAGGTGTAAATGTACATTAATACCATTTAAGATTTTAAATATAATATTTCTTTCTTTCTATTTTTTTTCATGCCAATTACCTCCTGTTCAAGGCAACATTGAATGAAGCCTATAAGATTTTTTCTAATAGAATTCAGTTTACCACATACTCTGCAATATATCAGGCTAATGATGCCAAATAAGAACCTCATCCTAAAAAATATATTCATAGAGTTTTCACCAAACTCGAGTTTTTCATATGAAAATTCTTGTGATATAAATGAATTTAAAGACAAAATCTTTACGGACAATTTGACAAACAGGAGTCCCTCCTTGTCCTTCAGCATGCTGCCTAGCCTGGGTATGTTTCCATAACTTCTGCTTGCTTGGATGATTCATCTGAACAAAAACATGACACGTTTCTCTAACTGGCATCTGAGAGATATAGAAGGATGAAAAATAACATTATTTTAGATAGAAAAGAATGAGAGGATACCATAACTTGAAACCTCAAAGTTATTCGCACCCATAAGGGAGGAACCACTGAGGTGCCCAAAAGCTTAGGTGCAAGTGCAGTTGAAGTTGCATTTATCAACATAGAACAGAGTGATTCAGAATGCTCTCCAGATAGAAAACAATGAAAGAGAGATTCCCTTCAACTCCAACAAGATAGACAGAGACTGAGAGAGTGAACCTGCAGAACAAGACTTCCTGAATAGTCTGCAATCCCTCCCATCACATCTAATCTTCTCGGGGCTCTTCCCACAAATATTTCCTCCTGAAAGACCAAATATCAACAATGATATATAAAAAGAAAAACTAGCAACCATAATAAATAAAAACAAAAAATAGCAACAATAATAAATATAAAGAAAAAATAGACCAAGTTCATAATCATTAAAGAAAATTACGAATGGAGACTTGACTTGTTTCGTGCAACTTCTGCGACGCAGTTAATGTGAATATTACAGAGTGGTTCTCTACAACAGTAAAGTTTAGTTGCACTTAAAAGAGCACCAATTGATGAGTGCAGATCATATTCAATCAGCACACATAAGCTGACGATAGCGAGGAGCAATACAGGCTGTCTAAGATTTGTTTATCACTTTTAAGTACTATTTCCAACTTAAAGAGGAACTTGAGTTTTTTTTTTTTGTCCTTTTTTATATCTATCCATGCAAGACATATAATAAGGTTATTATTATACCTTAGAGCATATGTTACTGTAATGATTTTTCTTGATTACATGAGAATCTGACTTATCTCGGAAAATTTAGGCTTTTTCTTTTGGTAATGGAGCAGCACTGCAAAATAATTGTATAATCAAAGATACTAATGAACTCAGAATACCTCCCAGTTGAAAAGAGAAGCTGCAGCCATACTCTCTCGTTTTTGCTGCTTATGTTTAGGTAGACTGCAGCATGTAGTTCAGCTAGGTTCTTTAAGAAAGCTATTGTATCCGGAAGGCCATGATGATCACCATGAAGAATTTCAAAGTCTTCAGTTCTACAAAACATAATTAAATAATGGAAAGAGAAATTGTCCACAAACAATTAAATAAATAATAACAAGACATGAAAGAATAAATTAACTCTTCAAAACAAAGCAGAAAATAAGAACTTACTCTTCCGAAACAAAGTTACTTTCGATTGTTTTATCAGTTGACAATGGAGTCCTTAAACTAAGTTCATCTTGTGCTAGTGTATACCAGTCCAGAATGAAGATATCTCTCCCAGGAACTCTTTGTAGTTGGTACCCAAGTATGATTGCGTCTCGCAACCTCCTGGGTCCGCTAAGCTTTTTCAGAGAATATGCATGTATTATAAAGTGAAAAACATTACGTCCAAAACATGAATTTCTTCAACAACAAAAAAATGTAAGCTATGTTACACAGACTCATATAGAGTGTCCTATAAGACACGGTATTTTGAAGAGTTCGACACAGCTACTCCTCAATTTTGCCATTTTTTTACACAGGTGTACATTGTACACTACCCATACCCTTGTCCGAGTGATGAGTATCGGACACGGATACTTTAGCACAAAGTAGAAAGTCTGTGGTAACATAGAATGGAAGTAAACATCATTTTACCTTATCTGATGCATGGATTTTACCAATAACTGCATCCTTTAGTATGTTTTTAGCCACCTAATGATAAAGAAGCAAGAATTGAGCATACAATAACAAAACTAAAAAGTTATCAAATTTAACAGCCCATGAGGACCAGGAAATTTTCTTCTCACCCCCTCCCCGCCATGTAGCTAACTATATAAATGCAAGTTTTCGAATGACAAGAATATAACATACAAAAATACTTTTAATTTCTAGTTGATAGGAATTAAAAAATGTTAACAGATCTTTGGCTTCAAATTTAATTTATAAAAGTTATAAGAAGAAAAAGTTTAAGTATCTCAAAAACGGTTAAATAGAATTTAGGAATAAAAATGGGGGGAAAGTGAAATATACGGATTAGATAAAAGTGCTTCAGGGGGTTTCTTGATTAGGTGAATGGACCTTCCGGCTTCCAAAGCTGATCCCATTTGATCCTATTATTTCTAGTTGCTTAGTAGCAATATCTTACGTTTCTAAGAAAATAGATATATTATATTGGTGATATATATATACTTGGGATCTTACAGTAAAGGTCCAAATGAGGCGTGCAATATTTGGAATCTTTGTTCCTGGGCCTTCACAGCCCCTTGTTTCTTTTCCAAAGAAAAAAAAGAAAAGAAAATAAAAGATTGGCATAATTTAAATCCAAATAATGGACCTCCTTTGTTAACATTTACAGATCTACTATACAATATAGAAAAATAAATACCAAGTATTCAGTAGGAGCAGTAAAAAAAGACACTTCATCTTCACTTTATTTCCTTTTAAAGGTTGTACCGCGAAAATTAAGAAGATTCAAGAAGCTAAATACTTGAAATAAATAAATAATAATAAAATCATGACAGCTTTTTGCAATTATAAAACTTGCTTAATAAATAGGGGGCAATGGGTTAAACATCCAAGAAAACCAGCATTGATCAGTGATACTGCTTTGGACATCAATTTAGGCTATTAAGATTCTAAGAATGAAAGATGAATTAATATGAGAAGTGGCATAATTCATCACCATGAAAGATGCATTAATATGAGAAGTGGCATACCTCACCACCATTGATGCTCCCCTCATAGCTAAGGTTCAAAGTAATCGCACGCTTGAGGTAGGGTGCCTTGTCCTGTGAGCAGATCCCTCCTAATCATCTCAACACCTCCATTAAAGACCTTTACAATAGAAGAAAAAAAGGAAACAAGAAGTGAGTAAGATATGATAAATTTACTTTGTAAAAAGCTTAATAACTGTTTTGAGCAACAAAAAAAACAAGTACATTAAGAAAGTCATTGTACCTCAAGCATATTCCTAAGAACTGGTTCTTCATTAAAATAATCTTTGCATACGAACACAAATGGTAATTTGTATGCCGAAGCTTCCCTAACTGTGCCATATCCAATTTTTCATGACAGAGAAAATATAAAAAAGAGGTTCATAATTTAGTTTAGCAGTGTTAAAAAACCATTTAGCTCTTTAATTTATAGGAACACTACCAAGCATGCAGTTTGAAGCTGAAATCAGATCAAGCATGTAAATATCTTTTGGCATATTTATGAAATTTGGAGGAAGCTCTTGCCTTTCAGAAGCACCACAAACCTATATCATGTAATACAAGGACTTCTTCATCTCACCATAAACCGCAGGTTTAAAGCAACATATAAGAGGGAAAGATATAAAAGATTGGCCTAACTAAACCTACCAAGCATAGCCAATTAATTGGTAGATATTCCTCCTTTAACTTCCACCCAGCTGGCTTCAGGTGATTGACAAAAAAACATATAAAGTCAAAACCCTAACTACCAAGATGATTACTCAGCAAGAAGAAACTAATGACATTTTACAAAAGATAGAATACTTAACATAGTTTAATTTGAAATTGAAATTTTGGAATTTCAAAAACCATAATCATCAATATGGTTTTAGCTGGCCTCCAAAATTAAATAAAAAGAAACTTCACATCATTCCCAATTCCAAGTTCTTTCCTAACCTGCATATAAAAATGAAATTAGTGGAACGTTTTTCGAGAAATTAGTACATATACGGATCACTTGACAGAGTCCTACAAGACAAACCTCTGCTCTAGATTTGTGCAGCCTCCTTACAGCAAGGAGTATATCAATAACATCACGAAAAGCAGGCACTGAAAAAGTGGTATGTCTCAAAAAACAAGTAGAGAAAACCTCGTCCAAATAAGTATATATTAAGATAAATCTAATGTAAAGCAACCCAACAGTGGAATGTGGTACAAGATCATATATTAGATAGATACAAAATAATAAACAATAAAGGTGATTATTAAGCTTTAGAACCAACATACTTGGACAGTATCCTAGAAGACGAATTAGAAATTCGCAATGAGAATAATCATCCTTGGCTATCTAAAAAATTCAAGAATAAATTTAAAAAAGTGTTCAAATGTCAATCATCACGTGTACAGTTATAATTAGCAATCCTCAATTACTTTTAAACAAATATAGGTGCAATAAAGTTACAGGTCAAGCCCATACGAATATGTGCTAAAGAAAATTGAGAAAGTAACGAAAGAACCTTATAACGAAATTCTCACATTTAAAAGTTTGTTGATGTAGTGCACCGAGATCCCACATTCCTTTGATTAAGTCCAATTATGTCTATATAAGATAATCATTAACTTTAAACCACATTAACTGGAATCTCGTGCGTTAAAACATAACCTTTAACCTTTAAAACCATTTAGTTGACCATAATGCGGTCCATATTTTTTTCTTTTCTTACACTCCTTACTTGTCTCAGGATCGCAACGCTCACTTAACAATCATTAGCACTTAGGTCAAACATTTATTATTTGTGACCTAGTCTATTACCATTCACAATCATATAATATATTATGGTTTAACTTAACTTATTTGACAAATACAATCACCCATCATGCATATCATGCGTACACCTGCTTGCTTATTCATGTTCCTGTTTACATACATTTTTGCCATACATGCGAGCTTCAACACATATAGAACTCGTCTTATAACAATAATACAATCATCTTGCCTCTCTATCTCTGGATAATACATACATACATACGTACATTTATTACTATAGATTTATAAACCATACATTCCTTAATACCATTTTGCATTTACACCTACTTACTTATACCTGTTCCTGTTTACATACATTTTTGCCATACATGCGAGCTTCAACACATATAGAACTCGTCTTATAACAATAATACAATCATCTTGCCTCTCTATCTCTGGATAATACATACATACGTACATTTATCACTATAGATTTATAAACCATACATTCCTTTAATTTTGCGTTTACATTTATCTGACTTATTTGCAAGTTACACAAATACATAAAACAAATTTCCTCATGTTGATCCATCTATTCACATTCTTTATCTTAGCTTCATCGGAACCTCTGGCCTTCTCGTACCTTATCTGAAATGTTAGATTATAGCAAGAGTGAGCATAAAGCTCAGCAAGTAATTCAGATAACACCTTTCATGCTCGCAGTTTATAACATGCGTCATACTTTCCTTTGCTTTACTATGCTATGCTTAATGTCACATAATCCACTTAGCAGTTAACACACATAATTGCACGGAGTACACATTTTAACTATCACATAGTTCTCGTAGTACAATTAGTACATTTAAGTCTGAAAAACTTGTCTGTCTACATTTATTTTACTTAACCTTTACCGCTTCGCTTGGCCCTTCTATACTTTCTTGCCTCAGGTTGCTAGTTCGAACCTTATATGTCAATATTGCATCTATATATCAGTATAGGATCATAAAACTCAATATAACTTGTCCAACTTATCTCATAATTACACAATCATTCGTCTATAATCATTTCACATTTGATGTATTATACCTTACATAGGTTAATAATACATCCTAGCTTACTCCCAACCTTTTATCTAACCCATAACATGGTTTGACTTAGCATTAGGCATGTTATACTATGCCATTTATCATTTCATTATACTTTAACACCCTTTAATTTGACAATTATTATCAATTCTAGGGTTTATATTATTATCATTATACTTTAACACCCTTAAAATTTTTCAAATGCACAGAGCTCGCTGGCCGCGAAGTGTTCTCGGTTGTGAACAGTACATTTGGCCCCCAGCGCAATGTTTAGTACAAAACATTGCACTACCTTTGCCGATTTTTAACTCTTTCATTTTACATCCAAATAAGCTCAAATTTGGACCACATCTAGACCTTACTACCTAGTATTTTACAAAAATACTACTTGGCACATTTGAATTCTTGAAATTATCAAAACAATAACCCTTAGGAGGGTTGTTCAACACTTAGAAAATTTTCAACTTTAAAGATTCAATTTTTTCTAACTTTGTGATTTTTGGCCAATTGCTTCCAAATTTCATTCCAACACATGTCTAGGCTTTTTAAACTATTAAATTATACCCGAGGCGGGTTTTGTCCGTAAAAGTTCGTTTAGGGTCGAAACAATCATTTTCGATCGTTCGAAACTCATTTTCATTCAAATTTCCATCCATTAATTACCAAATCAACGTATACACGTGTCATAATAACATAAAACCAACTCATTTGACTTCATTTCACTTTTAATTTTTCAAAATTGTCAAAAATCACACCTTCACGACATTTTCTTCAAAATTTTCACTCTTGTATGTTCAAAACTTAGGCTATTCTTGGCCCCTTATTGCAAAACTTAATTCCAACACATCATCTACCACATATAGCACATAATTAACTTGTATAGGCCTTTAAAACATATAAAACATTTCAATTGAACTCATTTTTCCAAATAACTCTTTTTAGGCGTCGGCGAACGTTTTTAAACGTTTAAAACACACAATTGTCGCCATAAACGCCAAACAACTTCCAAATCGTATCAAACACGTGTATTAACATCAAACTTAGCTTTTTGGTCTCATTTGATTACCAATTACACAAAATGGCCAAAATTCACATATTAGTGGGCATTTTTGCCAACTTAACAAATTCTAATCTTAAACTTAACTTGACATTTTGAACTTCATACACCACATAGGCTACCATATACACCTTTAACAACTTTGTAAGTCCATATTGCTTCTATATGCACATTCTAATGCACTTTACAGATTATAATTTAGTTTATTTAGTCTAATATTGTAATTTTTCCACACCATATCATGTTTTTTAAATCATCAAAGCACCTTGTATGCTATATAACAAAATAAATTGCATGACTCCAACATGTTCAACTCTTCAAACTAGGTTTTCATCAAAACCATCAACTTATTACACATAATCATTTATAAATCATGATTTCTATACATGATCATAAGCATGCTTGCACATAAAACCTATATCCTCAACTTCAACCCTTAGGGTTTCTTCATAAACAACATATATAACACATATTACACATATCCTTTTCTTCTAACCATGAATTTTTGCATGGCTACCTCTTATTTTTGCATTAAAACACTTAAACACCAAAATCTCAAGGCTTGAACATGATTATACCTCATTGAATAACCAACTTCCTTACACAGAAAGCTTTGTCTTGACAAGCTCTTCCTCTTTTCTTTTTGCTCCTTGATCATTTAAGCAACCTAACTCCATGATTTCCAAGCTTTTTCCTTAGCTTCCATGGTTTTTCTCCCTTTCTCTCTCTTGCTATAGCTCACTTTACTGGTGACTTCGAAGGAAATGAAAAAAAATGGCTAAGTTTGCTCATACTTACCAATATTTACATACATATATTATATCCACATTACCAACAAATAACCATCCTTTGTTAGTTTTAACTCATGCATGGTTAAGGGGCATTTATGTCATTTCTTATAGTTAGCTAAGGATATAATGACCATTAAACCATTTAGGACACATGTCATTCATCAAATTATCAAGGGCACTTTAGACTTTAACCATAAAATCTAGAGATTTATAATTCTCAATAAATCATAACTTATTCATTTTCAATTCATTTCAATTCCATTTTACTCCCAACTTGTTTCATCATGCTTGAATTTCATTCCATCATTAAATACCTCATAATTGACTTGTCCCGTAACACTTGTCACATTTTCAAATACTAATTTCATCAATCAATTATAATCATTTATAATAAATGAAATTTGCACATCATTTCATACTTAATTCTCTACTAACTTTCTCGATTCCATAATTCACAAATTTTGATTTCCGATATCTCAAATAGTCGGATTACTCGCTTTTTCCATAAACCGTTTACTTGAGAAGCGAACCTCGATCGGATTACCAAAATCCATCATTCTTTATCATTTAAACTTATAATACATTCTTTACGACTTTACGTTCCTTTACTTGTTTACTTCACATATAATACCAATTCACAACGTATATCAAATATGTGTTCCTTCTACTCATCCTCGAGAGTATTACATTCCATATTCACACGTCATATCACGGTTATCTTATTTCAATCATTCAAGACCAATTTCATAATAACTTCAAATATTCACAATCATTGTCCTTATTATTCATTTAATCCTTAACAGACCAATTAAGTCATACGGTTCCTTCTTCACTGTACGTACATACTTACCTTAACTTATCATCCTCATAACCTCACCTCTCTAGGCCTATTCATTAAGCTCCTTATTAACTTTCATAACTAAAACATCAACTTAATTATGCTTTTCTCATTTCCTTTTTCTCTTCTTTCTATATTCAATCCATTACCTGCTGTCACACTACAATGTCTTACACTGATTTCTTTCAAATTACCGTATTGTGGGCATTACAATAGTCATACATCTTAAATCCGTTACCTCACTATTCAATCATCATAGGTCATCTGTAACACATTGGTTGAATAATAAATAAATTTAATCACATAATAACACATTGATCACATAACAAATCATATTTAATTACACCTTGATACATTTTGTCATTCAACACTAGGTTTTAGCTGCTAACCTTTATTTAATTAACCAAAATCCTCAATTGGAAATCATGTTAAAAATCCGGGATGTCACAGTTGAAGCATCCAACTTAAACTAATTGGCAATGAGCGGTGGGTTTCACACTTGCATTTGGTTCTCCAATAAGGTTCTATAGTGTTGCACTCTGATTGGTGTGTGCATTATGATTCATAGTAAACATGGGGGGGGGGGGGGGGGGGAGTATAAATAAAAGATAATATTTACACATAAAGGCTCATTCTCTAATAGTTTAAATTTACAAAATAACATACAATCTTAAATGATTAGAATACAACGTACTAAAGCATAGGTTAAAGAGGAAGACAAGATATTATCATCCAGCACTCTCATACTTACTAGTGGTGAAGTGAATGATGCTATAATATTACAGGGACCGTAAAGGCGTAAATGGGATCTTAAGAAGCTGAAAATCTTTCTGGAAGCAAATGATTCTAACGTTGTAATGTCTTAAAAAGGTGAATTTTAATAAGAGCCAGTGCTTCCTTTCGAGCAAAGATCCTCACAGAAGTAGAGAATTGAAATGGACAAATTTGCCTTTTCATTTCCAGTCAAAATATAGGCAATTTTAAACTTCATGAATGCAATAGTTCCATGCTAAAAAAATAGCCAATTTGAGGTTCTTAGGGTCTGGGTTATTGCATAAATATTAGACGTCTACCTGCCAAATAATTGACCGATCGTGATATCCAGCAGCCATTACATACTCTGAATATATGAAATCCCAACTGCAATAGTTGAAAAGAAAAGGAAGAACATATTTAAGAAAGATTCAACTTATTCAAACTCACACATCATAAAGTTTCCACTCGATGCAACGTAGTAAAGGCCAAAACTTAAAAACAATTAAAAGCGAAAATTGTAGAGTGTAAGAAAATTTACGATATTTTAAAAGTGCATAACAAAAACCTAACAATACCTATTAGGGTCCAAGTCAATCCATGTTTGTACCCAACAACATAAAACAAACAGATATTTGGAGAATATATAAAAGTGAAAATCTTGAGCAACATGGAAACATACCTGAAAAGAAAGTACAGAATGAACCAAAATTGGCATTGTCAAAATGTAATATAACAGCATCTCTGTCATACCTTCATTGGAACTAACCAACGTTTTGCATCTGAAGACATCCTTACAAAAGGCAGCAAAATAGCACTGTAATCCATCTTATCTTTGTGGCCCTGACTTTGGATTCCATTGATACACCCAAATAAACAGCACGACATAATCATTCTTGATTATCAATTCTAAGTGTTATTTGGTCCTGTTATGAGGTATTATCAATACATTTCAATGAATTAAGCAGATAATGCATAGGTCCAGTGTCTCTGATTGGAATACAAGCTTTCTGATAATGAACAGGGAGCCTCTCTTAATTGAAACGCTAAAATCCTACAACTACGCATCGAGTCTTAAGCACACCAGTTACCACCATACCTGAAGTTCGTGACACAAACAGCATGAATTCCAGCATCTGCCGCCACTCGGCATGCAACAGGAAGTACATCTGAAACCTATATCCATTCAACAACAATAACAGCAATGGTTATCCTATTAGGTGGAACGTATTTTGTAATCATCACTAAAGTATATGTGCCCCCATCAGAGGTGAAATAGAATCCTTCAATATCAGTAAATGACAGATTTTTTAATACTAACTACAGCCTGTGTTATTTCATATCATAAATTGAAATGAAGAAATGTAGCTGGGAGCATTTCAATACCACTAAGTTAGCTTTAATAGATTTCAGCCACTCAACTTCTGTTGCCAAAATAGATTCCCTGGGTACCACAGCCATCTGGGAATACTAGATTTAAAAAAAAAAAAAAACATGAAATGAAAGTCAATCAACAAGTCCATAAGGAATGATAGAGAACTGTGACCAAAAGGAAGTAAGCAAAATATTGTAATTAATAGACGTCACAAAGATCTTTATCATTCAATACAGAATAACTTTAGCAGTAATTGTTGTAAAGGAAACGTTTGTCATTCCAGGCAACAGAACCTTTGAGTTCAAGAATTCACAAAATAGTTATGCATAACCTTTTCCAATGAAGCAAGACGATCAACAGTCAAAGCGTCTGCTTGAACAGCTCCACAGTCCAATAGCACCTGTGCTACCACGCAAACATAAGTCCATGCTAGCCATACGAACACCACTAGTCACATACATATTTTACAGTCAGAAATCAAATACTTTATTTGCAAAACTTTGATGAGTTATAATTTTACTTTTTTTTAATGGAACAAATCCATTCTATATATAGAGTAATATCAGTAAATAAGTTGGAAGTTCACAAACCAAACTTCAAAGTGTATAAAAATTTATTTCATGTAACACAACAATGGTTCCGATGTGCAACAATGCACCCAGTTTCAAATAGGAAGTCTTTCAATTATCAATCAATTATATATTCCTACACAGTGATACTAGTGCTTTCTGGTCAAATAAACACCCTGTAAGTGGTTCAGATCAATAATTATAAATGCTAATTTAAGGAGTGAAAGAAGAAAGAATAGACAGATGGTTCTATTACTATGATTACAGTGCTACAGAAAATAATTCTTCATTGCCAATTTTTAGACAACTGACCTTTCTAATTACAAGTCTAGGTGACTGTATTTCAGATGTAAAAACATATTCAGGGGCACCAGTAACCACATGAACATCGTGACCAGCGAGAATGAGATTACGAACAACCTGCCATCACAACTTCTCAACCATAACCATCTCAAGAATAGAATCATTCAAAGAACTAATATGAAAAGGATAACAAAAAGTCAGCAAATTATAAATTTGTATTCAATTTGGATGTCAACATACCTCACACTACATAAAGCACTATGCAACTGCAACATCAGAAATTGTGATTTTGTTCTTGCAAGGTTAACTCCTTAACAGTAGTGGTTTGGGCACTTTTAAATAGATATGCTCTCACGCGTATATTTCTTTATATTTATGTATATGTAATTATCACACACTTTCTGTGTGTCAAGCATGATAAAAGAAGCCATGAGTTTCAGATTAACCTACCAACAAGCAACCACTGCCCGTAGGGTAGACACCAAAAAAACACCATATGCATGCAACACCCACCGACCACGCACATCAGGTTCTATATTGATCCCTTTAGGTATTTGAATTGAGTGATAGGAAGAATTATAAATCCAAGGTTTTTAAGATCAATGGGTTTTTTTTATAAGTAAAAATCAGTGCCATTCTTATGTTTTGAATCAAGATTCCTAAATTCAGGAATTTCCAAAATCCCAGAGAATTTGAAAATTTCAGTCTAAAAGCTAGAGAATGGTTCAACATATCAAAAGATAAGAAATCTAGTAATAATAGTCGTGTATTATTTAAAATTTCTAAAAAAAACCCACCAGTTGTGATCATGAAATACTAAGTTTCTCGTTGATCAAAAAGACAGAGATCTTAATTTTTTCACATAAAGATAGATGGATTATTATAATAGACAAAGCAGGGTGTAGAAATTACCTGACGACGCGAGTAGCATGCCCAAATCGACTAAATGCTTCTCCGGCGATTCATCCGGTCTCTGATTTTCACGACTCTCCATTAACGAACGATTATTTCTCCTACTCCACAACACTTATTTATTAAATTCCTATAGTCCCACTGTATACGTATGTATATGGAGACGGAAATAAATCGATAGGTAAATAGATCCGTTAGTCAGTCCGGATAGGCGGCGATTATGCATATCTGTACCGACTAAATCGTATATATATATGTCTAACAAACGGCTACATCGAAATAGGCGGGAGAATCTGGACGAATAATAATGAGGAGATTTTATTTATTTTATTACGTCGCTGGAAGTTGAGTTGAGGTGGACTGTCCTTTTCACCTACTTTCGCTTCTCTTCTCTTCTCCTCTCTTCTCTTCACCCCTTCTCTATCACAAACACGCTGGTTGCGACTTTAAAACGTACGAAAAATAAAGTACATCCAAAATTACCGGTTCTTTTGGTAACCCTTCTACTTTCAGCCTTCTATTTTTTATTCTTAATTTTAAATGTTTTTGCTTTCATTAATGAAAATCAAAATTATACCATAATTATATTTAAATGTTAATTTTATTATATTTATTTAAAATTTTATTGTCATTGTAATTAGAGCTACTACTTGTATTGTCAAAATTTAATTCATATTTTTTTTGTATTTTCACTTTTTAAAAGTACAAACAATTGCTGTCAAATATCATTTTTTTATACCGATTTCAAAAGAATTTGGAAACAAGAACTACCAGACGACTTAAGTTTTTGGCTAATTTCTCTTGTGAGTTTTTTAAGAGATGGAAAAGAAAAAAATAATTGAATCCGAAAGATTTCATCTAAAAGTAGATGAATTAGATAGAAAGAAATATACTCCAGTAAATCTTTTATTTTTTTTCTTTTGTAAACTCACAAATAATACAATTTAAAACTTATAAAAAAAATATTTTTCTTGTTATTCCATCTTAATTAAAGTACTTTGTCCTTTATTTTCCTTTAAAAATTCACAAACAAACACTGTGCTAGTATTAATATATTTATTAATTCTTATTATAAATTTTCATGTACTCACCAACCGTTAGGGGCAGGGAGAGTGTGGTATAATAACCAAGTTGAAGCTTGCGTTACGTTATAGTAGAGGGACGATGACACACTCATACGCATCAACTCAACAAACTAAACTGAATTATTAGATATATATTATATATGTAGAATAAAGACGGTGCATGACCGAATGTCTATCAGATAATTTTAACTAACTTATTTTTATTATGATGATTATGGTTAACTTTTGCTTTCCCGTATTAACACTTGCGCAAAATGGTGTTGCGCCACAAACACTTCTACACCATCTATTTAAAAAAAATTTGTCAACAATTTAAATGTGAAGAGTAACGTTTTTTTTCTTCTTCTTCCTAATCGTGCATATTTTGTTTGTACACATAAATTAAACTACTATTTTTATTTTATGGTGTGCCCAAAAAGTAGAGCGAGAGAAAACGACAAAATTATTGGCTCTCCAACTAACTGCTTTACTCATTTATCAATTTTGACTATACAATCATCTAACTAATAAAATCTGAGTCCAAATCATGAAACCTGATTATAAGACTGACGTGTTTAAAATTGATTTAATTAATATATATCTTTTAGTTAATTTTATATTTATACTTCCAAAGCGAGTAAGAGAAAAATATAAGATAGTACTCTGTCGTTCACTCGTTTAGTACCTCATTTCGACGGGTAGGGGGAGAAAATTTTATGTTATACTAATTGCTTTCTTATATTTTAACAGCAATGAGTGTTGGTCCTATTTTAAAAAAAGCTTGCACACGAGGGGCGCATGTATAGTTGTATTTCTTATTTCGGAGTACTAGTTAGACAGAATTGGGAGAAGTTTTTTATTATCTTAACAATGTTTGAGACTAATTTGGTGAAGATTGAATATTACTAAATACTGACTACTGAATAGTATCTCCTCCTTTTAAAAAAAAACCGAGGTGAACTTATTTAGTTTAATAATGATGACATAATAATAATGAAATTAGAATGACAAATTTGACGACATTATGTCATTTTATGCTATTGTCAATAATAATAAATAGATAAATATTCTTTTGCTGATTTTTTTTAAAGAAAAATTTAATCAATGGGGGACTTTTTTTGTGAAATATAAGAAGTAGTTACTACAAAATCTATATGAATCATATTGTTATTGCTCGAATTTGTTCACAAGTTTAACTACTAGCTTGAACATGAATCTACATAGAAAAAACAACCAAAAAGTACTTGACGGTTTAGGCCGCTAAGAGATACTCCCGGTGTGAGAGTAAGAACATGTTTCAAGATGGGTTAACAATGGAGGTAAAAAGTATTTAGTAGGTTAGAATATTGTATCATCATACCTCTATTATTCACCTTATATTTATAGTAGTCACATCTTCTTAATAGGATTACAATTCTTAATAGAATCGTACAGTAGATATCATATTGAAAAATGTAATTACCATATAAATTTGTGATGAATATAGTGAATAGTTATTACCTTAAGTTGTAAGGCGGTGAGTCCAAGCCTATTGAACTTAATAATCCTATATGAGTGCACTAGGCCTAATGGTTTGTGTGGGGGTACGTAAGACCCAATATGGGAAGCCATGTGCTAGTAAATATGTAGCCATTTGTGGAGTAGAGTTAAAAAAAGGCTTCAATAGCCCGAGGGCCTATCTCGACAATCTATGATTGAATGTACCACCCTTAATTTAAAAGCGATGCAATTATTCCTTTTAAAAAGAGTGATCCTTAAGTGTGGGTTGATGGGGTATCCACTAAATACATATAGACTTCTAAGAAGTGAACTCTGACCTAATGGCAAGTCGGCCTAATTTAAATTTAAAAGAGAGGCCCAATGATTTAAGTTACCTGAGCATGTAAGAATATCAATAGATTCCAATGTTTTAGTTGGGGGGTGCAAATCCTTAGACCACACGTGCATAAATATAGAGAATCGTACTCTATTACCCTTTCAGTCATAGGATTGTGATCAATTAAGCCATCGAGTTTGGGTATAAATAGAGAAGAAAGGAAAGTATCCTACTTTATTGAAAATCTAAAGGACAAAGTGCTTAAGAGAAAGAGAATTCAACCCTAATTCAGCATATCGAGCTCAAAGATCACATCACTCTCATTTTCAACTTGTTCCTGGTTAAAAAAAAAATCTTCTCCAAAAAAAATTTCGATTATCTGTAAATAGCTTATTCTTCCCAAAATCTAGGTCCATCTTCGTCCTCTCGTGCAAAAGATGAAGTTACTGTAGCAATTGAGGGAATCCTTAAAGGTCAAATATACAAGTTGTCCGTTGTTGAATGTATTTAAACGCCTGTTGACCCTCTGAAATCTCTGAAGAGGATTTGGAGCTATTAAAGATAGAGTTTTATATCCCCGAAGATTATTTGGTTATGAAGCCTATGGGGGAGGAGCGAATGTACTGATAGCATGAAGGGGGTTGGATAGCGATGTCTAGACATCTTTTCCTCTTTAACCTCCACTTTCATATTCAAGATTTTGTGCTTGTACTCCTTCAAACATTAGGTTTTAGTTTAAACCAGTTGGTGCCTAACTGCTATATTCATCTCCATAGCTTCATGGCCTTCTGCCATGACTAGGGAATTAAGCATTTTTTAGATTTTATGTTGTTAGTTCCCAGAGGCAAACAAGTGATCTAGAAGGGGGGGGGGGGTTGAATAGATCTCTTAAAAACTTTTTACTTAACTTCAAAAGTTTTTTACCAATTAATTCACTTAATCAAGATTTGTTTGCACAGCGGAATATTAGTTTGAAAGCTCCCCTTAAAGATTTGTAAAACTTCTCCTTTGAGTTAAGACTGTATTGAAGATAGCCACTTGTCAAGTAAACCAGTTTTAGCAGTTATATCTATATATGTATATATGAAAGAATGTAAATGACTGAATGTAAATGACACCAGAGAGTTTTAAGTGGTTCGGAGATTGAATAACTCCTACTCCACTCTTCTACTACAACGAGTAGGAAATCCACTAAGAATGGTTCATACAGAACCCTTCAAGCACATCAGACCTGAAAACTCTGGTTCACTAAGAACCCTTCAAACTCAGCAGGTTTGGCTAGTTTAGTCACTAAGACAAGGACATAACTGCCCTTTTCAAGTCCAGCAGACTTGGCTCCTTTAGTCACTAAGACAAGGACATAACTGCCCTCTTCAAGTCCAACAGACTTGGCTCCTTGCTTATTGATAGATGTTGGAGTTGCTACTGAGTTGTACGTTAAGTTCCATTGTCTTTAAATACTCAGTAGCATGATGTGATCATTCTTGAAATGATATTGAGTTCGGCAATGATGCTTGGCTTCTTTATATGCTCAATATCTTCTTGTGATCACCCATTGTGCTGCTAGGTTTTTGTACTTTAGCTCCTTTGGTACTTGATAACTTCTCGAGACGAACTCCTGAGATGACTGTGAAGCTCATTCCTTTCGGTACTCAGTTGTTCCTTCTTATCATAGACTGTTTATAGCTTCTCGAGATGGGCTTCTAAGATGACTGCAATACTCCTTCCTTTTGGTACTCAGTTACTTCCATGTCTGTATCAAGTTGGCGTTTAAGCTTCTCTCTACCACGTGCCTAGCAGCACTGAACACTTTTCTTGTAATAGAGTTATTTCTCTCTATGTCTCTCTCAATTCAGTATTAGTGTCCTGGTGGATCGTGGAGTTCTTCAGTATATTCATTTTCTATTTCGCTCTACGATGTGTTGTTGTCCACCATCCTCTCTTTTATTTTTCAACAACTCTTTTCTCTGTGAGCATATTTTTTTATATATATTTGTGCATATTTTACCGTTTCAAAAGATCCGTTGGGTTCCTTTGGCTTTGTGCAGATCCTTGATGTCTTTGATGTTGACTTTATGTTGCTTGTGTCAGTGTTTTTTCCCTTTTCTGACATATGTTCTGATATATCAAACTGTAGCTTAGCTTTCTCTGAATTTATGGTCGTTGCATTCCCAGAGTTGTTCAACAAAGATTATTATATGCTTTGCTAATTAATCTTTTGATCCATCAATAAATACTTTCCTTGACTTTTGGAACCAGCTGTTTTAATGCATTCAGAGATGTCCCATTAATTTGACTTTATTCACCATTTTCCTGAGCAGTGGGTCTTGACTTAGTCGTTTAGGCACAAAGTCTTCTGTGACTCTGACATGCATCTGTATCTGAAAAGCACTTAATCTTTCTTGAATCTGGAAGAGGAATATTCTCTCTTCTCTCGCACCATATTGCAGTTATGTTCATTTACTGCTTCTTATAGTGAATTCGTAGAGTGATTGTCTGTCCATTCAGACTCTACGAATTCAGCTCCACTCGTTACTTGAAGTATGTCAGGTAAAAGGTTAAGTTGGATCGATCTTCTCTCTTACTCTGCGATCTTGCTATTTTGATCAGATTGTAGAGTTTGTCTACAGTGCTTTGCATTATGATTTTGTTCTACTAGTTTGTCCTTCTGTGCAAGTCGTGAAGTTGCTGACTGCAGTGCTTTTCAGTGGAATCGTTGAGTTGTTGTCTTAGTTGGCACATCCTTTATTTCTACTCAACGATTATTCCATGTGTAGAACAATCTTCTGCATTGTCTTGTCATCCTGTTTCACTCTATGATTTCTTCTAACTGTGCAAATCGTATAGTTCTCGTATGTGCTTCTTATTAAAGTTTACTCTACGATCTTGCTAGATTGTGTATATCGTAGAGTACTTTTCTTCTCTGGTTCTGCGTTAACTGTAGGCTTGCTTAGCTGTCTGTTCGACGATTGTAGAGTTCTGCTCTACGATTTGTACTTGATCAGTTCTTTAATTTAGCTTGTATATTCAGTAGACCTCTTGCACATCTGTCGCTCTTTGATGACCGTAGAGTTATCCTGGTAAGAAGTCGTATGTTTCACTCTACGAATCATACTGAATCATTGAGTCTTCTTTGCTTGCAATCGTAGAGTCCATTCTACGATTATATAAACTGATTAGTTCTAACATAAGATCAACCTAACATATTTGATCTTTTCTAACTAAGTCTTTTCGTTCATTATTACATCATTATATATATTGAAAGGACTTTACAGACTCTGTCATACAAATACAACAATGATTCATCCTTATGCTACTCTGCTTATATCATGCATCTTTTATGCAGAGTGACTCCTACAGAAAGATCAACCTAACATTTCTGATCTTTAAAATCTAAGTCCTTTGTACACATATATCTTTTAAAAGGACTTTACAACATTTGAACCAGATAACTTTCATTCTCTTTTATAAACATCAGATAGTTTTCAACAAGATCATATTTGTGTTATACAAGTATGTAAATCACAGTATTTGAAATAGGTAATATATATCATACACACATGATCATGTAGGCACATAATTTGATTAACGTATAATCACTTTGTCAATTAACCACATAAGCACTTTTAGGACATCTACGCACATAATCAAGTAAGCACATAAGCACATTAACACATAAGCACTTTGTCAGATACACATTGACAATCAACCATGTAAGCACATTTACCACGATCATTTTTGCACAACAGTCATCGTCATCAAATCAAATAACCTTTAACAATCTCCCCCTATTTGATGATGACAAAACTAATAGACTTATTGATATGACATTCATATAATGTATCTACTTAACAGGTAAATTATGTCTTACGATACCATGAAATACTGTACGGCTAGTGCAAAAGAATGATTTCATTAAATGAGCATTTTTACAAAAAAGGTTATACATACTTACAGCTGCTCTTCATGTTTCACTTTTCTCTCACTCAGTTTGCTGGTTGTTTGCTTTCTCCCCCTTAGTTGGTTGTTGTCTCCCCCTTAGTTGGCTGATTTTCCTTCTTTATAGATGTTGCTCCCCCTTAGTTCCTTTAGTTCCTTATATTCTCTCCTCCTTTTTGACATCATCAATTTAGATATTGTATGGAGTTGACTGTGCCAATGCTGGTTTAGAAAGATATCTTGAAGCCTAACACAGAGTTTTGAGACTCTATGAGACTAAGAATAAGTACATTTTCATGGTCCATAGAATGTTGAGACTCTATGACTGGAAAATTTGTATTTTAAAAAATGTTTGCAAAGTTTTAGGACTCTACGAACAGGGAGGTGGTGCAGGGTGACTAAGAGTTTAGTGAGTCACAACAGAGGACTTTCTGATTTCTGCATTTTGATTCCCCACAGACTGACTGGATGATTGAGAGCTGGTCAGATTCTAGATGGATATTTCCTGGCAACTTTGGTAGTGAGGATAGAAGGGCTCACTGCTTATCAGTGTTGTTGCAATGGTCATTGCCTTTAAGAAATGTTGAGCGACTAACGAAAGATTTGGAAATGTTGAGTAGCTCCAACTGATAGAACTTTGATCATTCATGACTATAGCCCTTAGAAGTGGTAGAATGGGAATGAAACTGAATAGATGATCATGATCCCATGAAATAGAACATTTTTCCATCTGGCTTGCATGCTCCCTTCTTTCTTTACGTCTCATTTTGATCTACTTCAGTCGATATGCTTCATATTGCTGCTTTTCCAGTTTCCTCAGTAGTCTTACTTTCTTCAGCATCTTTTTAACTTTCATCCTTATTTGTCTCTCCTTATGACTTGTACTTGAACTCCTGCATATTTTCTTCATAAGGCACTTAATCCTTTTCTTCTATTTGACCTTCTTGACCTATCTTTTGATTCTTCTAATTCATAAGTGCTGGTTTTTTCTTGAAGGTGTTTATCTTCTTTCATCACAGTTTCTTGACAGTCTCCTTTCTCATCTAATTTAGCATTTCCAGCTTCAGAATTTTCTGAGAATTGTTCCCCTGGTACAGCAACATCTTCAGCAACATCATCATCTTCGTTGAACTTGGGTGCTGAGTCTTTTACAACTAGTTCAGCTTCCTGATCAGAATCCAATATAACTTCTTTTGAACTATCAGATGTTCTTTCTCCAGAATCTGAATTTGCTTCATCATCATCAATTTCTATAACCTGAGGTGGTCCTGTAATGATTGAACTTCTCCACTGTTCTCTAATTCTCCAACTTCTCCTTGGAACAGTGTGAGTAACTTTCTTTTCTGTCTTCTTCTTCTTCTCAATTTCAGACCCTTTGGGATTTATCTTCTCCTTATTAGCTTTCCCTGTACTGACATCTTTCTCTTCTGCAGCCTTCTCTGCTTCATTGAATTTTCTTTTCTTCTTTGATTCCTAACTATCATAGATCACAAGAGTTTTGTTTATTGACTGCTCATTAGCCTCCTGTAATTTTTTCTCAGATATTTCTTCCATTTCCCTTTTTCCTTTTCTTTTAGATTTCTCTTCCACCTTTTTGCTGATGCTTCTCGATCCTCGTGTCTTCTTACCCTTATTGGCATGAGGGTTCTTTTTCCAATCTTCAAACAATCTTGAAGTCATTCTTTTGTTGCAGTTTAGAATTTCTCCTTCATCTTCCCCAATTGCATTTGCCAGCAATTTCTTCAAAATGATGCTTATAAATCTCCCATAGAGCATCTTGGGAGTGGGCTTTCCTGCTTCAGCTCCTGTCTTTGCATCATCTATCCATCTCTTTATCCATCCTAAGAGAACTGCTTCGAAGTTGATTTTCTTTCTTTGAGCAATAACAGTCATAAGCCTTAATTGGTCTTCACTGATAGTATCATATGCAGTGTCTTTGCACAGAATGCTCTTCCCAACAATGTCAGTCAGAAACTCGTACTGCTGAGGGAAATCTTACTTCTTGATTCCTTTTAGAGGAGACTTCTTCTCATAACCCATCAGCTCCAGTCCAAGCTCAATATTAATCTTGTCAAGAGAAGTGATTCCTCCGATTGGAATACCTAGACTGAGATTGATTTCAGAAACCCCTATTTGCAATGAGATTTCCTTAACTTTTGTGATGAGGGTATTTCCTCGATAATCAGTGTTTGAATAGAATTCTTTCACAAGTGTAGAGAAAATCCTGGTGCTGATTTCCAAACACATGGTGAATCCAACATTCTTGACCAGATGAAGAATATCTTTGAATTTCCGCTCTGCATTTCCAAAATTTTCAAAGCAAACAAGATTTCCAAGAATAACTTGAAGATATGCTATGATATTAAACTGATTTGAGAATAGCACAATGAGAGATTTCGATTTCTGAATTTTTTTCGATTTCTAAGGTTTTGATGAGTTTTGGGAGAATGAGTATTGACAACTGATGGGAAATGACCACTGTCAGTTTTAAAAATTGACTTATGCTAGTTCCCTCTTATTTTTGCAGAGGACACGTGCCAGATACTCATTTGTAGAACGTGGGCTTAGCTTTTGCATTTTTCATAACTGAAGCGCATCAAGTATTCTAACCCACTTGAGTTTAGAGTGCGTGAAGTTCACCTTCTCTGTTAGAGTAAGCTTGAACAGTTCGTAGAGTTGACTGCTAGTCACTCAACCATCATCCTTTCAATAGATGACCTTGATTACTGATGTCATGAATTATAGGCTGGTAAATAGTTATGAAGGAGTTTATGGGCAAGAAATTTGTATGAAGTGCAAACGTAGACTCAATATGCTCTACGATCAGGAAGTGACTCTTCGATTTGGGATGATAAGGCTAGCTTGGTTATCAGTCGTAGAATTTAGAGATTATGACAGGAGAGATAAGTGCATTTGGTTCATACCAATAAGTGCATTTGGTTCATCAATCACATTGTTTTGGGACTTTGTGACTGGAATGAGATAGGTAGTCCATTGAAGAATAAAGTTTACCTTCAGCTTGCCTTCTGAAGATACAAAGTTGACTGTAGCGATCATTCATCAACAATTTTCCTCAAATTTTGTCTTCTGATGAGTTTTGTACTTCTGAGCTTGCTTTCTTACTCTGCGACTTGGCTTTGCTACTTTACGATCTTGCCTGAAGTGCAATCGTAGAGTTAAGATTTGAGCTCCTCTACGATCTCTGTTAAGACTAGAAGCTTTAGATGAACTCAGAGATCTTTGTTCAGCTTGTTTATCATCTCAAGGACAACTTTCTGGATGGACTTTGTAAGGATCGTTGTCATGTCTCTGACTGCTCATGTAGAGGTTGCTCTTTGACTCTGCTTGGTTCGTGGACTGGATTTTGAGAGTCGTAGAGTGACTGACTGCATTGATTCTACGATCTCGAGAGTTAGCTTTTTGATGATGAGACAATTATACGATCTTCCGAAAAGATACTTCAATCTGCCAAGCCTTATTCTGCGATCGCCTGACAGACTCTACGATCCTTCTTTGAGAGATGAACTTTCTTCTGTCTTAAAAGATCTTTTACCTTACCATGATATTAGTGACAATAGATCCGACCTGATTCACTAAATCAATAGGTGAGGTCAAAGAATAATAGTTGCCTTCCTTTATAACCAGCTTCTTTCTCTTCTAGAGAATTCCAAGAATCAAGTCTTCTTCTTGCATCAGTATTCAGATTTCATTCAATCTTTCATAGATTGACTTCCTTGAGGTATCCAGCAATTTTTGTTGAGTAAGGAACTCTACGATATTTCATCGTTGAGTCTCAGTACAATTTTCTCTTGAGACTACAACATTGTTTCCTTCCTGTTGTTCTCCTTTGGTCATCTCTATCCAGAATGATTTGTGAAGATGTACACTATTAAAAGACTTCCTGTTTAGCATCTTATAGATCTGACTTTTCCATAGAATGTCAAGCAGATATTTCTTAAACTATTTCAAGCTTAGAGCTTCTTCTGATGCATTGATGGAGAGCCTACTGCCAATTGCTATGAGCGTGAATTTTTTTTTTTTAGATGAACTTTTCCTTTTCTCACAGATTGAAAGGTGATTTCTTAAACTTAGAGTAAGTCACTCATGATTACTCCTTATTGCCTTGATCTTCTCACCCTTCTCATTCATAGATGGTTTTGAAGAAATTTGACATTGAGAGCATTTGTCTTTTAAATCTTAGCACATACACAGGGTGTGCCTTGTATGAACTTCTTCATTGAATGAGCTGCTTTGTACATGAATGAGTTTCTTCAACTCTTCTTGAACTTTAATGATCTGCAGAATGAATCTTAGATCCGGTGATCATAGATATACATATATATATGTCCATTCATCTGTGTTGAGTTGATTTTCAGGTCTCGGGCCTGATATCTGTGATTTAGGAAAATGACTTTGATATTCATCACCAAGGACATTGCAGTGAGGTATACAACTGTAATTTTCAATATGATCTACCTCCCAATTGCAGAGAAGTAGTTTCAGAAGACCATTGAAGACTTTTGAATTAAATTCCTTTAAAATCAATCAAGCTAGAGATCATTCACTTAAAGAAAGGAAAAATGATGCTTGTGGATTTCATCATTGATTACCATATGATGTAGCTTGACAGAACTCCTAATACTGTTCTTAAATAAATGAAGTACTTCATTTCCCACTCATCTTCAGATAATATCCTTTGAATTTAAGTCCTTAAGCTTATCGTAAATCTTAATGCTGAGCCCATCGAGTGAATACTTGGATTCGAGACTGATTCCAGCTGCTGACATTTGGTATAGAGAAGATCATTTTACACTTTAACGCATAGATTTTTGTTGGACTTGCTTCTGCTATAAACTTTCGAACCGGTAAGAAGTAGTTTTGTTAGTGTTTGGCACAGTGATGCTTCCTTTGAGAAGAATAGGATCTGGTGTCCTTTGGCATCAAGATTTGAACTTCCCAGTTTATTTGAGGGCAGAAATACAAGTTATTGTATTCTTCGAGTGAATCAATTAATAATTCTTATCAACAGAACATCCTTTTGATTTCTTCATTTTACTGCATCAGTTTAATTTTGAAATTCACTCGATAGCTTATTTGCTTAGATCATCTGAATTTGTCTTAGAAAAGATTAATGTCAATGAGTATACAGCATCAGACAGAGTATCAACAATCAACATTCATATTTGTACCTGCATGAAAAGACACATTAATTTGTAAACTTGTTCATAAACAATGGTTCACTTCAATTCTTAAACTCAAAAACAGATTTTTACTAGTGCCATAGGATCTACTCAAAGTGTGAGCTTTTTATGTTCGTGAGAACCTGCTCTGATACCAATTGTTAGTTTTCAGAGGCACACAAGTGATCTAGAGGGGGGGGGGGGTTGAATAGATCTCTTAAAAACTTTTTTCTTAACTTCAAAAGTTTATTACCAATTAATTCATTTAATCAAGATTTGTTTGCACAGCGGAATATTAGTTTGAAAGCTCCCCTTAAAGATTTGTAAAACTTCTCCTTTGAGTTAAGACTGTATTGAAGATGGCCACCTGTCAAGTAAACCAGTTTTAGCAGTTATATCTATATATGTATATATGACAGAATGTAAATGACACCAGAGAGTTTTAAGTGGTTCGGGGATTGAATAACTCCTACTCCACTCTTCTACTACAACGAGTAGGAAATCCACTAAGAATGGTTCATACAAAACCCTTCAAGCACATCAGGCCTAGAAACTCTGGCTCACTAAGAACCCTTCAAACTCAACAGGTTTGGCTAGTTTAGTCACTAAGACAAGGACATAACTGCCCTCTTCAAGTCTAACAGACTTGGCTCCTTGCTTGTTGATAGATATTGGAGTTGCTACTAAATTGTACTTTAAGTTCCATTGTCTTTAAATACTCAGTAGCAGGATGTGATCATTCTTGAAATGATATTGAGTTCGACAATGATGCTTGGCTTCTTTATATGCTCAATATCTTCTTGTTATCACCCAATGTGCTGCTAGGCTTTTGTACTTTAGCTCCTTTGGTACTTGATAACTTCTCGAGACGAACTCCTGAGATGACTGTGAAGCTCCTTCCTTTCGGTACTCAGTTGTTCCTTCTTATCATAGACCATTTATAGCTTCTCGAGATGGGCTTCTAAGATGACTGTAATGCTCCTTCCTTTTGGTACTCAGTTGCTTCCATGTCTGTATCAAGTTGGCGTTTAAGCTTCTCTCTACCACGTGCCTAGCAGCTCTGAACACTTATCTTGTAATAAAGTTATTTCTCTCTATGTCTCTCTCAATTCAGTATTAGTGTTCTGGTGGATCATGGAGTTCTTCAGCATATTCATTTTCTATTTCGCTCTACGATGTGTTGTTGTCCACCATCCTCTCTTTTATTTTTCAACAACTCTTTTCTCTGTGAGTATATTTCTTTATATATATTTGTGCATATTTTACCGTTTCAAAAGATCCGTTGGGCTCCTTTGGCTTTGTGCAGATCCTTGATGTCTTTGATGTTGACTTTATGTTGCTTGTGTCAGTGTTTTTTCCCTTTTCTGACATATGTTCTGATATATCAAACTGTAGCTTAGCTTTCTCTGAATTTATGGTCGTTGCACTCCCAGAGTTGTTCAACAAAGATTATTATATGCTTTGCTAATTAATTTTTTGATCCATCAATAAATACTTTCCTTGACTTTTGGAACCAGCTGTTTTGATGCATTCAGAGATGTCCCATTAATTTGACTTTATTCACCATTTTCCTGAGCAGTGGGTCCTGACTTAGTCGTTTAGGCACAAAGTCTTCTGTGACTCTGACATGCATCTGTATCTCAAAAGCACTTAATCTTTCTTGAATCTGGAAGAGAAATATTCTCTCTTCTCTCGCACCATATTGCAGTTATGTTCATTTACTGCTTCTTATAGTGAATTCGTAGAGTGATTGTCTGTCCATTCAGACTCTACGAATTCAGCTCCACTCGTTACTTGAAGTATGTCAGGTAAAAGGTTAAGTTGGATCGATCTTCTCTCTTACTCTGCGATCTTGCTATTTTGATCAGATTGTAGAGTTTGTCTACAGTGTTTTGCGCTATGATTTCGTTCTACTAGTTTGTCCTTCTGTGCAAGTCGTGAAGTTGCTGACTGCAGTGCTTTTCAGTGGAATTATTGAGTTGTTGTCTTAGTTGGCACATCCTTTATTTCTACTCAACGATTATTCCATGTGTAGAACAATCTTCTGCATTGTCTTGTCATCCTGTTTCACTCTATGATTTCTTCTAACTGTGCAAATCGTATAGTTCTCGTATGTGCTTGTTATTAAAGTTTACTCTACGATCTTGCTAGATTGTGTATATCGTAGAGTACTTTTCTTCTCTGGTTCTGCGTTAACTGTAGGCTTGCTTAGTTGTCTGTTCGACGATCGTAGAGTTCTGCTATACGATTTGTACTTGATCAGTTATTTAATTTAACTTGTATATTCAGTAGACCTCTTGCACATCTGTCGCTCTTTGATGACCGTAGAGTTATCCTGGTAAGAAGTCGTATGTTTCACTCTACGAATCATACTGAATCATTGAGTCTTCTTTGCTTGGAATCGTATAGTCCATTCTACGATCATATAGACTGATCAGTTCTAACATAAGATCAACTTAACAGATTTGATCTTTTCTAACTAAGTCATTTCGTTCATTATTACATCATTATATATATTGAAAGGACTTTACAGACTCTGTCATACAAATACAACAATCATCCTTATGCTACTCTGCTTATATCATGCATCTTTTATGCAGAGTGACTCCTACAGAAAGATCAACCTAACATTTCTGATCTTTAAAATCTAAGTCCTTTGTACACATATATCTTTTAAAAGGACTTTACAACATTTGAACCAGATAACTTTCATTCTCTTTTATAAACATCAGATAGTTTTCAACAAGATCATATTTGTGTTATACAAGTATGTAAATCACAGTATTTGAAATAGGTAATATATATCATACACACATGATCATGTAGGCACATAATTTGATTAACATATAATCAATTTGTCAATTAACCACATAAGCACTTTTAGGACATCTACGCACATAATCAAGTAAGCACATAAGCACATTAACACATAAGCACTTTGTCAGATACACATTGACAATCAACCATGTAATCACATTTACCACAATCATTTTTGCACAACAGTCATCATCATCAAATAAAACAACCCTCAACGTTATGTACCATTTTTTCTCTGTCAACGCTTACAAGGAGAATATATTCTATCAGTTTAACAAGCAAATAGGTAAAAATGTATTAATGGATACCTCTTCTAGCAAATAAAGGTTGACATAAAGACTGGTTCTACATTAGGGGACCAAATACAGTCCTTATTAGTCTTTGGGCAGAGCTAAACAAGTCCCAACTGAACTCTATTAAGATTAGAAGGGTCAAATTGGGAGAATTTGAAACTTTGTACTCTAGAAGACCCTCAACTAGGGAGAACAAGAAAGTTTTAAACGATCAAGACTGACTATTCAGTCACAATTATGAGTGCTTAACTTTTTGCCTACATAGTGCTTGTATATATACTTCTGTTGACGAACTTGTTACTGAACACTTTGATTTTAATATTGACTGATCTTTGTTGTGATACTAGTGACCAATCAATTAAAGAATGCGTTAAATGAAGCCATCCCGAAGGCTGTAGGAGTTCCAAGAAAACCTATGACTCGTGTTAAGAAACTTAAGCTAGCCAAACAACATAAGGAAAATGCTACAACCTCGATTGTTGAGAACGTCATTCCCACTGCCGAGGTTATCAAACCTCTTCCTCGTGTGGTAGAGAATGTTCTTCCCAGCCCTCTTCGCTCCCCTCCTATCATCACCACTGAGGACCCTCTCCTAGCGCAACCGATTAATGAGATGGCAATGGTTTCTGGGGTTGAAGAGCTCAAAAGGGAGAAAAGGAAGGCCCCGATGGAAGACGAAGAGGATTCTGGCATTCAACATGCCAGCAAAATGCAAAAGGTTTGGGTGACGCTTCTGACTACGGGGATCTTGAGGACTTTCCAGTCGACCTATATGGTGGCTTGAAACTTCTCGTTGATGACAATTGGTATGAGTGGCTATATTTGGAGTCTCTTATTCTCCTCTAAGAACAGCAGCTAGGCCAGGTAATCACCCTTCTCCTTCTTCTTGTTTTTTTTTGTATTTATTGTAGCTTCTTCTTTTGAGATAGCTTATTGGTAAATGATTCTGAATAGGCCAACGCCACTTACTCCTATATAATTGGTGCATATCACAAGCTCACCAAGCATTGCGAGGAGGTGGAAAATCATCTCAGCTAGTCAAAAACATAAGCTTATGAGGTGAAGAAGTTGGCTGAGGAGCGAGAAGGTCAAATGAAGAACTCCTACCATATATTCCTGATGTCGTGGCTGAGGGAAGGCAGGCTAAGGCAGCATGAAAAAAAGTTGAAGCCGACCTAAGGGTTGCTGAGGTCGCTGACGAAGGGAAAAGAACAGAGACAACTGAACTAGAGCATAAATTGATAGAGTCTAAAGCTTTTCTTTAGAAGAACACTGCCCAAGTTTAGGAATAGACTGAGCAAATTCAGAACTTAACGACCTATGTGGAGAGCTGATATCCACTGAGGATGGATTCCGTTAATGATCCCCGGTGAGATTATAACAAATAGCGCATTGGAGTATTAGTGGAGCTGCCGATCCTCGTCTCTCCGCCATAGTTGTACGAAACAATGGCAGAGCATATTTTAGCTAGCTTTTTCTGAAAAGCAACGGTGCCCTTAAAAGTAAGGAGTGACATTTTTTTGAAATTGTTTAAAAAAGAATACATGTGAAAATGTTGCCAGTAGTATACATTTTAGTTGGCAAACGTATTCACGTTCAAAAAAGAAATAAATTAAATACACGAATAGTTTAAGCAAGTAAATAAAGTAATGTGCTACTTATACATGTTACAAGAGAGGACAGTTTCAGCGAGGTGTGTTTTGGTATGGAGTCTATGGACCCATTTTGTTACTACTAAACTGGAATATTTTGTTTTGCTGTAGTATTTTTTTAAAGAAAAGATCGAGAAATTAATCCTCCTCTATCCGAGCATATTTATTTATAAAATAATAAGTATGTACAAAAGGATAGGAAAAGGAAACTTCAACTTGTGTGGTATGTTATTTCTCGTAATTTTTCTCTACAAATTTCCAACCATGCTTCATGGGTTCCAAGTGAAATTAGGCAGGAATTTGGATACTTGAGAAATCATATTACCAAACAACCAATTAGGTAAAAAGTTAAGATTAAGAGCCAATACATTTGAAAATGCTAAAGCTATATATCTATTTCTTTGCTATATTTCCCAAACAACAGCAACTCTAGCTAGCTGTGATAAAAAATAAAAAAAAAACCAACTCTATCAATTGTACAACCAACCAAAATCAAAAACCCCATCATCACCCCTCAACTTTTCTCAAGGAAATCAATTCCGTACATTTTTTTTGTTCCTGCTAGCAAGAACAAATCTTGCAATACATGGTAGATGGGGAAAAAGGTGTATTAACATAGTTACTGAGACATAAACAGCTCATGATAGGCACCAAAGTACTCTTCTACCTTCCTCTTGGTGATTTTCACACACATAATCACCATTGTGCGTCTGTGTACTTGGTGGTCTTTGATCTCTTTGCTGGTCTATTTTGAGGTTCAAAAACAGGTGCCTCGTATGGAGCAGAGTATTCTAGCCCCCCTAGCTGCAAGTTTGTATTCTCGTTTGGCCCTACCCATGCTATGGGATCCACTGCAAAATATGTAAACATCCTATGTCAGATTGGGGTACATCCATTATAGACATTTCAGAGTTACTACCAGCCTAGGTTAAGTGGTAAATACATGCTGCAAGTAAATCAACGTCTGGCACATATACTAACATTTTCACTGAAACACATTACACATTTTTTCTTTAATTTCTGTTCTAAGCACGCATTACACAGTCTGCTCCAAGCCTCCTATACAAGGGTATACAACTTGTATGTTATGTTTCGCATCAAGTTTTTCACACACCTTCAGAAGGTTCAAAATCTCTGGGCATTCCCATACCACTCCCATCAAGTAACGTGGAACAAGCAGGGCGCTTTCTCACATAATTTTCCTGCAAAGGTCTTGGAATTTGGAAAGAAAATTGAGACATGGCCACCCCTTCTGCCTCATCTGGATGTTCCAGCAAGTACCTGTCAATAGATATCACGATGAGAGAGCGTATAATAAACATAAGAAAATAATGCATTTCAACTTCCTAAGGAATGCCATTGCTGATTTGTTTTATCATTTATATCAACACATACATAGAGGGGACTGAACCTATTTTAGGAGCAGCACACCAATTTTTTACTCAAATTTATAAGCATGCAACTTGATTTCAAGAAAATGCAAAGCATGTGAATTTCACAAGCATGCAATTGCTTGGAAATTATGAGAACTTACAAAAAAATTCACTATTTCTTTGAAAGAGATTGCATGGCTAAAAGAAAAGGTAAAATTGGTGCAATTATTACACCTTACAATAAGAGTTGCACTTCTCTTCTTTATATGGAATAGATAAAGTAAAAGTTATTAGTAATTATACCAAAAAAGTAAAACAAAAATTGAAAACCTATATAATCTTTAATTTTATCTAATATGAAAACAAAGAACTACAGATCAGAAAAGCAAGATTTACTGCACTACTGGTATTATCAAGTAGTGGAAAAAATTACTTTTGAACTTCAACCATGGATCGAAGTCTCTTGCCTGATGGTGCAACATAATACCTGGAAAGAGTAAGAAAAGACAACTTTTCTTGTAAGCTCAAAGAAGCTGCATTACGGGGCACCACCTAGAGCTAAATAAGTTGAAACTTAAAAACACAGCCTAGAGAAACAGATAAAAAAAAAAAAGTAACACATACACGTCTGCAAATTTGGTGCCTCCTTCACCTCTGAACCTCAGAAGTCGCTCCCACCCACGAGGGGGCTGAGCAATGTTGGGTTTGTCTATTGCCCATAGTCTGCTGCCATCTTGCATAATATCAGGTTGATCGTCGCATGATACCTTGAGGCGCCACTCACGAGCTGCTTAGCATACAAAAGGCTGCTCCAAAATGTGTTCACGTATTTCCTCGTATTTCTCCTTCGACGGGATGAGCCTCCACTTAAAACAGATGGCACACTGTACGGTGAAAGATCCCACAGATGGCAAAACTCTGGAAGTCTGATTGTGAAAATAGTATCTTGGGAAAGGCGGACGTAGATAGCAATGGGATCAAGAACAGCTTGAATTTCACCAGAACCAACATCAGCAGGTTCGTAAACAACCAGCTGATTCTGTGCATTATCACAATATTGATCATCTTCATTCTCTGAGGTATAACCCCTTTCTTCAGAAGAAGAAATTGCCTCTGCAAGTCTGTGAAGAGTGTTCTCCTGCCGAACATGAAAAGTTGAATCACATATTTCTTCCTGTTCCCCTATCTTGCCATCCTGGAGACCAAGTGAGATAGAGCCACTTCCGTCAATTTGACACCTTGTGTTGCTATCAATGGATGCATTGACGCCATTTGTCTCTCTTTTGATTTTAATGGTAAGTTTTGTAGGACGTGGCTGCATCTCAGTAGATCTCAATCACCTGATGCAATGAGATACTATTAGCAAAACATGCGCCACCTTAAAAAATTGTGAATCAAACGGATGGAAAGATTTACTAAATCAAAAGATGCCATTTCTGCAGGATAAAGACAACAAGACAAAATCTAAAAGTTTTCAGAGTGATACAGTTACCAACATTTATCCAATAAACACTCCATGACACTCAGAGACACGTCAGAATTTATTTACACTTTCAACTTTCAATAATTCTGATAAAAAGTTCTTTTGAGCCAAGAACGACCCCAACAATAACTAAAACTTATGACACTCATTACTCACTTAGACTTGTCAAACACATGTTGAAACTCTCATAACTTTGGCTTTTTTTTTTAATAAACATGAGTTATAACTTTCTTTTAGTTTGCCAAGGAAGTTTAATGGTTGGTGAAATAAAATAAAATTGGTTTACCAAAATTGAATAAGATAGGGGGGAAATATAAATTTAAGTGGCTGGAGAGAGCAAAAAATGAGTATCAATTTTACCCCATAGCAAACCCCACTAAAGTACACTAATGAATATTTCCTTTTATTAGACTAGTATACCCCATTTTAAGTACACTTTTGAGGTTAAAATAGTCTTTGTATTGACTTTTTTCATTTGAATTTTTTTCTTACGTCATCCTTCGGTAAACAAATTTTTTTTATACTTATATCATCAGTCAGTGAATACATTTCATATTACATTCATATATACTTCTTATGTAAAGAAACCCCAAGGGTGAGAGTAACGGTGAAGGCCTACACTTGTATTTACAATAATTCTATGCTATTTAAATGACAAAATGATTAATGACTATGAGAATTCATAATGTAAAATTTTAGCATTTTACTCATATGACTTATTAAATTTATCAAAAAAACTATTTTATACAAATTTTTCACTATCTGTATTGAAAACTATAATTATATGATAGATCCTCGATTGTCTGTTTACTAAACTTTTAGAATTTATCGTCTTCAAGTGTCCGTGATGTGTCATATCTCTGATTCTATGTCTTTTGTCTATGCTTCGCAGAGGCACAGAATATTGCTAATCTCAAATATCGAAACAAAACGCTAATGAATTTTATCTGTTTACAGCTACTGCAATAAAAACAAGCTCACTACACGGAATAAGAAGGGGGAGAGGAAGGAGGTGTACAGAAGAAGCATGTGAAGGGCTTGAAACAGAGTACGCATAAATATTCCCCAAAACTGGAATACACATTCTTCTTTTTATCCAAAACACACACACACTCCATCACATACACACATCACTCAACAATAAATTATTTGGTATCATTCTTTTTTGCCAAGTCTATCTCTTCATATCCATCCTTTAAAATTATTTACCTTTTTCCTAATCTATCTAATAGGTCCTTGTTGAAAGCTAGTAACAAAACCTATAAAGAAAAAGAAAAAACTAGACCATGAATTATGGACATCCTAAGAAATTTACATTGAAATCATACCTACATACATAAACAGATATACTCATACACAGTATAAAGGTAATGGATACACACAGAGAGGAAAAGATCAGTCTACACGAGTAATAAATAATAATAAAATTACAGAAACAAGAACACAAATAGAGAATGCTAAATTGATGTTGATCTATGAGCTTTATTAGCTAGAAAGAAATCAAATTCAAGATGTAACCTGCAAAACGAAACCCCTTTTATACAATCAGAAAATCAAAATTAGAAATTACTACATTGACCACACAAACCCTGAAAGTGTCTATTCACATAAGGATCAAACTAAACAAAACAGAAATAAACCCAAAAAAGGTATACATAGCTGCTTAGATACATTTATGTAAATATACAGATATACATGCATATAATCCACCTCCACAAGATAAATCGACCAGGAAAATAATCACCAGACACCCACACAAAGAAAACACAAATGGATAAATCCACAAAAAATTATAAATAACTAAAATATGTATTTAAAACGAATGAGAGAATGTACAAAAATGAGGATAAGCCGATCAACATCTGAGCCAATGATGATCAGTACCTTATAAATCAACGGCAGAAAGCGAAGAGATTCAGATGCTAAACATGAGCAACGGCTTCGTTTCCTCGGGAGCAGACAAAAAAGAAACAATAGGAGGGGAAGAGAGAGAAATATGATGAAAATGAAGCATGCATACCTTGCACGGTATACGGAAAACTAGGGATAACGAAGATGAGGTGAAATTAATATAACAGTTAAATATTTTATTTAATATTTTTAAATTAAAAAAATTCAAATTATTGTGAATTCTCAATTTTATAATAAAATAAAGAGTTTAATCATTAATATAAAAAAATTAATACTCAATTCAGTTATAATTTTTTTTATAGATAAATATTAGTGTGTTACTCATTCTTAACTTAAAATTAGTTCATGACTGGTTTGAATAATTAATTGATTAACGATAGCAGATTCAAATTTATGTAATATATTATTTTTATGTATGTCACATACCTTTTATTTATTGACAAAACAGAATGAGAAGTTTGACAGTATTTATTTACCTCCAGTATCTCTAACCATCAATCAATATAATCCATGAATAATATTTTTTATGGAAAAATGGTAGTACTGCAAGCCATTTAGTGAGATCCAATGAGGGGAAAAAAGATATAAAAAATCAAAGAAATGACTTTTGTATATATACTAAAAAGTATAAAATGAGTCATCTAAGTCCAAACAAAAAGTATTGTCATAACACCAACTAAATCGTATCACCATAATATTTTTTTCTCTATATTTTTTTCTTAGAATTGGACAAAATATTCTCATACCATGAGTCAGAGCCTAACACAATATTTGCTCTCGATATAGCCCGTAAAAACACCAAAAAGATGACACGTAATTGCCCTTGCCTGAAGGCACAACGTAGTTTAAAATTTCAAAAATACTCTATTACTTAAAGACTCTTTGCAACCTAAAATAACTTACAAATCAATTAGAATGAATATGAATCGTCCATGTGATTTTCCGTCCAAATCAATTTGCATGTGAAAACATAACGACCGCAATACCTGGAAAAAAAACCGCCAAATACTAAAAGGGTGACCCATGTTGTTTACATGCAATTTTTTTTTCTTTTGTTTATTATTATTATTATTAGTATTATTTTTATTATTATTCTTATTATAATAATAATAATAACTATTATTATTATTATTATTATTATTATTATTATTATTATTATTATTACTACTACTACTACTACTACTACTACTACTACTACTATTATTATTACTATTATTATAATTATTATTGGTTATTATTATTTTTCCTATATTATTATTATTATTATTTACTACTACTAATATTACTACTACTACTACCACTACTACTATTATTATTATTACTACTATTATTATTATTATTACTACTAATAATGTGAGTATATAGATTTTTGAAAAAAAAATATTGAATTTGGGGGGGGGGGGGGGGGGGGAATGAAAGATAGATTAGTGACCGTTAGATATTGAAGTCCTAAATAATTTTATACTGTTAGATGTTAAAGCCTAAATTAATTTGAAACCGTTGGATATTGAAACATTGGGATTTGAATCGCTCTGATTTATATTATAAATATCAACCCTCCTTATACCACGATTTGACTGTTTAACTATACAAATATCAAAAATAGTTATGAAAATATTATTTTCCTATATACATATATAGTACTCTCTCCATCTTATTTTAATTTATATTTTAAGCTCATGAATATAAGAAATATAATTAATATTTGTTTGATTAATTAAATTGAGTAAAAAAATTAATATTAATTTTTTAAAATTTATTAAAAAGATAAGAGAAAAATAAATTAACTTTTAATCATAAAAGATAATACGAAAAATTAAGTATTTAATACTTTTTAAATTTTATAAGTAAGAAGAAACAAAAATTTCTCCCTAAAAAACAAATAAAAAGGGAATAGAGGAAGTATACTACTAATGAGACATTTTCTTTTATATATATATATATAAGAAGCTAATCCAGAGCAATTGATTTTTGGCTTTTGCCGCAACAAGCTGTAGTGATAGGTAAATTTTATAAAAAAATTGTTTAATGTTTTAGTTGCTGAAACAGTACTCCCTGTAACTGGTTGCTATGGATGAACATCCATATATATATATATAAGGCTGCAAACGAGTCGAATCGATCCGAATTTTAAATTGTTCAGATTCGACTCGTAAGGTTAAATTTGTACTCGAATTCGATTCGGATTCGAACTATATTTAAAAAAAATTACTCGGATTCGGCTCGACTCGAATTTTAGTTACTCGGAATCGATTCGACTCGAATCCAATTATATTCAAACTACTTGCGAATTTAAAATTCAAACTCGAATTCAAGTCTCCACATAGTAACTAGTTTTATAATACATGTAATTATTAATTGAACTTATTATTTTACTTAAAAATAAAAAAATATAATTATAATTACACTTTAAATATATAAAATTATAATTAAAATTATAAATAAAATAATAACTAATTATTCAAATTTTATTTAATTGTGTATATATTATAAGAGAATGTATCGAGTATCTATTCGAATATATATCAATCGATTATGTATCGGATCATGATTAAAAATTCGAGTACTTTGAATCTTAAACGAGTTAAGTATGACCTTATTCAGATTCTACTCGTATTTTTATTCGAACTATTTTTTGTGCTCAGATTTGGATCATATTATTAACAAATTCGAGTCTTACTCATATTTTTTCGAGTCAAGCCTGAACTGTTTGGTTCAATTTGCAGTCTAATATATATATATATATATATATATATATATATATATATATATATATGAGATTGGATAGAATGTGAATGTTAAAAGAAACTCACCTATTACATATTTTCACATAAATTTTACTATTAATACTTATTCACGTTATTGATAATTAAAACGTTAACAAAAAGACTCAAAATATATGTTACTTTTCCTAAAACTTTTTATAGAACGAGTATAGTATAATTTTAAAAAAAAATCAAATAATTTATAAACCAGTGCAAAATCCAAAATAAACTTTCTAGCCAAAATTTAAATGCATTAGAGACCTCTTTATATACCTCATCAATATGAGATTAATACAAGATTTTAATCTCTTTTTTCCATAAAGGAAAAATTCTAAACTTTTTATATATGTGTGTGTGCTTGTGCGCATTTGTAATGCACACACATATTTTATGCTGAAGTAAATACTCCCCCCTTTCTCACAAAAAAGAGTCATATTTATAAAATTTACAAGTTTTAAAATTTTACTTTTACTTCATGTTTATCCTAAATATATTAGGTGTTTTAATTTAATAGGGGGTGATGATGTATACTATGTGTTTTAATTTAATAAGGGTGATATAAACTTGAGAAAATTGTTTAATATGAACTCAAAACAAATTATACTCTCCTTTAATTTTTTGTTAAAAAAATGAACAAATGATAAAATTGTCCCCTAAAGTTTATTCGAATTTCAATTTGTAGCCTAATTTATGGATATAGTCAATTTTATAAAATAACATTCTTGTTATCTTTTGATTGATCTGATTTAAAATTTTGTCATGTGACACTAGGTGCTAGTATTAATATATCACATTGGAAACGGATCTCAGCCCAGCCCATAATATGATTGTTCGCATTAATTCCAATTTATTTTGACTAAAACCCCTCTTGTCGGGTTTATAGACCTCTCCAATCAGACTTTCCCAAGGAGATTAAGAATTACAATGATTAATAACTTAGTTATCCCCTCCAATTGTTTTGTTAAAAATAAAAATAGATTTGACTCGGCCCAATCAGTAATACAAGTATACCTTGCAAGCTATCTTGAAGTATTAAGAAGTACATTCAACTTAAATATCAACCCTTTCGATGGTTTTATAAGCAATTACCATGAATATAATATAGCCTGTGATGCCTTATCATTGGATCCGGGTAGTATGAAGTTAACTTCATGGTAAGTTGGACAATGGACTAATACAATGCTGACACGCAAAGAGAGAGATAATACCCCCGATCTACGTGTCAATACTGTATTAGTCTATTGTTCAACTTACAATAAAGTTATTAACTTCATGTCTACAGCCTTACAACATGTATATCGAATTATAATGGTCTGTTTATTTTCTGAGTAGATCATCATAGACACTGACGAACTGCTGTGGTATTTGCTTATTTGTCAAATTGATAACCTATAAAAGATAAATAAATAGGAACGAAAAACCCTAAAAAGAAATGAGCTGTAAATCATTAGTACACATTTTTTTAGGAACAATGCAAGTAAAAGAGCCAAATAACAACCCCAAATATGTTGATTAAACAATTCTCTCTCGAAAAGAACTTTAACGTGGACTATCTCATCAAGTAAAAATCATAGTTTTAGAAATACTTAGCTACCTTCACCATTCATTCCTTACGATCCCATCTTTCTCAGGAAACTATACGACAGCTATATCATAAAAAGCTGAATCACTAGTTCTTCTAGTCATATACAACTGATTGGACAAAAATGTACTCTTCACTTTATAGAATGCTAGTAGTATAAACCATTTAACATCCTCAGTCACAAGAGCTACACTAGATTGACTTCTTAATTTGGCAGGTGACGGAAGACCTACCCAAAAGGTTACCAGGGGTCTAGACAAAGGGAAACCCAAGAAGCCTTTATCCATAAGGGGGTACAGTCCCTAGAAACTTCATTTTATAAAAACCAACGCACACAATTACACAAACTTACCAAATGCAAATTCCTCAAAAGAATCCCCAAATAGGATATATACAGTCCTAAGATAAGCATCCTGTAACCCAAGAAATAGATGAATCAATAAGAGAGATTGAACTTCACAAAAGAAAATTAATTCCCTTTAGAGCATTAAGCAATCATCATTCCTTTCTCTCCTAACTTTCATTACAAAATAAGGGACAATTTCTATCTTAATCCATATCCAATAAGCTAAACAACTTGCCAACGATCCACACATCACCAAGTATATCCTATAAAGAGAAAATAAGGTGTTCCAAAGACCTAGAGTTGATTGTCAGAGTGAAGGAGGATATGATCTACACTTTGCTCTCCTATATAAGCAAACACTAATTAATAAGAATTCTAACAGTATATATGGTAATGACACCCCCGAGGTGCACACCACACGAAACTAGATGTCCTCGCTGAATTAACACTTATGGTACTGATCGATATCATATACTTGAAAGATACTTCTATTCTATAGATAATCTTATTGCCGAGAAAATTGGGGATATTTCTCTTCCCAAACTTCTTATCTACTAAATATATGAAGAAAGACATTAGTTCTTTTTTTAACATCTCTAATCAGGACTGAAAGAGATTTTTGGAAAATAAAAGTGGACTGATGTCAAGAAAAGTTCATCTCATATACTGAAACTAGCATAACGACAAAACATGGTACAGTAGTACCATTTTGACAACAATAATCGCAATATAAACAACTATGATAGAACCCCATGGACAAATACATGCAACCTCCACAAAAGATTGAACCAATAACAGAGGATCACAATGTCCTCGAGATTCTTAATGGTTTGTTATAGAGATATAAAAATCTCACTAAACTGTTACACGTGAACCATTAAAAGGGTGATACTACTTTACATGATGTAATGATAAGAATTCATTAACACAAAGCTCAATATAATTTCACAAAGATGACCATGATGCATATTAATTAGTCTTTGAATGGTCATAGTTTAAGATCGGACAACAAACAACAGCTACAAATAAAAATGAAAACTTGACTTTTTGATAAGATTCAAGCTAGTTAATTGACTCATGGAAAGAAAGGGAAAAATGAAAGTGGTAGAGGGTAAAGGAAAAAGGGAAAATAAAGTAGCCCAATAGAAAAGGATAATTAGCCATAAGCAAAACAACTATCTCCCAAGTAGAATCAAGCAACAATACTCAATGTACTTAAAGATATTTCAAGGAGAAAGGATAGATGTGCAAAATGAAGTCACGATCATGAAAAATCTAATCAACATCCCAACAAACCACATCCTACCATAATTTTTTTTAATTTTTGAAATTTCATAACGAAAAAGTGTAGTCTCAAAAATAAAAATGTTTCTGGTAATGATGATTGCAAAGCAACAACAAGGATTCAGTCACAACAAATATAAATCACAATACATTCGCAAAACACCAATAACTCATCAAAATCACAAAAATATGCACAAAGTAGACATATATATGTGCTTGTTTGTGGTGCATATAGAAATCAAGGACCAATAACAGAAATCAACCTAAAAGAAACTAAATAACACAATAGATAATCAATTGATATAATATATCTATTTATCAAAAGATATAACATAATCATCGGTCTATGCTGACAACATAGACACAAACCCATTACAAAGGAAATAAAATCCTAACTATAATAATAATAATAATAATAATAATAATAATAATAATAATAATAGTTATCTAAGGTGTGTATTCAATTAAGACTTTTTTTAAAATGACTTTTGACGAATAGAGACTGACTAATAAAAAGATTATTTTTTTATAACTACTAAGATCAGACGGGGCTTAGGAGCTGGGAAATGGAAGGTTTGGGGTCAGTGTTCATGCCAATGATGATGATAAGAGGGATAAAGCCGTAATGACTAACGTCCTTGGCCTTCTCCATGGTCCAAGTGCTCCATTCCTTCAAGTACTTTTCTGAACTTGATTCACTTCCCCTCGACGAACCCTTGCTCGATTTTTCTTTCGCCTTCAAACTCGATTAGGACACCATCTTTCTTTTCCACTGATCCCATTCAATACTATCTCTCTCCCCCCTTGTATGAGTAGATGCAGTAGGCTTAAATTATAAAAGACAGTTCGGTTGTTGAGATTAATTAGCCTCTTAGGCAGGTCCTATTTGGCTGTAGTGTTTTTTATCCTATAGTTTAATGTTTCCTTTTAAATGAATTACAAGTGAGTGTTTTGATTACATTTTTTTTAAGTTTATTTACAAAATATATTTATTAAACCAGTAAAGTCATGTTTGTTTGGAAGAATTATAATATCAAAATTATAATTTATGGAATTATAATTTCAAAACTGTTAATCCTAAGATTAAATACTTTTAGTCATATGTTTGTTTCTTATAAGATTATTCATAGGATAACTTAAAATAATCTCATGTTATGTTTATTTTTTTCAGGATTAATTAAAGGATTAGATAAACAAAAATATTATTTGGACTATTATACCCTTACCAATAATAACATATTTTAAACTATAATTTAAACTTGTTTATATATCAAAAAATGATGAAAAATTAATTATAAACTTAACAAGGCAAATAAGTTGCGTTTATATAATTGGACTTGTTAGAAAATTCTCCGAAAATAGGTTTTAATTTTTTTTTAAATAAAACATGATCATCTGTATGATTTTATACAGAACAACAAATATATATACCATGCATCTAGAATATGAGATTGTTACCTAGTGCTCGGTTTGATTAACATGTTTAAATTTTTGAACAGTTTCTAGTATCCTCAAAATCTTTCCTCCTATATCCCTTATACTGAATTTGGAGCATGACCCCTAAAACTCCTTTCTAGAAAAACTTTTATTTGTTTTTCCTAAGCTGAAAGAGATAATACGTAATTTGGTATTTTACTCTTATTAGAAAAATCTTACGTACATATCTCACCAATGATATATTTATATCAATAGTGATCATTATCCTATTTTATAAAATTGATCATGTAATGACCATGAATTCTATTAAATATTGCAATTATAATTATTAAATGATTAGCAATGAATTTAAAATTTTTGTATTAATTATTTGTGCATTAGATAATAGAATGAATATACTTGTGTATGTGTATATTTATTTAAAATAATAAAGCAATATGTTATAATTAATTAAAGCAAGTCTAATTAGATTATATTTCAAATCTAAATGAAGTGTTAAACTAGGTCAATTAAATTTACCTAGTAGTCCATGTAATTAATTAAACCTTAGACAATGTAATTAATTAAACTAGTCTAATGCTTGTTTTAATTAAATGTAACATAGGTTATTTAATGTTAGTCCAATGTGTTAATTAATTTGAGCCCAACCAAATTAAATAAATGAGCCCAATATATTAAATCCTAGAGTCCAATGTGGAGCCCAAATCAAAGTCAAAATTGGTCAACATGTATATATATAAGTGTATATATATACATAGGTGTATATATTGTATATAAATGCATTAAAAATAAACCAAAAATGGGGGATTAAATCCCATTTTGGTCGGTCATGGTGGGCCCCACAAGGGGGTGGCTTGATTTGCTGTTGTTGCTTATTTTTCACTCAATGTCATAGTTGTTGAACAACCCATGTCAATCACCTTATCTATCAACTAGTCATTCATAAAAATAGTAATCCTAATTAGCTTTAATTTCACCAACACTAATGGATTAGGGAGTCTAATAGAGGGTTACCATTGTGCTATATAAGGAGTGCCTCACATATGTATTATGTTGGTTGGTAAATTGCTAGAGCATTCAAGAGAGAAAATAGAGAGCATTTGAGAGAAATATAGAGAGAACACTTGTGAGTTATGAGAAATTGCTAGAGTAAGAGCTTGGTGGATGACACAAAGCCTTATTTCATATTTTGGTAGGAGAAGAAGAAGAACACATAAGTCATCAAGGTTTAAAAGTGTTCCAACCCTTCTATATTTCATTTTTGTAGTCAAGATAGATTTTAAACGGTTAAAATATATTTTTAACCGATCAAAACTCGTTTTGATGGTCTAAAAGTCTTAAACTATGTAATATATGTATATTCATGGTTTGATGTGTTTAAATCATGTTTTTGGCATGCGTGTTTGATAAATAGGACTTTATTCCTATTTATTAGGTATTTTTAGGCTTAATTAATTGTGAGGTTTTAAGTATTTTTAGTGTTTTAGGTCATTTTATATAATTTATGTAATTTCATGTGTTTTTATTATTTTTATATTATTTTATAATTTATTTTGTAGGAAGAATAAGCTTGGGGGCAAATATGTAAATTCAACAAGAATCTGATGGCATTTTTTTAAAATCCAAAAAAGGCAAATGGCATTTTGGTAATTAAGCAGCAGAATGGCAGAACCGTAATTAAGCGACCGGTGGCAGAATCGTAATTTTTGGAGATGGTTGTTCACGCCATGCACGAGAGGTATCAGGACATGGCAGGCGGCGGGCTTGGAACGGCGGCGTTTTGGTCAGAGAGGATAGAGTAGGAACTGCGCAATGCGTACGGCTGGCTGGAGCGTTGATTGTGACGTCAGCAAGCGCGTTATTGACGTTGACCGGTCAGAGGCGTGTTTGGCAACGCTGTTTTGCTGGGAATGAACAGAATCCGCGATTTATTACTACTTTTTTATTCCAAATTGAATTTTAATTCCACATTAGCTTAGAATTATTATTGTACTTCTATAAATATATTAAGAGATCACATTAACAGATTTTATCAGCAAGTTATTAGAGATAATTAAGAGCTCTCTCTCTAAGGTGTATCATATCTCTCTCAATTATTTTGCATATTATTATTATTATTATTATTATTATTATTATTATTATTATTATTATTATTATTATTATGTTTGGCTAATTTTTATTTTCAGTTCTAAAGGGATGTTGAACCTTATTTTTAAGTGATGTTTTAATTGAGTTTTATAATCTATTCCTTCATGCATGAGATTTATTTTTGATAATCTGTTTTAATTATTTTATGATATTTGCTTGATTAATTTGATAATGACATGTTAAGTTAATCAATAATTTATCATATGCTAGATTAAGATTTGATATTAAGCAAACGATATTTTGTCTGATCATAAATTGCAATTAATAATATTTGATTGTGGACAAACTTTTGAATATTGTTATGATTATTAAGATGACAAGTTAAATAATCTGCGATGTTATGATTGTTGCTTGGAATAATCTAATTCTCTAATTTTTAATGCAACTGTTATATTAAATCTAGACTGATAGTTCTAGGTTGTATGATAGTTAGGGTCTTTTGTGAGCGATTGCTGCATTAGATTTATAATTTAAGGAAGATTTCGGGTAGCTTGGCGATTGTCGGTTATCTAGGATTATTAATTTCAATTGAAGGAAAAAATAATAAGAACTTGATTAATTTGTTGATTAGAAGAAGGGGATACTGAACTAAGGAACTGAAGTTTGTTTTAATTAATTTTTCTCATCTTTATTATTTCTTATTTAGTTTTATTTGTTTGAATTTTAATTAGTTAATTAATAATTCAAAATTCCCCATTTAATTAGATAGTTTTGAAAACATTAGAATTTATTAAAATAATTCACTCTCTGTGGGTTCGACTCTTACTTTCATTACTACGTTAATATTTTTCAAAGTAAGATTTTATTTTTGGTTGCCTACGACAACATACCAAATTTTGGCGCCGTTGCCGGGGAGTGTTTAATTGTTTTTATTTATTCTTTGTTTTCTTTGTAGTGTATGGCTCGATCCTCTCAATCTAGTGAATTGAATTTTGATCCAGAAATAGAGAAGACTGCGAAAATGATAAGGAAAAAGACTCGTCAATTTAGAAGAACAACCGCAAACTTAGAAGAAGTTTTTGTACCATCACCGAGCCTCAACGTAGGACTTGAATTACTGTCAAATAGTTCATCAAGTGATTCTGAAGAAGAAAAAATGGCAGGCCCTAATAATAGGACTATGAGGGAGGTTTCTACTATTAATTTACACCAACAACCATTATGCATAGAGTATCATACTTAGATGCGGCTTTTGAACTTAAATCTGGACTAATCCATCTTTTGCTTACCTTCCGAAGTCTTACAGGTGAAGGCCCATACAAGCATTTAAAAGAGTTCCATATGGTATGCTCTACCATGAAGCCACAAGGAGTAACCGAAGAGCAGATTAAGCTTCGAGCATTCCCATTCTCCTTGGCAGACTTAGCAAAGGATTGGTTGTATTATCTTCCCTCCAGTTCGATATAATCCTGGAATGATATTAAAAGGCTATTCGTGGAGAAGTATTTTCCTACTTCAAGAGTCGCTAACATAAGGAAGGAGATATGCGCCATCACACAGTTCAGCGGAGAAACTCTTTACGAGTATTGGGAAAGATTCAAGAAGTTATGCTCGAGTTGTCCACCACACCAAATTGATGATCAACGCCTTATTCAGTACTTCTATGAGAGATTGCTACCAATGGATAGGAGTACGCTCGATGCTGCAAATGGAGGAGCATTAGTCGATAAGACTCCAGAGGCTGCGAAGAATTTGATTGCAAACATGGCAGTTAATTTATAGCAGTATGGAACTAGGATGGACCATGCACCAAAGAGGGTGAATGAGGTTGGTTCAAGCAATATGGAACGACAAATCTTAGACTTGACTGCTATGGTTCGTCAAATGACTACAGGAAATATGCCAACTGCAAAAGCTTGTGGGATTTGCTTGCTGACAGATCATACTACAAATATTTGTCCAACACTGCAAGATGATGACAGTATGCAAAAAGTCAACGCAGTGGGTAATTTTCAAGGACAACCTCAACGCCGATATGATCCGTATGATAACACGTACAATCCAGGATGACGAGATCATCCTAATTTGAGTTATGGAGGAAATAGACCACCGAGGCAAAATGCCTTTCCGAATAGGCAGCAAGGTTTTCAACCAGCTCAACAACAGTTCCCACCTCGACAAGTAACACCTGCAAATTCTGGGACATCTTTGGAGGATATGTTCAAAGCTTTCATGAACCAAACCCAATAGTTTCAACAAGACACAAGGGCTTCCATTCACAATTTAGAGAGTCAGATAAGTCAATTGGCTACAACCATTGGTTGATTGGATTCTCAAGGCTCGGGAAAGTTACCTTCACAAACCGTTATCAATCCTAGAGAAAATACAAGTGCCATTACGTTAAGTAATGGAACACAGTTGGACACACCAAGGGCTACTGTTGAATTTGATGAGGTAAGGCTAAGGAAAAAGCAGAAATTTCAAAGGTAATCATTAACCCTCCTATTCAGCTTAAGTATAATCCTTTACCTTTTTCTCCCAGGAATCTTAGAACTTCGAAGAAGGATGAGCAAGAGAAGGAGATTCTAAAGACCTTCAAGAAGGTAGAGGTGAATATTCCTCTATTAGATGCAATCAAGTAAGTTTCAAGGTATGCCAAATTTTTGAAAGAATTATGCACTGATAAGAGGAAATTAAAAGACAATAAAAAAGTGTATGTTGGAGAAAATGTATTAGCAGTCCTTAAAAAAAAAAATGCCCCCTAAATGTAAGGATCCAAGTATGTTCACAATTTCCTACAAGATAGGTAATACCAGATTTGAAAAAACTATGTTAGATTTAGTAGCATCAATTAACGTTATGCCATTGTCTATCTATGTTCTCTCAATCTAGGACCTTTAAAGAATACTGGTGTTATTATTCAATTGGCTGACCGTACTAATACTTACCCTAAAAGGGTGATTGAGGATGTTTTGGTGCAGGTCAATGAGCTTATATTTCCCGCAGATTTTTATATTATGGATATGGAGGATGATACATCTCCAAACCCAGCTCATATACTGTTAGGGAGACCATTTCTAAAAACAACGAGAACAATTATTGATGTGCATAATGGGACTTTAACCATGGAATTCGACGGCGAAAAAATCCAGTTAAACATTTATAAGGCTATGAGGTACCCTAGTGATGTTAATTCTGTTTTTGCTATTAATATCATTAATTCTTTGGTGCATAAATCCTTCAACCAAATACATAAGGAAACTTTGGAGGTTGCTATCGCAGATAGTTTGGAGCTAGAACAAGAAGAAGAGATTGAACAAACTTCAGAATTAAAGGACACAATAGCTGCATTACATTATTTACCGAAGATTTCAGGTAAGTATGCAGTCTCGTTTATTCAATTACCAGTGACTCATCAAAAATTGTTACATTCCATTGTGCAGGCTCCCACTTTAGAATTAAAGCCATTGCCAACCCACCTGAAGTATGCATATTTAGGAAGGGAAGACACACTGCCAGTAATCATTGCCAACAATCTTACCAAAGTTCAAGAGGACAAATTACTTAGAGTTTTGAGGGACCACATCATAGTCTTTGGTTGGACAATTGCGGATATTAAAGGTATAAGTACGGCTGTGTGCACGCATCGAATTCTTTTAGAAGAGGGAGTTAAGTCGACAAGAGAGACTCAAAGGAGATTGAATCCACCCATGATGAAGGTAGTGAAGAAATAGATTATTAAATTATTGGATGCAGGTATTATCTACCCTATTTCAGACAGTCGATGGGTGAGTTCAGTACAGGTAGTTCCAAAGAAATCTGGTATAACTGTCATTCAGAATGAAAATAATGAGTTAGTGCCTACTCGTAAGCAAACAGGGTGGAGAGTATATATTGATTATCGAAAATTGAATGCTGTAACTAGAAAAGATCATTTTTCTCTCTCCTTTATTGATCAGATGTTAGAAAGACTAGCGGGTCATACTTATTATTGTTTTCTATATGATTTTTCAAGTTATAACCAAATTGTGATTGCACCGGAAGATCAAGAAAAAACCACCTTCACATGCCCATTCGATACATTTGCATACCGTAGGACGTTTTTTGGACTCTGCAATGCACCCGGTACTTTTCAGAGATGCATGGTAAGTATATTTTCGATCTTATTGAGAACTATGTTGAGGTATTTATGGATGATTTCACAATTCATGGTAATACTTTGGAGGCATGCTTAGATAATTTGACATGTGTGTTAGATAGATGCTTAGAAACTAATCTTGTTCTAAATTGGGAAAAATGTCATTTTATGGTAGAGCAATGTATAGTACTTGGTCATGTAGTTTCCGCTAGAGAATTAGAAGTCGATAGAGCTAAGATATAAATTATTTCTGCTTTGCCTTATCCTGCTAGTGTGCAGGAGATCCGTTCTTTTCTTGGTCATGTAGGATTCTATTGTAGATTTATCAAGGACTTCTCAAAGATAGCCCTACCGCTGTGCAAATTGCTGAAAAAAGATGTGTAATTCCAATTCAATGACGATTGCAAGGAAGCGTTTAACAAGTTGAAGAAATTATTAACCTCTGCACCAGTCATACAGCCACCAGATTGGAGTTTGTCATTTGAGATCATGTGTGATGCTAGCAACTATGCCGTAGGAGCTGTCTTGCGCCAACGAGTGAACAAAGCTGTGCATGCTATCTATTATGCTTCCCGAACTTTGAACGTTGCTCAGATTAACTACTCAACAACGGAAAAAGAATTACTCTCTGTTATTTTCGCTTTAGAAAAATTCAGATCTTATCTTCTTGGCACTAAAGTTGTAGTTTATTCTGACCATGTAGCTCTCAGGTACCTGTTAACCACGAATGATTCAAAACCGAGGATTATTAGATGGATCCTACTGCTCCAAGAGTTTGACTTGGAAATCAAATATAGGAAAGTAGCAGAAAACTTGGTGGCAGACCATTTGAGCAGGCTGATTAAGGAGGAAGACTCTCTACCATTACAAGATTCTTTTCCAGACGAGCATCTCCTTTCCATTGAAAATTCGATACCCTGATATGCAAATCTCGTTAACTATTTGGTTAGTGCTTGCATGCCTGGTGAGTTTTCTAAACTCCAAAAAGAAAAGCTAAAACGAGATGTAAATCAAAAGTGTAAATTTGGATGTGTAGATTTCATTTTATCAAGGTTTGAATCAAAAGTGTCAAAAATTAGAAAATTGAAAAATGTTTCTGCAGTATAGCGTTGGGGCACAGTGTTGTAGTATAAAACACTGCGCTGGGGCGCCGTGCACTGTTCCGGAATGAAATTAAAATTCGAACCGGGTCAGGTCAGTCCGGGTCAGAAAATGAAAAATGTTTCAAAAATTATTTTATTATTTTTGGACTTAATAAATGTATTTTTAAATGGTAGATAGTTGATTTAATAATTAAAAGTGTACAAATATTATTAAAGGATTAATAATATAATTAAGTTAATAAAATATTATTAAATAAATAATAATATTAGAAAATTATTAAAATATTAGCAAATGTATAATAATATTATAAAGTCAATAAAATATTATTAAATGAGTAATAATATTATATAATAAAATTAATAAATAAAATATTATTAAATAATTAATAATATTAGATAATTAATAAAATATTATTAAATAGTTAATAATATTAGATAATGGTTAAAATATTATTAAATGATTAATAATATTAGAAAATTAATAAAATATTATTAAATAGTTAATAATATTAAATAATAATTAAAATATTATTAAATGATTAATAATATTATATAAATAATAAAATATTATTAAATGATTAATAATATTAGACAAATAATAAAATATTATTAAATAGTTAATAATATTAGAAAATGATTAAATTATTAAATGATTAATAATATTATAAGATTGACAAAATATTATTAAATGATAAATAATATTAGAAGAATAATAAAATATTATTAAAAGATTAATAATATTAAGTGATTAAAAAAATATTATTAAATGATTAATAGTATTTCAATACTAATAAAATATTATTAAATTGTTAATAATATTAGATAAGTGTATGAACGATATTAAATAATTAATATAGATTTTATGTGTTTGAAATATTATCAAGTAGTGATAATATTTTCTAAGTGTTTATATACCCGTAATTATATAATTATGTGGTTCGTAAGAGTTATAAGGTTATCATACGAATATGTATATGATACTAATCTAAGATCAAACTGATTAATTGTTAGGTCCATTCAATGAATATTAAATTGAATTGGTTAGCCGTAGACTACGCACAAGGCAAGTTCTTCTTAACCCTAACTTGTATTTATTGTTACAAGTTTTCTTTATCCTTACTCAAATTTATATTGAGCAATTTCTTTAAACCTATTCAATTATTGTTGAGCACGTCTCTACACTTGTATTTACTTGTCAGAACTTAAAGTGGTTTAATTCTTTAAAATTATTCCATATCATTAATGTTATTGTATTCGCACATAGTGCATTTGCAAATGTATAGTTCATTAATTTCAGAACTGTTTCAGAAAGTCTAAGCTAATTGTTTCAGCTAGACAATACATGTTAAATTCATCACATTGAATATTTTAATAGTTTATCCAAACCATTGGTTAGTACAGATTCTTATAGTAAGACTGAGAATGAACAACCCTAAATAAGGGGGATTTTTATCTATCAGAAAATCGAATTTGCGCAAGATGTCTGAATGTTATGCATATACATAGGGTACAAGAGGCTGATTCCCTCGCGTACCAAACTATCAAGGTGACATATATATGTCTGTTCTACCTTTAGCAGCAGTTCATAGTCCTTAGAGGCCACTCAGCAATAAAGAGTCAATCTATTATTTTATTGAAAATTGATTCTTATTCTTTCACAATTGTTATCTATTACTTGATGTTATTTCTCATTCAAGCATTATATACCTTCTATTATCTATTCTTAAACTTGTTGAGCAAACTAGTTGCTCATTCTTATTATATCATGACTTATTTTTAGCTAAGCCCGAATGTTCTAAATCAGACAAAGGCAAGGAAAAAGCCAAAACTTAGAATAGCTTGATGCATGCTAGATTAATTAATTATATGTAATTTCGTTTGTAAACTTTTTGTATTCCCTTAAGATATGTAATGATAATGTTAAGGTTAATCGACCTTGGGATTATAGCCTTTTTATAAGGGAACCTTTTATAATATTCCGCGAAGTTTAAATGCAAATTATGTATCTAATTGTTAGTAGGTATTGTACAGTGGAGAACCAAATTCGGGGTTATGAAACTCGAATTTGGGGTCGACACAGATCATCCATATTAGGCTAAGAAGGGGATCTTAAGGGATTCCTGTTATGACTCCAACACTTATTTAGATATTATAATAAACAACAAGTTTTAGATCAATAATAGTAGTGAAATGAGCAATCCATTAGAAGAATCATGTAGATTATGATATCCATTAACTTCTCTTTTTCATAAAAATATCATCAACTCATCTAAAACACTACTGGTCATAATCATGTCAAACAACAATTCTTCTTTGTCTCGGGCTAAAGAGAACATTCACCACGCGCCCTAAAAGACACACAACAATTATATCGCTTTTATCTTATCACATATGCCCCATGCCATATATATTCACAACAACTTGATTCTGTATGATTAGAATAACAACAGAGATAAATGATAAATAGAATAACATAATACTTTATCTTGAGTTAAATAATGTCCAAATTGTCAACATGATTTGGACTCAAATTCAAGAATGATATTCAAGATCCACAGTTTAAAATAACGGTTAAAGTTCAATAGAAATGTTCAGAAAAATAGGAAAGTTAAAATAAAATAATATTAGATAAAGCGTAAACTATTAAGGAACATATAATAATTCCAAAAATTTTACCAAACAATACTTACCAGAGTAAATGTAAGAGTATAAAAGAAAATGATATCTCTTACTGTACTAAGTTTAAATAATAAAAGAAGAAAGAAAATAATATTCCTTACCTTAACACATGACTGAATATTAATAAAAATGAGGTTGATCAACACACACACACACACACACACACACACACACATACACACACACATATATATTAAATCTGTAACTACCATTTATAAATTTCATGTTGTATACCAACTCGTATGAAATCATCAAAAGTGATTTGATAGTAAAAATTTGTGTGGTGTACAGAATAAAGTATAATAACTTCAAAATAGTTTTCTTTTTGAAAATAAAATTTCAAAAGAATCTTAAAGAGAAAGTTTTTCAAAATGAATCTTCTAAACGAAGATTTATAAACACCGTGTGACGTGTGTGATTATTTGACTAACTATTATGAAAAGACATACTTGAATAATATTTATACTCTTATAGATCTTCACAAATACACCCGATAACTTAAGCACACTTACAGAGAACTTACACAAAGTAATATTTAGAGAGTGAAAGAAAAAATAAGCAATGAAGTTTATGAAAAATCTTTAAGTTAAAGTATCTATTTATAGCCAAAAAATTTATCATAATCCAAGAGTTCCTAATTTAATCCAAATTGTATATTTCAAGATAATGTTTAATTCATATCACACATTTCATCTTTTAAGATTTTTTTTAATCTAAACCATTCATTTAAATATCATCTTTAATTTATACTGTTCATTTCAGATTCTATAATTATTACAGTATCTTTAATCTATACTATTTATTTCAGATTTATTTTAATCTATACCATTCATTTAATAAAATAATTAACTTTATATATAAAACAACTAACTTTATATATAAAACAATTAACTTTATATATAAATCAATTAATTTTATATATAAAACAACTAACTTTATATATAAAATAACTAACTTTATATATAAATCAATTAACTTTATATAATATATCATAATAAAACAACTTACTTTACATAATTTATATAAAGTAAATAACTTTGTATAATTTATTATAATAAAAATAAATAACTTTATCAATTCAATTATTCAACAATAATTCACAATTATTCATTATCATGACTAATTGTTGTAAATGCAGTGTAGTTGGTTTTCTGAGTTAGATACTTATAATATAAAAAAATATCAACTAATAATAGAATACAACAGTTAAATCAACATCATAATAGTGATAACAATAATGTAGAAAATAAATATAAAAAAACACACGTTATTGTGTAATAACAATTATTGATTCAGTCATGTAAATTACTTTGCATATACTACTGTGACAATTATCAGTTCAGTCATATAAATTATTGTGCATGTGACAATTATTAGTTCAATAAAGTTAATATTGTATAATAGTCATTTTATCAGTTCAATAATATGAAACACTGTACAATACCGTGTGCTACTGTATAATACCATATGTTACTGTGCAATATTATATGTTACTATGCAATACCGTGTTTTACTATTTCTTTGTCACCGAGTATTTTAACAGTTAAAAGTGATAGTATCGTTGACCATTTTTATTTAAAAATATTACTTTTGTCGTTTTCTCTATCCGACAAATATTTTGTTGTGGGGTCTATCAATGTTTGGTTATTTCGGCGTCGTCGTAAGAATCGAATATTTCTCGACAGAACGAATATTTTTTGACAAAACGAATATTCTCCTGCAAGATAAAATCTGCAAAAAATATTTTTAACTTTAATTTTTATCAATTTATCCACTTATTGTAATATCTCAGATATTTACAAAATTTGTAAATAAGATTTTAAATATTAATTAAAGGTTATGGTTTAAAACCTAGAGTTGTAGAAGTGAGATGTGTGAAAAATGGGTGAACATTTTTTTTAACATAATTTATTTGTTAAAAATTAAATGTGAAAATATTGTAATGATGCATGTAGAGAATTTATTAAGGAAATAAATTCAATTGAGAAGTGAAGATGGTTATATTGATATACATATATACCTAAAGTGTGCTTGTTAGCGAAACAAGTAGATGAGTAAATTAAATATTCAATTAAACTAATAAATTAATTAGTTTAAATATGAAGTCATGAAATATAATTAATTAGGTTAATTATATTAGTATAAGTTAAAGTTATGAAAAATATAGGATGATTGTCTTAGATGACAATAATGTGAAGTAATTAATTAAGTAATTAACTTAATTATTAAGTTGTTGTATATAGTCTATTAATGGATTTAAAATAAGCCCAATATGAGAATATTTGCTTGAAGGTAGATAATTAAATAGTAAACCCAAGTGTTATGTTGATTAATAGCCCAAGAGATAATTAATATAAGTCCAATTAATTAATGTTGACAAGTATTGTATATAATGGGATGGTAGTCCAATTAAATAAATTACATAGCCCAAGTTATGAAAGATGTGTGAGTTGTGTTGGGTAGCCCAAGTAATTAAAAAAGAGAGCAAAATGCAAAGTAAACTATGTAGCCCAAACATTTAAAAAGTCAATTGATGGTCAAAGTGTTGAGAAATTTGGTTGAGTGTAGAGAATTAACTATTGTAGGGTTAATTGAATAACTCTAGTTGGTAGACAAGAGAGAGTATTAACCAAACGTTGGTTAATTGCTAAGTGAATAAATATGGTGATGAGAATTAACCATGAATGAGTTATTTATATAACCCAATGTGGTAGAATAATTTAAGGCAAGTCTAAGTGGATTATATTATAAATCAAATTGATATATTAAACTAAGTTAAATAAATTAACCTAGTAGTCTATATAAAAATTAAACTAGCTCAATGCTTGTTTTAATTAATTGTAACATAGCGTATTTAATATTAGCCCAATGTAATAATTAAATTTAGCCCAAACTAATTAATTGGGTGAGCCCAATATATTAAATCCTAGAGTCCAATGTGAAGCCCAAATGGTAGTCAAAGTTGTGGTCAATATATATATATATTGGTGTGTATATATATGGATACTTATATAATAATATAGGATATAAAAATAATACCAAATTAGTGTAATATAATGCAAATCCCGAATTTTGGAGGAGCCCCACATGGGGATGTTGTGTGTGACTTCATTTTGCTTCATTTTGTCTCCAAAGGTTGCTTACAAGCAATATAAATCAAAGTCATTCATTCTTATCAATTAAGCTAGTCATTCAAGCAATAGTACACATGCATTAAGCTCCTAATTGACTAGCATTGGTTGATTAGGAGATGTTAAGTAAGTCTAGAGAAGTTCTATAAATAGAGAGTTATTGTATATTGAGCAAGAGTTGGCTCATTTGCTTATTCTTCTAAGTTCTAAAGTGAGAGAAGAAAGCTAGAGAGTTTGTGAGCTAGTGTTCTAATGGTTCACTCAAAAAGGAGGAAGAGACCTAGCAAGAAGAAGATCTCCATCGAAGAAAATATGAAGGTTAAAAAGTGTTTTAAACCTTCCTTAGTGCATTTTTATAGTCTATATATGTTTTAATCGGTCAAAAAATATTTTTAACCGATCAAAAGTTATTTTGATGCTCTAGAAGTCTAAATCTATGATATATAGGTAGATTCATGGTTTAGTATGTTTAATACAAGTATTGGTATGTGTGGTATGTAAATAAATAGAAGAAAATTTCATATTGTGTTACCGGTAAAACTGTAGATGATTTGATCTTAAATTTCTTGTCAAATCATTTTAAAAAATGTGATCGAACCATGAAATATTGTAAAACAAGAAGTTAGGAAGACATCAATACTAAGTTGGTGTCATTTGGATATGTAGATGTTATTTTATTCAAGTTTGAACCAATAAAACCAAGGATTTGTAAAGTTAGTTTTTCACTCTCTCCTTGTAAGTGATTTTTAGCCTACTTCTGTTTGGAATTTGGATTTGTGATATAAAGAGAAGTTGTAGAGGGGGAAATTTTAATAAGAATGGACTCAAGAATCACCCCAAACTGTTTTGAAATGAAGAAGTTATGGCTGTCAAAGTGACTGGAGGTCGGGCAGTCCAAATTAGGGTTTTGTTTTCTGTTTTGAATGCCCCGACGCCCAATTTAGCCTATTATGAGCGCCCTGACTTTTAAAACAGAATGTGCAAGTTGTCTGGGTTGGGTTAGGTCGGTCTGGGTCGAGTTTTTAATGAAAATTTAAGTTGAAATAAGTGTAAAATGAATAAGTTTAAATACTAAACCAATATATGAAGTTTATTAGTAACTAATTGGTAGCTAAATGTTTAACATAAAGATTAAAGTTAACACAATTAAAAAGTTAACTATTGGTATTATTTGAAGATTATTAAAATATTATTAAATAATCAATAATATTAGTATATAATTAAAAAGTTATTGAATGATGAATAACATTTATAAATTATTAAAATATCATTACATGGTTAATAATATTAATAAGAGATTAAAATATTATTAAATGGTTAATAATATTAATAAGTGGTTAGAATATTATTAAATGGTTAATAATATTAATAAGTTATTAAAATATTGTTAAATGGTTAATAATATTAATAAATAATTAAAATATTATTAAATGGTCAATAATATTAAAAAGTGAATAAAATATTATTAAATGGTTAATAATATTATTAAGTGATTAAAATATTATTAAATGGTTAATAATATTAATAAGAGATTAAAATATTATCAAATGCTGAATAATATTTGTAAATGATTAAAATATTATCAAATGGTGAATAATATTTGTAACTGATTAAAATATTATTAAATAGTTAATAATATTAATAAGTGATTAAAATATTATTAAATGGTTAATAATATTAGTAATAGATTAAAATATTATTAAATGGATAATAATATTAATAAGTGATTCAAATATTATTAAATGGTTAATAATATTTGAATGTAGTTGTATACTTGTATACTATCAATGATAGGTAATATTTTGAGGTATTTGGTAAATTATTAAATGTCCAAATCATTAATTTATGTAAAAGAAGAAAGTTTAATTGAATTAAACCAATGTAGATAGTCCATTGTGACTAAATTTTAGATAACTTATTAAAAATGGGTCGTGCGAAGAATGTGTAGTGAATGCATAAGTTGGTTAAGCGTACCCAACATGTCCAACTAGGTTTGGGCTAGGGTTTTTGTCCGGAATTAAAGGTTCGTGTGTTAGACATATTAAGAGTTAATAATTTAAAATTAAGGTCGTTATGATCAATTAATAGTCATTGTAACTAATGGTTTGGTTATGTCGATTTTATATATAAATTGTAGGTTGAACGAAAGACGCAAAATAAACGTAAATGGTAGAAGTGAACCAGACAAGTTTTTCAGAATTTGTTTTTATGTGCATTGCTATGCTATAATATGATGTTAAATTGTTAATAGGATGATATATTGACGATATTTGTGATATGTGAACAACATGAGATATGGTTACATATGAAATATGTTCAAATATGAAACATGATTTGTTAGATGCTAGTTGTTTATTGTATATGATACATAAGAAGTATGAAGCATTCATAAAATGAAAAGCATGAAATGCATGATGTAAGAATAAAATGCGGAGCATGTATAATATGTGAAGCATGTAATATGTTATGTGTAACTGCTAGACTTGTTGAGCCGTCGTGCTCACTCTTGCTTAAAATCAATAATTTCAGATAGTGCAAGTTATTCGAAATTTTTGATAAAGATCAAGAAACATGAATGCATATTACATTCACTGAAGGTCTAATCTGACTATTGTAGATATCAGTCCGAAATGGACAGGTAAAATGATTGTGCAATATAAGAATTGGTTGGTATGTAGTATGAGTGTTAAATACTCAAATTAATTGTAATAGAATGTCATATCATGTATGATATTGAGACATACTAGGAATGTATAAAGATTACGATTCTAGAACATAAAGATATGTTGTAAAATTATAAATAAATAATTATTTAGCAATTATAATATTGTTGTAATTCATGAATAATAAGAAAAATGTAGTACTAGTGTTAAACCGGATCCGAGGTTCGAGAGACCCGAATTTGGGGTTGTCACACTTACTGTTTCAAAAACATATATATAAATAAAATTTTAATTTGTATTTAATAAAAGTTGTGGTCATACACTTGATTTTGTGGTCTTGGTCTATAATATTATCAATGTTCCTAGATGTTTAGTGGATAAGGCATATAGGTTGGCCTGTTACTCAAGGCACTCTAGATGTATATGCTTTGTTATCTGTTTGTTACTCTCTTATTTTTATTAAATATGTCGTTTCAAAAGAAATTTTTTTCTTCATAATATAATACGTTTTACATATATGTAGGAAAAAAACTAATCATTTCTTATTTTGTCCCTAAATAAATAGAATAATTGAGAGAGAATAGTGGAAAAAAGATAATTAATGTATGGGTAGTAATAAAATTTTAAATTAATATTAATTATTTAATATTAAAATTAATAAAATTTCTTAATATATGTGATTATATTTTAAATAATTTATATAATAAAAATGAGAGAGTAATATAAATGTCTTTAACTTTACAAAAAATAAATTAATCCTAATTTAGCAAAAGCATCCGCGCATCCATTTGCCTCACGATAAATGTCTTCTTTACAATAAATGTCTTTCAACATATTAGTCTCTTGTTATAAATAATTAAAAGAGACAATGACGCGTCAATGATAAAATACACGTGTTTATGAAATTAATATTTTTACGAGAATTTATTCACATAAATAATAAGTGAGATTTATTTTTATGTAAATAGAATTTTATAAAAATATTAATTTTTATTATGAAAATATAAATCCTATCATCTATTGGAGAAATTATTTCATATTTTTGGAACATAGTGAATAGTTTGGTCTTTCTCTTATATGTATATGGGTCTCTTATGGATTTCACTATAAAGAACTTTATATATATATATGAGAGAAAATAAACTATTTATCATGTTCTAAGATAGGGATGCACAAAAAGCCTACGGCCCACAGGCCGACTTGGTCAAAGTCCGGATCGGGTCGGTCCGACTAACATTCTTTGAACAGGCTGCTATTTTGACGTAAAAGTCCGGCCTGGTCCGCCCTACAAATAAGTCCAGCCTACGAAAAAGCCCGGCTTGACCCGGCCTACGAAAAAGACCGGCCTGACCCGACCTACAAAAAATCCTGGGCCAGCCTAAGTAGAAGACTGGCCCGGCCCAGCCTACCCAGCCTAGCTAATTCATTTTAACTATTGACTATAACTTGATATATATAAGCAGCAAAAAGACGGATGAAGGGAAGAAATGGTTCATTGTAGGGAGATAATAAACTTTGAAAAACTTTGTTTGGCTTTTCTGTTCATGTACTAATCACAATTGATTGACAAATCTGTTGTACAACTTTTTCAGTTTCAAAATAGAATTAATTAATTTGGGTATTCTAAAATTAATTTTAAAATATATTTAAATTTAAAATTGATTCAATATAATTATAAATTATCTAAAAATATACTACTCAAATTTTCAAGATTAATTTTTTAAAAAAGTTAGATAAATAAATTCATCAATATTTTTCTTTATTTGGCAGGGTATTAGATGAAAAAAGAAGTAAACTTAGTCCAGAATCATTGGAGATATGTATTTGTTATAGAGATTATATTGCCGCACAAAGAATAGTACAAGATGTAATAGACAATCAAGATAGCTCAGAAGATCTCGAAGTTAGAGTAAAAACTGAAGAAATTGCACATCCATGAATATTGAAGATATATGTTTTTTTTTAAGATTGAAGATATGTTTTTTGAAGATATAACGAAGAGATATTTTTTTGAAGATAGGAAGATACATTTTTAAAAAATTTGAATTTTGAAGACATTTTAAAAATATTTTGAAACAAAATATTTGTAACCGACTCTTTATTTATTATTGATTAATTACTCATTTTTAATTTTTTGTCAATACATTTAATTAATATAGTAATTAGTTGATTTAATATTTATATTTCACATTAAAAATTAGTTGATTACATTTTTAGGCCCGACCTAAGGACTGGACTGGCCTGACCCAAAGCCTGGCCCGGCTTAACCTACAAGCCTGACCCGACTTGATCTACAGGCTTCAAAAAGCCAGACTTTAATCGAGAAGCCCGGCCTGGCCCGGCCTACAGGCCCAAAAGTCAAAACCTGGCTTGGTCAACGACCAAAAGTCTATCAGGCCAGGCCAGACCAGTCCAACCTACTGTACATGTTTATTCTAAGAGTATAGAATAATTTTTCCGTCTCTTAGAAGTCATTATTAATCCACAGTATGTTGATTAATTATCCTTTTTTTAAAAAAAATAAAATAAATTCATACAACCTTACACCAAAAAAGAAAACAAAACAATTATCACTAGAATCTGTCAATCTGATCATGAAAATAGCAATTCCTAATAATTATTCGATTGACTTACAGTTGACACGACACTGAGGTTATCAGAACTCTAAAACCACAGACTCTCTCTCTCGCTCGCTCTCAGACTCTTTTCGTTGATGAAAATTGTAAGTGAGAGCTTTGCGCTGCAGTGAATTTAATACTCCGTCTTTTTTCTCAAATGGAGATACTACTTCAATCTGCTTCATCCTACGTCTACATCCCTCAAAACTCTCAATTTCTAAATCTCACCAAACAATTCCCAACTACGAATTTAATTCACTGTAATCCTAGAACCTTTTCCAGGATGAAGAATTTTAATTTACTTGTCAATGCCAATGACGCCGGGGGAGGACCTGAAGTGGAGACGGCGGTGGTGGAGAAGCCAAGACTCCGGCGTTTTCTAGTCTCCGATGGTTATCCAACGCCTTTTGGTGCCACTGCTCGAGAGGGCGGAGTTAATTTCGCCATTTGTTCAACCAATGCTACTTCTGCCATTCTTTGCTTGATGAGTCTCTCCGATTTGCCTGAGGTATATTCAGTTGTGCTTTCTCTTTTAGCAAGTGTTTGGTTGTCCTTCAAAAGAATGCAATCGTTTTGGTTCTCTAGTTTTGCGATTTCAGTAAATACCATGTAGTTAGGTAACCTTTGGAGTTAGTCCTGGACTTGGTTGTTTATTATATGTCATTAGCATCCATATAAAGTAAGAAATTAGTTAGATACAAAGTTTCAGTTTTGATTTTTTTTCCCTTTCTTTTGGTGGTCATTTAATTATGGCTCCGCTTAATAGGCCACACACTAAGCGAGGAAAATAAGAGATAGGACCCGCTAAAAATTATTTCTTTATGTAGGTGCACTGAATTCAATACATGAGGTCCATTAGTATATTATTTTTTTATACATTGAATTCAGTGCACCTACGTAAATAAATAATATTATACATTGTTTTCTGCGCTTAGTGTGTGCCCTAAGGGCACACATTAAGAAAATCCTTTAATTATTTAGGGCACACATTAAGAAAATCCTTTAATTATTTAGGAAATCAAATACATCGTTAATTTGCTTTGAGTTAACTACAAAGACAATTTATGCTGATATCTAGCATGATTCAATGAAAATTGAAAATGTTTCAAAAAATTTCATGCTTTTATATACTTTTGTGTGAAATTGAAAATCTTTGGTTTATAGTTATAGTTGTTACAGTTAGATTTATTAGGGTTACTATAAATTAGAAAAAGTATACTTGGCCAACTTGGACATGCGAAGTTGACTACATATTCAGCTTCCTGTGATTTTGCATTTCCCTATAGTTGTAGACATTACTTAAAATTGATGCAGGCCCAAATTAGCAATTGCAACAGCTTGATGCATTTGGGTGTTCTAGTTCATGTGATAACGTAGACTTGCTTGCTATTCATCCTCTTAATATGTCATGCCAGTTCTTACAACTTGCCAAGCTCCTTATTGCATAGTTTAAGAAATTAATTGTCACCACTTATTTGATGCAGAGCTGTGATGACCTTTATCCTATTATGCAATATAATGAAAAGCTTATTGGATGCAGAAAAGAGTGACTGAGCAGATCTCTCTGGATCCGCAGACCAATAAGACTGGAGATGTCTGGCATGTGTTTGTGGAGGGAAATTTTACAGGCATGCTTTATGGCTACAAATTTGATGGAAAGTATTCTCCTGAAGAAGGACACTACTTTGATTCTTCTCAAATATTGTTGGATCCTTATGCTAAAGTTAGTGACTTGTGCAACTGTACTTAATTTATTTCATATGGTATTTTGAGTGTTATTTGCTTCTTGAATCTGATTTGTTCAAATCAGACAATGGGTGGGCTTTCACGACTTGCTTTTGGCTTTAAGTGTGATTGGTACTAACTGTGAAACTGTCTATCTTCCTGTCCAGGCTGTTGTAAGCAGAGGGGAATTTGGTGTTTTGGGACCTGGGGATGATTGCTGGCCCCAAATGGCCTGTGAGGTACCGTCTGCTGATGACAAGGTACATGATGAATATGTGTGGAGACTGGTGCTATACCTAGGAACTATTTATCCTGAATGATCCACCTGTCATGGATCTCATGACTAGATGTGAGTAGAGATACCTTCTAAATGTGACAATTGTTCGGTGAGAGCCTGTTATGATTAACCTTCTTATTTTTTAAAAATTCTTTGTTTCTCGGGGTCTCTTAATATTGAGACAAATTGAAGCAGAATTGCAGCTTGAGGAACTTTTCTTACCTCGAGCTTGTCTCACATGGTCGAATTTTTTTTGTATAAAAAGTACAAAAAGAAAAGAGGTGTTATGCTTGTCTCGAATTCTAGTTTAGGATTCGGCATTTGACTCGACTCAAAGGAAAAGAAAGATGAAGTTCGCCATAGTTTGTTGTAATAAGCACAGTGTTGTGCTTAAATTTGTAAAATACTCGCAAGCGCATGAAGCTATTGTAAAATAGTTTTATGCAAAATACGAGGTCGATCCCATGAAAATTATTGAATTATTAATTAAATCTAATTCTAATCTAATTAATGAAAAGTGATTGTTGAAATAATTAAAATTAAAACTAAGCAAACATGTAATGAGAATCAAAACTAATTAAATAACTAAACTTTTAATTAATGAAGAAAAGTTCTGAGGTTTGGAATCCACAATATTAATTATATATATCTTACTATTCATTATCAATTCGGAGTAGTAATTTGAAAATCAATTCAATGCTTTCTCAAGATTTTTCATTTAAGTTCATAAAAATATTTCTTTTGTAAATTCTTATTTTCAAGGTTTAAATGTATTAAATGTATCCACCATTTTGAAAAACAAATAATCTTAGTTCTTAATTTAGATTTTAAAACACAACTCGGATTAAATTAAATTAATCGTAACTATTCAAAATACATGATATTATGAATGAAACAATTTAATTTAAATCAACCAAATAAATAAGAATTATTAACATTTAAACCAATCTGAGAATTTATAATAAATTTCAGAACATTATATAATTAATAATGTTTCATCCTACACCTCAGAAATAATTTTAGCAATTTATGGCGAAATTAAAAGCAATAAGGATTAAGCAATAACCCAACATTCACAAAGCTGATGATGTCAAGCTGCTGCTCTCTGCGTGGCTGCGTTGCTGCTTTATGTTGCTACTTGTGATGATGATGCAAGCTGCTGCTTTGGGGATGTTTTGCTGCTGTGTTAGTGCTTATCTATTAATTCCTTAAGTGCTCCTGCTGCGTATTTCTTTTCTTCCTGCTTGTGTCACCAAGCTCCTTATTTTGCTTTATTGCTTCCTCGGTTTCTGTGCCTAACTTAAATGATCTCCCTTTTGTTGCTTCACTCCTGTGTTATATCTTCTGGTGATGTGTTGCTGCTCGGTTTCTTTTTATAATCTGGAGCTGTAGCAACTTTTTCTTTATCAAACTCTTTTTTTATTTTATCTTTTATTCTTTTGCTTTATCTTCTTTCTTTTTTCAAGTTTGCTGAAACTCTTCTTCTTTGCATTCCGTCTTTTTTCACTTGGGCTTGCAATTGAATCCATAATTTGGGCCTTTTAATTTCTCAAAACCTGTACACCAAATTAAATCCAATTAATATAAAATTAGACTATTAAATTTATTTTTGAGGGAAATAAATATACATAAAATATGCCCATCACATAGTTATCAGAATGGTACAATACACAATATGTATCGTATGATATAATACGAAGAAAAATTTGATACGTATCGCAGGGTAAATCAAAAATAACGATGTATCATACGATTCTTAAGAAACGATACAATGCATGATACTTTAAAATTAGCAGCCGACTTACAAAAGTATTTATGTAGATCCAAAATAGTAAAAGTAAAACTTTTAAGGCTTCTACCATTTTAAATGAAGAGTTTTTATAGCACAAATATATTCTATATCGCTTAATGAGCCTTTAATTAAATTTTAGAGTTTTATATATTCTTCTTCAGAATGACACTTTATTTTTCTCGCATCATTTTATATAAGCAGGTACATAAATCTCTACTTGTTAATTTGAATTATTCTATTTTGTTTCATAGTTTAAAGGTGAATATGAATTTTTGTTTTCTCTTGTTACTCTATAAAGATTAGTAAAATAATATCTAATATTTGGCTACGATTTACTTTTTAAATTTATTTTTAGTTTATAATAATGTTTATTTGACTACTTTTATATAAATTCAAGCTAATATGCTTGATTGCCCAATAAATTATGTGTTTTATATGTTTTAATATATATTACCACAATTTTCATTTCGTTTCCATATCGTACTATAAGATTCACGATACGATACATGAAAAACTATATGGGATTTTTTGATACACGATACAATTTACGATTTGATAACTATGGTAATAAGAGGTGTGGAGAAACGTGGAAAACTACAAAACCCTTAGAAAAGAGTAGTCCTCTAGTCTCTCTAAATCTGAAGACAAAATCATACTAAAAGCATCCTTACTGAATATCACAAAAGGTGATGGAAAGACATGTACCGATTGCTAAAAGTTCTACCTCTGATTTGTCCAAACAATTTAGAAAAATGACCACAAAGCACCTTACCATTTCTCTTCCTTTTTCGGTACTTGGTCGAATTTTATTTTTCTTCTTTAGTTTTTACTGATACAAGTTATTGATGAAGGATGATACAATTGAACTTGAACAGTTGCCAGATTTAAGCATAATAATATTTTCATCATCTTCATAGATTTTTTTTTGGTCTTTGGCTTCTAGATTCCTCGATAACAAGGTCTGAGAGAGATGAAAATATAGGAATGAGGAAGACATATTCAAAATGGTAAGTTACTTCTTAATGTTGGTAAGCTGTTGCAATGCCTGAAGGGTTCAAATGCTTTAGGGAAGAACTAAAACGACTAAACAAATACAATATTATGGAGATTTTTTTTTGACTAAATTACAAATTGTACCCTATAGTTTAGTCCCAAATTCGATTTCCACCTCAAACATTATTCTCGAATAAAAGCACCCTAAATTTTGAGCGTAAGCAATTTGCACCCTCTGCAATCTCTACATCAAAACAATTTGCACCCCAAAGTTTAGCGTGAAAAGTGCAAATTGTTTAGGCACACGAAGTTTAGGGTGCTTTTTATCGAAAAATAAACTTGTGGTGGAAATCAATTTTTAGCCTAAATTATAGGATGCAATTTGTAATTTAATCGAACTTTTTTCTTTATGTTGAGACGATCTAAAGTTCATTTGATTTCATGCACAAGTCTTATTATTTTGGATATTGTTCTTCTTAAAATACCAAGTGTCCTATTTTGGATTTTGGAGGCCCAAAACTATGACTTTGAACCCCATACTAATCAAGAAACTCTCTAGATCAAACCTAGAAGTTCTAATTGTAGATACTTTGAACATGGACAGTCTTAGTTTTTTATTGCTAAGTTTATTGTCCATTTGAATGGTACCTCGTTCCACTTTTTTGTTTGATACAAGTGGGAAGGATAGGAAATGAAGGGAAAGTGAGAGCACTTTAAATTGTTTGGTAGTGCACTAAGAGGAAGGAAAAATAAACCTATATTTTAATGATTTAACTTGGTATAGCATGTGGATGGCTTGAGCTTTAAAATTTGTATAATCAAATATGGGTATTTATGTAAATCTAAGGTAAAGACGTTCTTTCCCCATTCTTTTTCCTTTATACCAAACAAGGAAATAACCCTTTGTTTTCCACTTTCTACTCCCATCCTCTTCAACCCCTTAATCTTTATTCAATTTTGGGCCATTATCTTAAATCTCAGAGGTACTTGAGCCATTACCTATGTTACATGGACTTGGGAATTTAGGATCCACAGGGAAGTGTCCGACACTGGACTCTCCTATTTTTAGAATCTTTTCACCATTTTTCGTTATTTTTCATTATTTTGAAGTGTTTGCTGCCACGCTCACACCTATGAGTCAACACAGATACTTCAGTCCACGTAACATAGGTCATTATTAATCCTCATACTTACTTTTGCAAGGGTTTTTTTCCTCACCCTTTTCCTTTGCTTTTTTTTATTGGAGAAAGTGATGTAGATATCATTATTCTATACTTTATGTTCATCATTAGTTCTTTCCTTAAAGAATGATACAGACATTGGTTGTTGATTTGGAGAGATTCTTAATATTTGGATATTCACTTTTGCTTGCATTCCCGTGATTATTGCACTTACTGTTAAGCACTGATAACGTCTGCTTCAATTTTACTTTCTTGACCTTAATCATTTTAGTTTGACTGGGAAGGAGATCTACCCTTGAAGCTTCAACAGAAAGATCTTGTAATATATGAAATGCATGTTCGTGGATTTACAAGGCATGAGTCAAGTAGGGCAGAATTTCCTGGTTCATACCTTGGTGTAGTAGAAAAGCTTGATCACTTGAAGGTACATATGACATGTGTAACTTTTTAAAATATTATCTTTGGTAGTTTTTGAGGAAGGTTTTATTTTTCAAATATGATTTGTATAAAAAATTATTTCTGAACATTAAAATCTAATTAATCTTTTATGATCTAGCTATAAACTTCTGCACAATTACTATATGCTCAGCACTCCTAACATGTCTCCTGTCCTTGTGGCAAAAAGAAAAAAACATCTTTCTCCTTTTTTCTTACTGTAATTGAAATCTTTACAAGAATTTACTACCATTTGTTTCTTTTATTCTTTTTAAAAGTAAGTTTGCACCGAGACCCAATTCTTGTGCTGCCTTTTGTTCAAACCAAGTTAGATTGAACCTATGGTATGTCAAGATCTCAGTTACATCCCATTGACTGTCATTTATGATCGGATGAGATAATAGTGCTTAATTTTCTTGATGGAAAATAGTCATCGTGGTCGTGGTGATTCATTTATCACTTTGTAGTGTCTGTCAGAAACTAGTACATCTCACTTCAAGGCCTGTTTTATGTGAGGACTTTCATGTTACCAGAAAATTTGAAGATTTGTTACTTGAGCTGGAATTTGAAGAAGTTAACTGATTTAATTTTTTTTTAGAATGTAGCACTGTCTCCCAGAATATACCAGCTGGTAATGCGTTTCACATTTATGATGAGGATCTGCCGTCTCTGTATATACTTCTTCCACTCGATGATTTTGTGAATCCTATAGATTTACTTTATAAGCCTTATCAGTCACTTATTGACATATAGGTTCCTAAATGATTGCCTCATGGAGCATCTTATGATACAAATGCATTAATTTGTTGTCACATATGATCGTTATCTCTATTCAATCTAACAAGCATTATATAAGAAAAACTTATGATAGTATTCTTTATTGTGCAGGAACTTGGTATCAACTGTATAGAGTTAATGCCATGTCACGAGTTCAATGAGCTGGAGTACTATAGCTACAACTCCGTCTTGGGCGACTACAGGTACATAGTTCCGGCCTTGTTTCAGTTTTTTTTTTTTTACTTTTGTAGCATGTAACATTCTTCAAAAATTTGTTGAAATGATGACAATTTATACAATTTTTCAACTTCCACTGACCTGAGAATAATAAGTTCGATTTTAATAGCCCTATGATGGTTCTGTTTTTGGACAAGTTCGTCATTGTTGAACACATGGCAGTTTCATACTGATATTACCTTTATGAAAGAAATAGCTTTGCAATATGAGTACTCTGGATTTTGACTGTACATAACTTTTATGCACTCTCTTATTGGTAGTTTATAATTGCTTACTATGGCTGTGACAGGATATAAACTACCAATAAGAGAGTGTATAAAAGTTTCACATCTTATCCACAAGTCCTTCGTACATCTTTCTCTTTACAGAAAATTAAATGTATATTTTGACATATCAACAGTTCTTTTCATTAAAAAAAGGTGGTTCATTTTTCACCGGTTTTTCTTGTCCCATCATTCTTGATTTTGAATTCCATTTGTGTTACAAAGGGGTGATGTTCATTACTTATTATCAATGTTCTAAAAGGCGCTAGGCCCCGGGGGGGGGGGGGGGGTAGCGCCTAGGGGCCTAGGCGGGATTTTTTATTTTAAGCCAATTTTAATATTTTATCTTACATTTATCCAAACAAAACAATATATAAAGCAAAACAATCTATAATAAAGATAATAAAGGCTTTTGCTTAAAGTTCAAACACATATCCATATTGCCAATGCCAAAGTTCAAACACAAATATGCAATTGTTTAAAGTTCAAACACAAACAAATAATAAAAAATACAAACTAATAGTCATTATCTCCATATCCCTCTATATCTCTAACTCTTATTCTCCATAACCCTCCAAGATAATATCCCCATCGGACTTACACTCATACTCCGAATCTCCATATTCCTCCATGTTATCATCAGACAAAAAATCTTCTTCATGGAGTTATCTTACTTCAACATTTCTACTACTTCTTTTAGGTTCTAGCACGCTATCTGCTCCGGATGCTTCACTAACCGCCTCCCAAGTAAGGCCCGAACAGTCCTTAACTTCATCATCCACTCTTACGATGTCGTTTTGTAGCTTAGTTATTAAAATAAAATAAAAAACAATTGCAGCCCTAATTTCTCTGCCTAGGCCTTGCCTAATTTCTCCGCCTATGCCCCGCCTATTCCCGTCTAATTTTTTGGAGGGATTTTTTTTGTTCCTTGGGTCTAGGCGAGGCGCCGGCGGGGGGGGGGGGGGGGGGGGAGGCTAGCACCTAGGCGGAGATTAATCGGACTTAGGCGGGAATTTTTAGAACACTGCTTAGTAGATAAAACTGTACTTTTCCTTGGGTTTTGGATTTCTTCTAGTTTCCCCCCCCCCCCCTCCCCAACCCTTCTTCTTTCCAACACATGCAAAAAGACAAGTTGAAGCAAATTTTAGATTTTTATTAACAATAAACAACGATAAGAAAATTCTAGGTCCATGTTATTGTTGTTTTTTGGAATATTTTTCTTTATGACTAATCTTATCATTTTTTGTGCAGGATGAACTTTTGGGGCTATTCAACTGTCAATTACTTTTCACCAATGGCAAGGTATTCAACAGCTGGTGTTCATAGTTGTGGCCTTGGCGCGGTAAATGAATTCAAGCATCTCGTTAGAGAAGCACATAAGCGGGGAATTGAGGTGACAGCTTTTCTCAACATGCTATAGGATTTCTTCTTAAATTTCATGGCGGGTCATCTCTCTAATGTTAGTTTAACAGGTGCTCATGGATGTTGTTTTCAATCACACTGCTGAAGGGAACGAGAATGGTCCCATATTGTCATTTAGAGGTGTTAATAACAGTGTATTTTATATGCTGGCACCCAAGGTAAAGCTATCAGCGTTATTTTGTGCTCGATAGGCAACTCTTTTGAGAAGAAAGTACTTGATATTGATTTCTGAAACTTTCCATTCATAACTTCTGTTTGTTTTGGTTTTCATACCTTCAAATTTATGCATATGAAGTGGATTTGGTTAAAGGAATCAAGCCGTTTGTGATTGTTTGGTTTACAGTTCGCTGGTACAAGAAAGCATAATTTTTTTCTATTTAGCCAAGTTGCTTCCTAGGTAAACGAGCTTCATGTTTTTATATACACAACGAGCGCTAACTCGTAACTCAGTCTTTGGCACTTGATCAAGCACAGTTGATTGCTTTTCACTTTTCCAAGTCACCAAATTACTCGGCTTGTGTCAAATATTCAGATGCAGATCTCCTATCTGCAACTGTGAGAACTCATTCTGTATCTCTTGGAATCTAAAAGCTTAAGCTGTTAGTGGGCACAAATATAAAAATCATGCTTTAACACTTGTTCGTATGTGCAACACTCACTTGCAGATGTAGAGACAAACCAAAGCGCAAAATAAAGCAATAACAACATAACGGAAACTGGTTATGCAAGCAAGAACTTGAACCCAAAATCAAGTTGAGTTTGATTGTTACAACTGAGAAATTGGAAAAGAAGGAAGAACAACAAATAAGAGAATAACATTTAGGAGAAAGTAGGACTGAAAATTTATTCTGATCTCTTCCACTTCATAGTTTCTCTATTATCATATTAAAGAGCATAATATATAGATACCTTCCAAATAAATTATAACATCAACATTAAACTTCAACAACTAGTATCAGTCTGCATATAGAACTTGGAAACCCAATACTATTTCAGTATGCGTTCAAAATTGTGATCATTGTGCAATAATTCCTTTTTTACGATTTTGCAGGGGGAGTTCTATAATTATTCGGGTTGTGGGAACACCTTTAATTGCAACCATCCCATCGTGCGCCAATTTATATTGGACTGCTTGAGGCAATTTTACCTTTTATTATCCCTGATATACTCTCTCTCTCTCTCTCCATTAGTTATTTATGCAATACTGATTTTGTGAAAATGGTCCAATAAATTTCTTTATTTTTATGCTTTTATGCATTACAATTACTTTTATTTACGTTTAACCTTGCAACAGATATTGGGTAATGGAAATTCATGTGGATGGCTTCCGCTTTGATCTGGCTTCTATCCTGACAAGGGGTAGCAGGTTATCTAGCTATACTTCTGTGCGTGATATTTTATTTGTTAAGAGGAGCAAATACTAATATTAGCTTTCTTTTTCCACTTTTGAGGTATTTTAGTCTCTGGGATGCAGTAAATGTATATGGAAATCAAAAGGAAGTTGACATGCTGACAACTGGCTCTCCTCTCAGCAATCCACCATTAATTGATATGATAAGCAATGATCCGATACTTCGTGGAGTGAAGGTATTAGAAAAAACTATAGCAAATACTGAAATCAACAAAGGAAATTAAAAAACAAGAATACAAGATTTATGTGAGAAACTCAAATCAAGAAAAACCACGTGCGAGTGGCTGAAGATATCACTATTTCGAATGGTGAATATGCAATATGTGAATAGAACTCTCACCCCAAATCTGAATACACCCAAATTGTTTCTCTATCTGAAGGTGGCCAAAAACTAAGAAAGAAAAATAAAAATATAGAAGCATTAACTACAATAACATATATATTTGGGATAAAAACATAATGGACCCAAATTACATAATCAGCGTTAGTCTTCTGTTACTACAACTAAACTTTATCTTTCTTTTCCTTTGGGTCAACAGAAAAATAAAAATAAAAATAAAATGATAAAGTAAAAAATGGGGTTGGATCAAATGTTGGATCCCGAACTAAAGTTTGATTATTCGAGACACAGATAACATCCATAGCTCTAGGCTCATTTTAAAAAGGAAGTATAAGGATTTCAGCCATTCATCAATGTTGTGTATCTGTTTACTTTTATTGAAAATGAATTAAATAAAACGTAATCATTTATGTCCTTTCATGGACACAGATATGATCATTGACCAAATTTTAATTTTAACTTTCCTTTTGGTTATTATTTTTTTGTTGTTGTTATTTATCACAACAAGCTCATCAATCTCGTGCAAAGCACGGCAGTATGGATAATAATGTATTTATTATTAAATAGATAAATATTTAATTAGGTTTTTAGAAGATAGTTGTAGTTATTAAATATTTATTTAAATAATAAATTAATAAGTTTTAATTTAGTTATAAAAATTAGTTAGTAATGGATCCATTGTAATTTTCAACTAATTTTACCGTTATTATGCTTTAAAAAAATCACATATATTATTTATACAATTAATCATGTGATTTGATAAAATTTAAAGTTTTAATGAGTTCAATCTAGTTAGGACATTAATTTAATAATGAAATTCACAACTAATATTAATATAATAAATCACGTGATATGTTAAGAGAGTTTTTCTATATTTGAATATCTCAATAAAATTGTAATAATAGAGTTATCCTATATAAAATTTGTTAAGATATATTTTCTTACATAAAATTTTGATAAAAAAACTTGTAATAGAATTGGTAGAACCAAAAATAATTCTTTTTTTAGAATTTCCTTTTCTTATTAGAGATATAAAAATAAAATAAAAAATCTTCCTTTTTCTTACCAGGTTGGGGTTTCTTTTGAATACTTTACAAATTTGGATAATACCTATACTAATTTGAATAGGAAAGTAAAAGGTTGAACTGAAAATTTGTGAAACCAAAAATTGGAGAAACCAAGTTTGTACTTTTAATTATATAATTGATTGCTTAAATAAATATCTTTCCTGTGCAATTCTACACAATATTCTAATCTTGTTTTCAATGTGTTATACCATTTATTTGTGTTTCTGCTTTTGCTATCCCATTGGAGGGTAAAAATGATTGACTAAATTCTCTCGATGCCTCTTTTACATAGCTTATTGCTGAAGCATGGGATTGTGGAGGCCTTTACCAAGTTGGAAAATTTCCTCACTGGGGCATCTGGTCAGAATGGAATGGAAAGGTTAGTTTAGATGCCTTATTTTGGTCTGATCATTCTCTCAGATTTGTTGTGATTATAAGATGGAGTATATGGTTATAGGCTTATAGCAGTGCTGAAGAAACAAAACTCGAAATATACGAGTCATCTTTCTCTTTTTCTTTCTTTTCTTGTTTCAGATACTTAATTAGAACCAATGAACCTTTATGCATGGGTTCATTACAAATTAAATGTATGAATAATCGATCCCTTATGATCTTCTAGTGATTGTTTTCTCTGGAGGCGTGTTCACACGAAAACCAAGACTTACTTTCACCATCTACAGCCTTCCAAACTAGCAATTTTCGGAAATCAGAATTGAGCTTTGAATCATATGCATTTCTTTTGCAAATGTATAAATATTTTGAAAAGCATCGCAGAATCTTGATGTTTAATGGTCGTCTGCACTACTGAAGTCGCATCAAAAGGGTGTAAGCTCTCTACGTGCCATGAAGCTTAGCATTCTAATTACCTGACTCTACTAGATCAAAAAAGATCGGGCCTGATTTCAAACAATGCATTTTTGGCTTAGATAGTGTCCATTAATTGTCATTCTTGTTCCTATGCTCTTTTGGCGCCGACTTCCTCACTTTTTAAGAATAGCCATCTTGATGAAACAACAGCTTTCAAGTTAGTAAACTATAAGTTAACTACCGTTGGTGATAGTTCATGAAGCCTCTTCACTTGTCGAACATGACCCTTCAAAGCAGAAAGAGTTGTGTATTTAGTAATAGTTTATGCAAGAACTTGTGTAGAAGCCAGAATTTTAAGGCTATGTGAATCCCAAATAAGAGTTTTTGGAAGGTGTGATTTGTTTTTATTCATAATTGGTGAAGATTGTTAGATTTTTTTTATAAGTTGGGGGTGGTTCCATATAAGTAGGTCTTGTTCATTCCACCTTTGCCAATATGGTAACTTATACTATATGAGTAGTGCTACGGGTCTCAAATTTTTGGTCTCAAATTGGTTTGAAATTACATGACATTGAGTATTTTAATAATAATTTAGGGCATAGCCAATCACATGAGATCTACTCAACCAATGTTATGGCGACACATCATTTGAGACCAAAAGCATCAGACTACATGTGGCCAGGCCAAAAAAAATAAAAAATTCTCAGTCAGGCCCCCCCTTCTAGCCATTAGATCCTATTATGAACAGTGAGATATTTGTTTGCTGGAATAGTGTCTATAACAAACGCTTGCTATGGATCACTACCCTATATATATATATATATATATATTAATTCTTATATATTGTAATTTCAGTACCGTGACATAATACGGCAGTTCATCAAGGGTACAGATGGATTCTCTGGAGCTTTCGCTGAGTGCCTTTGTGGGAGCCCTAATTTATACCAGGTATCTCAGTTTTAATGGTATTGCTCTTAAAACATTCCAATAATAGTGGTCACTCCATCAGTTCATTATAATTCTTGTTTATACTCTATAATATTGTACTTCCTCAATGTTCCACTGTGCTGTCTATCTCCTAGTCGTATTTTCTTTGATCCTCATCTTGCTTCATTTCTAGTATACTGTGATAGGTCTAGAATTCTGTGTTAAAACATTCTAATGTATTTTCTGAAATTATTCTTTTTGGTAATTTTTTCTTTTTTGTGAATCAGGAAGGTGGAAGGAAACCCTGGAATAGTATCAACTTTATATGCGCTCATGATGGTTTCACTTTGGCTGATTTAGTGACGTATAATCAGAAGCATAACTTGGCAAATGGGGAAGACAACAAAGATGGCGAAAATCATAATAATAGCTGGAATTGTGGGCAGGTAAATATTCGTAATTATTTGCCATCACATGTGAGTAATCCACTGGGGTTTCATGTAATGCTTTTGTGCTGCACTGGTGAGACAAAGCAAGTGTGTAATGAAAGACAAATGTGTTATTTTCTTAAATTCACTTCATCTTTTACCTTTTATTATTCAATTTAAGTTATACAGGTAATTGTTTTATGTGATTTTATTATGTTTTTGGCTTAGTGTTATTTTTACTTTTATTCACTTTCCACTTTCTCTTATCTGTATTCCTCTGCTTGTTTTGTTCATAGAACACATTGTTTGAGGAGTTGAATATTTTATCGTCTCTATAATGAGTAAGAAATCTCATCCCATAGTCATCATGCCATTTGTTAAAGCTCTAAACAAATTAGAAGTATTTTTTGATAAGTTTGAAAGAGTGTTTAATTGTATCCATCTCTCTAGCACATTGAATGTTTTCAGCCGAAACTCATCTAGTCTACTACTCCACTTGGTAATGTATAAGTTTTGCTCAAGTACCATAATGAACTTCACCTGAATGTTGCTTCCCCCAACCAAGAAAGAAAGGGAAAAGAGACAAAATATTAATAATAATAAAAGAAAAAAAAGAAGAGGAAAGGAGTATTTAATGTACCTATGTGTTTGGGAAAGGATAGTCTTAGGTAAGTAGACCTGAAAAATTAGTAACAGAAACAACATTTATAACTAGTACTGGGGTAGTAAAGCAAGTTCATGAATAGTACAGAAGAGATTTCTTATAAAGTTTCTCAACACTGCTACAGTTTACTAGCCAATTCCCGTATGTGGGCCAACCTTACCTATAAAAAAAAAGCGTAGCTACATTTCACTAGCATAAGAGATATGTTGCGAGGGTACTTTGTGTTGTATGGGACATGAGCCCCAACAAATCTTTTGACTGAAAATTTGTGGGAAAGAAATTATGCTATACACATGGACGTGGTCAAGCATGCTAATATCATGGGAAGTTGAGGCTCTAAAATCATTATTCACATATTCTTTTTCTCATAAACTCTACCCATGCTTAGTATATCTGATATCTTAGAATCTTATTCCTTTCTTCTTAGTAACATGTTTATGGCTGTTTTGGAGAGTCTTTGTGTCTTGGGTGCATCTTGTCTCTTACATTTCTGAGTGTAGCCTGATACAATTTCCTTGTGATGTCTATCATGCAGAGTTGTAAATTTAAGCATGCATTTTAGGCTTCAGCATTTAGCATACGGTACTGAATTTGATATACATTCATCTATATGGAGCTCAAATCTGCTGTTATGTCTCTGTGACAGCTCTCTGTTACAAGAGACATGTAACACATGTGTATACACATGTATCTATATATAGATACATGTGTATACACATGTGTTACATGTCTCTTGTAACAGAGATCTGTCACAGAGACATGTAACATAAAGATTTCATGCCATCTAAATGACAGGTTTGTCAGAAAATGTGATCCAGAAGGAGAGTTAAATATTAAGGATAAACACTCCCTTTGAATTTGTGTGTTTAATCACCTTAGTCTTTTAAAAAGAAAAATTATTCATGATCTCTTAATCATTGAACTCATACGTATTTTAGTCTGTAATATTTGGATACATGGTGTCCTTTCTGATTAATCAAAGTGATTACCTAGGAGGGAGAATTTGCAAGCCTCTCTGTGAAGAAATTGAGGAAACGACAAATGAGAAATCTTTTCCTTTGTCTCATGGTTTCCCAAGTAAGATTTTATTTGTTTGAATTATTACATTGTGATTTGCATTGTAATAACTTGTATGCTCACTTTGACATGTAGTTAGTAGCTTAATTAATTTACTGTGTGTGGATTTGAATGTGGAGACCATTAACTTAAATAATTCCTTTGCTGGTACAGACTATCAAACCATGTAAATATTTGTAGTACTAGACCAGAGGAGTTCTTACCTTAGGAAAAGTTTGGCAAACATAAATAATTTAGAGAAATAAACATTTATAGGTACCTTTGGGTGCCTCCTTAATTTTATTTTTTTTAAAATTTCCCATTGGGCAAGTCTTCTCCAGATGCCGACACCCCTGGTTGGCTCATTTTTGGCTTTCGATCTTGGTGATGGAATCCTTCATCCCAGTCGACTCGATGCATGAGCAAAAGAAAAGAACAAAAGAGGGGAGAAAAGTAGGTCGATCAACAAATGGGAAGGCTATACAGATCTGTTTAGGTTTGGATATTTTTGATACCATGTTACAGAGGGAAGAAGAGACTTTATGTAGCTGTTACCTTAATTTGGGTTGGCAGTTGTGTTATGTAACTCATAAAATGGAAATCAAACACTACAAAAATACCCTCAAACTAATCTCTGTAGCTATAATGATTATACTGTTTAACCATATACAAATTGAAGGACCTTGTATGGTCCTTGATGAAATTTGAATTTGGCTGTCCTGTTACATTGCAGTAATGACCAAAAGTCTGCTCTGCTAATCTTTGTAAGTCTGATCATGATAATATGATTTATGAACATACACTCTGAAAATACTCAACACTACTAATTCAAAATTTGTTTGTAACATTTTATAGTTTGTTTGGCATAAGATGTGCTCCCAGTCTATCACTTAATAATTATGTTACCAAGTATCAAAACTATTGTGAGATCTAAGCCTTTAGTCATTAGTGAGTAGCTCATGTGATTCACTCGACTTATAATTGAAAAATGCCAATGCTGCTGCAGTTTGGTCCTTAATGAGTAAGCGATATGTATGAGCTTTCTACTGTCTTTTGATTCTTTAGACCAGAAACTTTTGTTCTTATAATAGTGTCCCTATCCTATCAATTCAACATCATTTGCTTAATTATTTTTACTGCTTTTTATGCTACTTTGCTTTAGAATCAATCCTCATTGTATGCATGTATTTGTTGTTTTCAAATATTATTTCTAACTTACATCTTTATCTGACAGGGTGTCCCTATGATATATATGGGAGATGAATATGGTCATACAAAAGGAGGGAACAACAATACATATAGCCTTGATAACTATGTGATAGACTACTCCTTGATGTTCTGTTCTTCTATCAATAGGAGCTCGTACTGGTTTTGTTTACGAACTACATCTTTGGCTTGCAGATAAATTATTTCCATTGGGATAAGAAGGATGAATCCTCATTCGATTTTTTTAGATTTTGCTGCCTTATGACCAAGTTCCGCCAGTGAGTACTTGTATCCTAATTGGATTCTAGCTATTGTGTTTTCTTTTCAAATAAATGTGAGATCATACAATTAATGATATTTACAGGGAATGCGAATCACTTGGTTTAAATGACTTTCCCACAGCAGAGAGGTTACAGTGGCATGGTCATTCCCCTGGGGTGCCAGATTGGTCTGACACAAGTCGATTTGTAGCATTTTCATTGGTATGCAGTCTAATTGTATCTTCGTCTGTATGCTCCGCTTTTCTATAATTTGGATGTTAGTATTAAAATATAAGCTGTTAAAGCGAGAGGAATCATGTGTTGATTTCACTGAGGGAAGTGTTCTACTTTCTGTCGACTAAAGAATGGTTTTTCCTCACTTTGCTCTCAACCATCCTCTCTTGTGGTGAGTCTGCATTTATATTTAGATTCTGAAAGTGTGAAGTCTTCTTCTGTGGCGTTTCCTTCTACAAAAAAGGGGAAATAAACAATATATAAACACATACAAAAACCTGAGGCAAGAATTTGTTCTAATTTTCTCCTTTCTTATTCTACTTTCAATATAAGTTTCGAATGTGAACATAGTATTCGTATTACTTTTCATAAATAAGTTGCTTAATCTACCTGCATAAACCAAGCTCAAGTAAGGATAATACGAGGATTTATCGGTTGTACCGAGTGGTCCTGTGATTGTGGTACCGTATATATAACGTATTTCATTTAACCATGTCACATTTGATAGGATTTGATTACTTGCCATACTGTTTGTACAACTCTGATGAAGTTTTGAGACATCGTTTTGTTGCTCTGGATAGTTTTCTTTTGCCAATACTTGTGAACATGCTGGATTATCTATATTTTATCATCATCGTTAATATCAATAGTATGTATATATGATGAAACTCAACAATCATGTGGTAATTTTGTTTTGACGAATGAGATTCCTAGTAAAAGCATTGCATGTGAAACTTGGAACGTGACTGAATGGAAATAATCATTTATACACTCAACTCCTCCCAACTACATACGATCTCAGGATTGATATTTTTGGATTTAAGGTCTGCTTGTCACTTGTCAGTACACCGAAATGAATTTGAGCCTCCAGTAATTGTCGTGTTGCTTGTCTTATTATTTAATTTCCTAGTTTTTAATTTTCTTGCAACTCATTCAACTGTCCTCCATGTGAAAAACAAAATGCAGATGGACTCGGTGAAGGGAGAGCTGTATGTTGCCTTCAACACAAGTCATTTGCCTGTCACCGCAATGTTGCCAGAACGGTCTGGTTATAGGTGGAAGCCATTGGTGGATACCAGCAAGCCCGCTCCATTTGATTTTCTCTCTGATGATCTTTTGGACAGAGAGGTAGCGATCAAACAGTATTCACATTTTCTTGATGCCAATCTGTACCCTATGCTTAGTTACTCATCAATTATACTGTTACTCTCTCCTGATGCTAATGCTTAGTTCGGCTTGAGAAGCCCCAGTACAGCTAGCCCCAAATACTGGTATTTTCTGGTACCTTAAACCTGAAGCAATAAAAAATTGAGGCCATATGTTTATTTTTGTAAAGACTGTCCGTGAATCAGTAGTGCAGATGATGTATGTAATTAATTATAGTAGGATCCATGTTAAGCAGGGAAGACAAGCGTAGAAACTATAATGTTGTACAATGATAGTTGAAAATGATTTTCGACATAAAAATAACCGAAAATTCATGTGTAAATTTTAAGTGAAAATGCTGACAAGGTTCTCTTGAAAGTCTTATTTCAAAGAAATCTCCTGTACTGTTTATGGTTCAATTGATTAGTATGGGAGGGAGGCTTGGGTTCGGCAGACCCACCCCAATTTCTAATTTTGAATTTGATTTTCAAAATCTGGGAAATATCTTGCTGTCTTTGTAAGTGAACTCGTAGTATTTCATTTTTGATTAGAAAATTTTCGCACTTGGACCAATTCCAAAAGAGTCTAGGAGATGGATAATGCCTGCCTGCCTACCTCGAAGTTTGTGAATTTATAGTGGTAGACCGAGGCTCTAACAATGTTGAAGGATATGTTGTTCTTTTGGAAGGAAATTTGCTACCATTTCATCAATTTCTCCTTGGTGGTCAGATCAATCCTAGAAGAAGCTCGAGGCAGTTTTTTGTTGAATCTCTCTCTCTCTCTCTCTCTCTCTCTCTCTCGCTCTCTCTCTCTCTATATATATATGGAGTACGTAATTCACTAAATTGAAACTACATGAATACAATTGTGAAATTTGAAGCGTTGTTAATTAATGAGCCTGTTTGTTTCATCTGTAAATAATTGCTGCCATGATATTGAAATAATAATTTTTTTCTAAAATAAAAAATATTATAATTCAATATATAAGGAAAAAATGGAGTATATCCTACATTCCAAAATTACAAATACATTTGTTAAATTACAACTTTTTAAAGAAAATTTTATTCTTCTTTCCCTAACATCAATACCTATATTTAAAAAAAGTAAGACTTGATATTAATTTTTCAATTAATTGAAGAACCGACCGAGTTAAGTCGGTTGTAATTCATATTATTCAGCTGAGTTGACTCAATAACATTAAATATTTAGTTAAATAATTTTTTTTAATTATTAATTATAGATGCATTGTTAAAATAATTATATTTATCCATATATTATATTGTACAAAATGAATACTAATAATATCCGTATTCGAATATTATTCATCGAATACAAATATTTCATATTATATATCCGTCGGATACAGATATTAAACTTTATTTTCGGAAATAGATATATTTGTATCCGCATCCAAAAATATCTGTTTACAACCCTAAGACTATGTTTGTTTGCAAAAAATATGTTTGGGATTTGACTATTTAACTTAATTTAATACTACTTTGCACTATTTAATATTTTGATGAAAGATTATTAATCCCTTAATGTTAGACTATTAGTGTCTCATAAGACCTTAAAATGAGAGGGATTATTAATCCCAAAATTTTCATTTAATTATATAATCCTACATAAATAGCCTTATGAATGATAAAAAAAAATCGTTCGTAAGACTAATTATAGGATTATTAATCCCACATCATGAGATAAAATAGTCTGAAGTAATGTTAAATTAATATAAATAGTCCAATTCTAAGTATATTTTTTTATAAACAAATATAGTCTAAGAGTATGTATATTTGTCAAAATAATCTTGTTGGAGGAGATAATATGGTTCTTCAATAAGTATGATATATCCTAATGATCTCTATTAGCTTTTGATAGATAAATTTTTTGTACTCAAAAATTTTAATAATGTTTTAGAGTTTTCTTTTAACAAATAACTAAAAAAAATTAAATATTAATTACATGAGTTAACTTTAACCAACAAAAATTTACTCAATTAACTCGTAAAATAAAACAAAGCGTTGTTTATAGTGTTATAATAAGTAATAGATGTGTGGATTATTCACTTATAAATAGAAGGCCACTCTTTAGATCTCTTATGCACCTTATACTATTCTCATTTCTCTCTGTATGTAAAGTTCTCTTTTTTCTATACAAGTTCTATAAAATTCATAATTCTCTTATTACTCTATTCGTTGAGTTATTGTGCCTATTCAGATGGTCAAGAGAGAGTCCGACCGATATGATCGTTAAATCTTGGAGATTCCTTTGGTTGAGACCCACAAAATATTGAATCTTGAACTCTTAGGTACCTGAAATATTTCCTTGAGGGCAGTGCTTCTAATAATTCTCTCATTCAATATCTTCATGTGTTTATAGAAATTTAAGTTTTTTTTGAACAATTATTATAACATCCTAATCTCGCATTGTAACATGTGAGATATTTAGATATGTATATAAGAACTCAAACTGTTATCATTAGTACCTTCAACTAAGACTTTTTGGGTGAGCATATGGTATACTAAATGGATGTTTGATAAAACTGAATAAAATAGTTATAAATGTTTAAGTAATTTGAATGAGCTGAATGAAGCAGAATTTTGAATACTGAATGAAAAAAGTTGTTTGATAATTGACATGTCTGAAATATCTGAATGAAAAAAGTTGTTTGATAATTAACATGTCTGAAACATTTGAATAAAAGATTTTTATTATTTTACCCATCTGAAAAAAATTCAAAGTTGCTATAAATTTATTTAATATTACTTAATATAATAGTTAATATTGTAAAAAAATAAAAATTATTAAATATAAAATATTTCATTCAGCTATTGGACTTAGCCATTCAACTAAAAAAATTAGATTTAGCTATTCAGCTCAAAAATCTGACCGATTCAGTTATTTAAAAGATTTTTATTCAAAACAAACGCATTAAATGACTGACCAATTCAACTATTCAGATGCATTAAGTTGTAAACAAACAGCCTCTAAAATGATACAAAAAATATTATTAAGATAACGTATTGAGTCTTATTGTAATATAATTTAACTCGAATTATTACAATTATATATAAGGGTATCAAATTAGATATTTTCTACTCGAGGCAAAAAAAATTGTGAATATATATCCTTTTCCCAAAAAAATTAACTTCAATCTTTAAACTAAACCAAGTTCATGTATTATGTTATATATTATTTTCTAATAAAAAAAAATCACTTCAATCTTTAAAGTAAACGAACTTTATACCCTCCGTCCTAAATTAAATATCCAATTTTGACTTTTTAAGTTAAATTAACGGGTTTTTAAATTAATAATTAAGTATATATAAATATATTTTAAAAATTATAAAAATTGGAGTTAGTAGTAAATTGTAAATAATTTTTTTTTTGGTTATTATAATCTCTTTATTTATATTTTGGTAAATATAAATAAGGCAAAACTATGATTTAGGCCACTAAAGTTGGCATGTATTACTTCATACACCACTGAACTTTTAATTTTTCAAATTACACCAGTAAACTAATTAAAATAATAAAATTGGGTCATTCTGTTAAATTGAGTGGACGACTGTTAAATCCTTCCAGCATATTCCTACGTAGATGATCAACTGAAAAGGAAAAAATAAAAAAAAGGCTGACTTGGGCAAAAAAAAAGACATTATCATTAGGGGTGTTCAACTGGTTTTTACTAGCTCGAATCGGACCGGTACCAAAATTAATCAAATTTTAATATCAAAATCGGTACTGGTTCTACAGGTATACCGAACCAGTTAGCCGGTTCGGTACCGGTAAAAACCTAATAAATTTTTTTTTTTTTATTATTATTACTAATTATTTATTATAAAAAAAATTGGTACAACAGGTACGGTTCAGTATTTACTGATTTTTTTGTACCGATACCGAACCGGATAATTTTATACCGGACTGTTCGATTCGGATCAGTCCGAAAAATCAAAAAACTGAATTTACCGATTTTTTTTGCACATGCCTAGTTATCATCCCTCTCATTATAAAGCAAATCATTATCTTCTCTCTTCCTTCTATAAACTAGGGTTCCACTTTAATATCTCCCAACTGATTCGGCCAAAATAGAAGGGGAAAAGTAGGGCTTTTCATATTCTCAAACCATTAGAACACTTCAAAGGTTGTTAATGGCATCTTTATATACTAGATCGTCATCAGTTGCTCCAAAGTGGGTACAATGTTATTGCGGTCTATCTGTATCACTTTGTGTCTCCACAAAAAATAAATCAAAGGGAAGAAGGTTCTATGGATGTCGTTTTTACCCAGTAAGTAATTTTTAGGTATAAATTTGTATATTACTATAATGTATTTTAGATTTAAATTTGTGGGTGTTTTTTACGTTTACATGTGTATATTTTGGATTCAATTTGGCTGGGTGTTTTTTTTTGTTTTACATGACGTAAATAAATATTGTGGATTTTTTCAATGGGTGGACATAATTTTTCAAAATGAAGTTCATGGTAGTGGTTGCGGTGAAATGGGTTCTGTTTCAAGGAATGAAGATGAAGTCATTTACTGAGAAACAAAAAAACAAAGTTGAAAGAGAAGTTAAAGAGTTTGAAAAGGGAGGCCTTAAAATTGGAGTTAGAATCTGTCAAACTAAGAGAGGCAAATAAGAAATTACAGTTGTATGTGATATTGTCATGGATGGTGACATGTGTTGTATTAAGTTATGTTTTCAAGAATTTTTAAGCACATTAAGCTATGTAATGAAGTTATGTTATCATGAATTTGTAAGCACACTAAGATATCATACCTTCGTGATGTATTTTAAGCAAAGGAAAATGAAAAAAATACATGCCCTGTTTCAGTATATATCTTTGTGATGTAGTTTACAACAAATAGAAAGGTATGGATTGTTCCCAGGCCAAAACACATGCAAATTCCTTCAATTTTTTTTAAAAATGCCAAGTTTTGCCCAGTTTCATTACATAAGTTTGTGATGTTTTTTAAAGCAAATTGAAAAGCTTTGCCCTATTCCTAGGCCAACACATGTAGTTCCTGCAATTTTTTTTTAAAAAGGCAAGTGCTGCCCTGTATAATTGCACACCAAACCAATCAAGCCTATTCCAAGTTCCATCCTAAATAATTTGAAACAACCAAGTCACCAATTTAACAAAATAACGACAAGGCAATTAATTTCAACCATTGTACATTACCAAAAAATTGTCACAACAAAATCAGTTCAACTGCAATCATTGTACATTTTCAGATCCAAAGTATCAAATTGTCATTAAACATCATGTGCCAGCCAACCATTCTATATTACCAAAAGTCTACCACAAACATCATGTAATTACAAGTCTTAAAGATCCAAAGTATTAATGAAAGGGTTACAACCATGTTAAAAGTATACATTCAGCAGCTCCAAGATCTATTGTGTTTGCCTGCACTGTACCCCATCTGCAGTCCTGCATTCAGATTGTGTTGCAGTATTCTCCCTAGTTGTTGTCCCAAACATACTAAAGCTGTCTTGTTTTCTTTTCACCTATTATGGCCCAAATGTCAGTATATACATTACAAAATTGAAGGAAACATAAACATGATACAAAATTAAAGAACTCACACTAAGTTTTGGTCTTGTTTCAACAGGTGTGTTCCTACAACCAAGTTTATTACGTCCATATTACTTGCATTTAGAACACATCATTGGAGTTCATTTCCTTGAAATTTTACCAGTGCTCTTTTGTTCTTCATTTGGATCTTTCGCCTTCGACATCTCTTTGGCCTTCCAGGCAATCTTTTAGTCAATGGAGGTAACAAGATTGGTAAGCTAATAGTAGGCCAATTGTTGCTTCCACTCATAGGCTTTAACAAGTGATTATATGACTTCATATAGGTTTCAATGAAGTAACAAGGGTCCACAAATTCCTCAACATGCCTCTTTTGATGAAGTATCCCAGTAGCAGCATGATGACAAGGTATTCCAGATAATTGCCACATCCCACAAGAGCAAGTATGGTTCAATATGTCTACCACATATTTACCATACCTGTCACTCACCTCATACATATGGCCCCCATCCCAGGTGTGATCACAGTACTTTGTTAATTTAATAGACCTATTCACTTTAGTTAGAATTCTATGACATAATTTACCGTATCTTTTTAGCATCTCATGTCTCTTGCTATGGATTCTCTCCATTACCTGAGTTTTTATGTCTTCAAACATTGTTAAGATAAGTTTATACCTAGCCTCTAGTATACAACTATTAAAACACTCAGACATGTTATTTGTTACTACATCACATTTGATGGTGGCATCAAAGTAAGCCTTACTCTAAAGTTTAGGAGGGACACCTATCAAGGCACTGTGTGCATCATTTGACTCTTTCCTAATATCCTTCATTGTTTTTCAAAAATCAGCAGGATTGTTGGCCTTGGCTGCCTTCCAGAACATCACCTTTAAAGCTGCCCCAGGGAACTTTTTTCTCCAATTTGCATGGATGTGTCTTGCATAACATATATGCTTTGCTTGGGGTAGTAACTCCTGAATAGCAAGCACCAAACCCTATGCAAAAATGCAGGAAACTTTTGTTAATATAGTGACATAAATGTGTAATACAAATAAAACTTAAGATGTAATAATAATATAATAAAATTGCACCTTTTGTTGATCAATAATTAATGTCCATCCATGATCTTGTTCTAATCCAACATCTTCCACTCACAAATTTAAGAACAAACTCCAGCTGTCTTTATTTTCACTTTCTACCACTGCCCAAGCTATTGGGAACATCTGGTTATTAGCATCTCTATCTATTGCAGATAACAATTCCCCTATACAATATGTTTTTAGAAAACAACCATCGAGTCCAATAATAGGTTTGCATCCCTCAAACCAATTCTTTTGCATAGCATCAAAATAAACATACATCATTTAAAACCTTTTGGGAGTCCCTTGATCAGTCCTAATTTGTACAGTGCTTTCTGGATTTGTATTTAATATCTCCTGTCCATAGTCCCAAACACCTTCATAGTGCTCTGCTAGAGTGCTTAGCTTGAACCCTTGTAGGTTCATTCACTAGAAACCAAATTCCTTTGCCTTTCCCAATTGCATAATTTTGTATTGCTTTCCTTAGTTGGTCAACCCCAGTGAAAGTCATGTAAAGCTCAAAATTAGTGTCCTTAATTGCACTGTTTGGATTTTATACAGGAACATATCTCTTCACTTTGATCATTGGCTCTTCACCTTCCCACTCACTACCATTACTTGAGATTATAGATGTAGGAACTTCAACATCAGAATCTTTATACACTTCATTCCATGGCTTCATGCCCTTTGTACCAAACTTAGTCATAATATCATCAGATGAAAAGGTAGGTTCAACCTCCATCTGGTTACTTGTATTTTTCTGCTTCTTGCTTGCTTTGTTCTCAGTTGCTTTTTTTTTGCTTCTTGCTTGCCTTTTTCTTGCTTGCATGCACTGAGCTAGAAGCTTGAGTCCTTATATGTTCAATAGGTACTTCACCACACTGCACTTTAACTTCATCATCTAATTAAACTTCACAAACAACTTCCATATCTTTAATCTTTGATTTTTTAATCTCTTCCTTATGCAGCCAAACATTAATCAACTCCTCATTCCCATCATCATCACTAACATCAGTGGCCTCATCATTTGTTTCTTCATCTGTAGAATCATCATCAGATACCAGTGGTGCATCCTGCTCAACTTCCGTCTCAGCTACCTATTCAACTTCCCTCTCAGTTGGTAAGATTTCATCAATGGAGTGGTCACAATATAGTTCAACCATAACATATTTCTCAGCCTCCTCAACTAGTGCCCTAATACTATGGTCATCATAAATTAACTCTAAATCGCGGCGAATATTCAAACCACCCAGTCTAAAATATACTGCAGTATTCTTTATATATCCAAACTTCATAGGTAAGTTGTTTATTTTGTCAACATTCAACCAGTCACCATCAACATCATGAATGAATTCTATCAACCCCCCTGTATAGTGGTAAATTGGTTCTTCAATGAACCTACCACCATGATTTAACTACAGAGAAAATATAGACTGCAAGTCTGCAACAGGTACAAAGCACAACATTTGAGACAAGTATGCTTTATAATATTGTACACATATATCATGTCAAATTTATATCACAATAAAACCCTAAACCCTATACAAAAGCTAAACATTATTTAAATGGATAACCACTATTATTTAAGTGGGCAAAACATAAAAATCAAAATGTTTAATTCCAAAAATTCTTCACTATCAGTCAAAGGTAGCCATTATAGAGCATTATTAAAGTAAACAATAGTACCCACCCAACAATCCATTGAAAAATCCTCAAATCGATATTTTAATTCCAAAAAACACTTACTATCTTTCAACGAAACCCATTACAGAGTATTATACAAATAAATAACGATTATCATGCCTGCTTTTGAAAATCCCCAAATTGACAGACACTATTTTTTAAACAAACTCGCTAAAACTCTAGTTTTTGAACAGAAAATCATACATACCTTGTACCAACGAAGATCTAAGCGATAGATTTGAAGAAGAAAAACACTATATTTCAAGACCGCCTTCAAAACTGAACATATTCGCTTTCTCTGTCTAGGTTTCTCTCTTAACCTTTGAACTCTTAAGCAACTTTAATGGTCAAATGAGGTAAAGTTGGGAAGAGGGGATTATTTTGCTGCGTAAGCCATGTCTGATTGGCCAGGTTAGTTTTTTTTTTCCTTTTCTTTTAACCATCCATGTAGGAATATTCTAGAAGGATTTAACAGCCATTCACTCAATTTAACAGAATGACCCAATTTTAGTATTTTAATTAGTTTACTAGTATAATTTGAAAAATTAAAAGTTCAGTGGTGTATGAAGTAAAACGTACCAACTTTAGTGGACTAAATCATAATTTTGCTGTTTAAAAATTGATTTTAAAAATAGTTTATTTTATTTTAAAAAGCTAAAATTAAACATTTAATTTATAAGGGAGGGAGTATTATGTATAGTTGCATAATTTTTGATATATTTTCATCAAATTGTCTATAATTCTTTCTAGATCATACACGGGTCTTGATTACATAATGAGAGTGGCGGGTCAGTGTAGTTGACCAATGGAATTGACGATCCGAGCTTCTACTCTTGCCTGGAACCATTCATTTGACCATGTCAGCTAACCAAGTGGCAGGCATTTATAGAAAGAATGTTTTACATATACTTTATCCATCTTAGGATAAATCTAAATTGTCCTTTACATATACAAAGAAATTTGGGCCATAATAAATTACATGTAATTTTGCTTTAATCTCAAAATTAAACTTGTGGTTCCTTGAATCTAAATATATATATGCTATATGTTTAATTATTAATTTAAATTTGACTAAAAACATTTTTCCTAAAACGGAGAATAATAAATAAGAAAATATAAATATACACTCATTTCGTTCTATAATATAGGGCTATTATTGACTTTTTTAAATCAACTTACAAAAATTCCAAACTTAAATTTGACATTAATTAATTCTACAACTTTAATCAATATAATAACGAGTATCATAAACTATCTCATAAGTATTAATTATTTTATTTTATTTTATTTTATAATTTTAAATGAATCAACTCAATTTTATATTGACTTTTAAAATTCAATAATTCTTTTAAAATTTAGAATGGAGGAACTATGTTACAACTAAGTAATATACATGAGTCACTCCCCTTTGATCTCTTTGTATACGTGTGTGCAATTGAAGTAAAATAGTGGTGATTTTGGCCATTGAGGTTTCAATATGGTTTAACAGTGGCCAAGATAGAGGGTGTGTGTCTAAATTTAGTTTAAACTATCAAAAATAAAAAAATACAAATTGACCCCAGAAACAATATGGCATACCCATACTTAAAATTCATGGACTGTAATGTGGTGGTCAGATATATCACCAAAATCATAGTTAACTTACGTAATAGAATTAATCTACTTAAAATGTATGGAGAAATGAAATATAATTGTTGTTAATAGGTTGTCAAGATCAACATTGTTGTTCAAATCCTTCTATTTACTTTATATATATGTGTGTGTGTGTGTGTGTGTGTGTGTGTGTGTGTGTGTGTGTGTGTGTGTGTGTGTGTGTGTGTGTGTGTGCATTCTCATTACGATATCCCATGATCCCCATATATTTGAATGACCGGTCTCAGCACTAGGAGTAGATAAATAATCAACAAAAGATCATCCATTATGGGTATGCAGTTTTTTCGTGTATCAATAAAATGCTTAATTAATTCCATATTTCTCAATTTCCTCATCAAAACAACCTTTCTATGTCTTCTTTTCTTCCCATTTATTCTTTATGAGCCCGTCTTTTTCCATTTATTTTTATTCAACCAATTAATAAAGAATATATAATAGTAATAATTCATAATCACATTTAGATCGACTAATTATCTTTAAATTATCATTTCTTCTGGTTGAAATATCTAGATTATAGTAAAATTGTATAACTCATCCATCACAAGAACCAAATAAGTCATTTGAGAACCTTTTTACTCCGTCACACCAGCATCTAATGTGAGAGTGTAAGCTTGCTTCACCTGATACATGTGCCTAACTACAGGCTCTGTTTATGCTCAAATTTATCAACACGTTCAACCATTAACTTGGACGTGAACTTTACAAAAATAACTATCAGAAAGCATTTGACAGTTTGAGCCACCGGGAATACCTTCGGTATAAAAGTAAAAATATATTTTAAGATGGGTTAACAATGGAGGTACTAAAAGTTTAGTAGTGTAGAATATTGTATCTCTATTGTTCATCTTGTATATAGTAATCTCACATTCTCAATAAGATTACAATTCCTAATAGAATAGTATAGTAGAGATCTTATTGAAAAATATAGTTATTATACAAATTAGTATTGAATATGGTAACTAGTTAATGTCTTAAGAGGCAAGGCAGTGAACTCAAGCTTATTGGACTTAAGAGTCCTATGTGAGCGCACTAGACCTAATGGACTGTGTGGGAGTAAGAATCAATATAAACATCCCATTTGTGCTAGTTAGGGGTGCACAACGGTCGGTTTAGCAGGTAAAAAATAACCAAGCCATTTAAGTCGGTTATAAAAAATTAAAAATTAAAACCGCCCAAAATTTTATCCCGTAATCAATTATCGGTTTATTCGGTTATTGGTTAAATCGATCAATTTAATCAGTTTAGTCGGTTATTAAAACTTAAGTATAAAGATAGAATTGGTATGTCACCAAATTTTAAAGCAATATATTGTTGGATAACAGGAAATTGGTATCCCACCAAATTATAAAAAAGGCATATAATGAATATATAATTATATAAAATAAATAATTATTAGAAAAGTATATAAATTATATTATAATATTAAGGTATTCAGTCGGTTTCGGTTTTTGAATAAACCAAACCAAAACTGACCAATATAGTTTTGATTTTTTAGTTTTATAAGTTTTGATTTTTCGATTTTGTGATTTTTGGTTTAATTTGTTAACGGTTCAGTTTGGTGCGGTTGGTCGGTTATTTTCGATTTTGTGTGCACCCCTAGTGCTAGTAAATACGCAGCCCAACATTACCCCCTACTCTTTCAACATATGAAGTGAGGTGGATGAGTAGAGTAAAGGAAAAGGTTTTGAGCCCAAAGGACTATCTTGACTGAAAGCAGAGCCTAGATGAAGGGGAATTCAATCTATGATTGAGTGGGTAACCCTCAATTTAGAAGCGATGCAATTATTTCCTTTTAGAAAGGAAAAATCTATTTAAGTGTGGGTTGATGGGTATTCATTGAGTCCATATAGAGTTCTAAGAAATGAACTTTGAGAAGAAGGAAAATTATTCTACTTTTTTGAAAATCTAGAGGTCGAAGTGCTTAAGAGAGAGAGAATCGAGCCCTTGTTTCAACAGATCAAACTCAAAGGTCTAGTCGCTCTCAATTTCAACTCGTTCCCAGTAAGATTCTTTTTTCTTCTCCAAAATTTCTTTTGATTATCAGTAAAATGGCTAGTTCCCTCCAGAATGTAGGTCTGCCTTCATTCTCCCGCGTTAAGGATGAAGTTACTATGGCAGTGTAGACATCCAAAATTTGCACTTGTGTACTAACCCTGACAGGAGGGCAAAATCGTCATTTGACTCGACATACGAAAAGGAGGGTGGACCCCAACACGAAGCCACCACGACGGCTTGCGGTCAAAGCTACCAAACAAACAACGAGCATCGAGTCAGTTGAAGCCGCAAATAGATGATCCAGAAAGAACCTGATTTGATCACCAAAAACGACAAATGACCACTACGCTTACGGTAGTCGGGGGTCTCGCTCCCCGGAGAGCGAGCAGCTGCCCTCCGGACTAGCCTCCCATAACAATATGGCACGTTTCCCAGAGATTTTCGGATTGCAAAATACGAGCCTTCTAGCGAAAAAGAGAAAGACCGACATCAGTACACGGAAATCGAGGAAGCACCGAAGCCGACCGCAGCTGCACCTGCGGCCAAGATCTGAGTTTCTAAATCGCCTCTTCCAGTTTCATTTCTTGATCAGACGCGGGAGGAAGAAAAAAAGAGGACGTGAAAGGAGAAAAAAGAGGGGATCCGAGAGCAAAAAAAGAGAAGAAAATAATAGGAAAAAAAGAGAGAGATCCATGGTGTATTAAATAGTAGATCTAGTCTATTTTTGTTTAATCTTTTGGTGTCAAAAGAGATCCATGGTGTATTGAAGCTCTTTCCCGGCTCTCCTTCCGAATTCAAGGTGAAAAGGCTCGATTTGTACGATGTTGACTCTATTGTAATAGATCTACCGTTTATTTTGTTATTTTGTGGAATTGTGCTATTTAATATTTGTTTCCGTGTATTATCTGAGCATTTCTACCGATTATATTTGTGTTAATGGGTTAGATTTATAATTTGGACTCACCTATGTGAGCTCCGATTATAAGATCTAGATTTCATTTGATTGAGTAAATTTTATTGTATTGGATTGGCCTCGTTGCAATATTTGGGGTTTGATTCATTAAATAAGCCCAGATTGAGGTTGGCAAAGGAGCACGTTGCGTGCATTTTTACGGCCTAGCCCTCCGATGATGTCTGTGTGGGCATTTTGATCATTTCAATATTTTGTTGTGACATAGTGGTTGCGAGCCTAGGGATGAAATTAATGCCTTGAAATTTCGATTCGAGGCTATTAATAAAATCTCGAAGACGGACTGTTGTGTTAATTGTAATTCTTGTTTTGGTCATTTTCGATGTAAAATGTATCATTTGGGCCTTAAAACAATATCGATACCGAAAATCGGGTTTAAGGCCCCGTAATAGTAAAATGTGCGATTGTGGGCGTTTGGGGTTATTTTGATGGCTCACATGCCCATGAATAGCTCCAACGTTATTTTGATGCTTGGTTTTCCCTTTCGACACGAGAAAATGATTTTGGGAATGAAAAGACGAAGATTTTCATAAAATCAAGCAAAGTAGGATATTAGATCACTCGTAGGCTAAAAATAAAAATCGAAAGTATCGGATGAGCTCCATTCCTACTTGACGAAGGATTCGAAACCTTGTTTTATAAATGTCATCATTAAAGATTTTGTTATCAAAACGAAAGCCTAAAAATGAACTTTTCGAAACAAATCGAATCCTTCGTGCATAGGGTCAACAAGATTTCAAAAGTACTTTCGAGAAATAAAGCATTCCAACGACATTCATTTAGGCACACACGCACACACATGCGCACACACACATTTTGGAATTTAAAAGGATAGGAAAACATCATGATCGTAGTAACCGTGTTTTCACGGAAGTCGGGGGGTGCCTAACACCTTCCCCTCGCTTAAGCAAGCCCCTGAACTCTATGAATCGCGGTTTGTGGACCAATTAATTCGGAGTCATACATGAGCCAGCGATTACGAAAACAAAATTCAGATGAGTTGGTACATCCATTTCGAATATACCAACTGGCGACTCTGGTCAATTGGCTCATCATAAAATCGACCTTTCAAACCCCGTCGACACTCAAGCCGACCCTTTTCAAAAAAAACACATCTTAATCCAAAGGCTAAAATTGGGAAGGGCAAGTATAAAAAATGAAACGACTTTTCCGGCGTCGACAGGCAGTATAGGGAATTCCTGAGGGTCAAACGTACAAGTTACATGTTTTTGAACATATTCAGACGCTTGTTGATGTAGAAGCCTATAACAAAACCAATTATACTAGGGACATTTATAGGGCAACAAACACCTCCTCCAAAAACTCTGAATGGGACTTGGAGCTATTAAAGTCGGAGTTTTATATCCTGAAGATTATGAGGTTTTGAAGCTTAAGGGGGAGGATAGAATGTACTAGCAGACGGGAGGGGGCTGGATAGCGATGTCTAGGCATTTTCTCCTATTTAGACTTCGTTTCCCTCTTCAAGAGTTTGTGCTTAAGATCCTTTATATCATAGGTCTTAGTTTAAATTAATTGGTGCCCAACTGCTATATTCACATCCATAGCTTCATGACCTTTTGCCATAATCAGGGAATTAAGCCTTTTTAAAAATATTTTATGTACTAATTATTCTCCATCAGCGCTTGTAACAAGAAGAAATTCTACCATTTTAAAAAACAGACAGATAGAGATATATTAAGGGAGATCCTTTCTAGTAACAAATGATGACACATAAGAATCATTTCTACATTATTAGGGCCAAATACATTCCTTATTGGTCACTGAAGAAAGCTAAACAAGTCTCGATTGAACTCTGTTAAGATCAGCAGGGTCAGATTGGGAGAATTTGAAACTTTGTACTCTAGAAGACCTTCAACCATGGAGGGCAATGAAGTTTTGAACGATCAAACTAGCTATTCAGCCATGATTGTGAGTGCTTCACTTTTTTCCTACATAATGCTTGTATATATACTTCTGTTAGTGAACTTGTTATTGAGAACTTTTACTTTAATATTGATTGATCTTTGTTGTGATTGTAGTCACCAATCAACTGAAGAAAGCATTAAATAAAGCCATCCTAGAGGCTGCAGGGCCCCAAAAAAGCCTACGACTCCTGCAGAGAAGTTTAAATTGGCCAAACAACATAAAGGAAAGGCTACAGCCTCGATTATTGGGAACGCCACTCCCACTGTCAAGGCTACCAAGCCTCCTCCTCCTCATGTGGTGGAGAAGGCTCTTCCCATCCCTCTCCACTCCCATCCTATCATCACCATTGAGAATTCCCTCCTAGCGTAATCGACTAGTGAGGTGGCATTTATTTATGGGGCTAGATTTAAAGTCTCTTATTCTTCTCCCTCTTGTTATTTTTTCCTTAGTTTCTTTTTCTGTGATAGTTGATTGGTAAATAATTCTAAACAGGCCAATGCCACTCACTCCCACATAATTGGTGTGCATCATAAACTCACTAAGCATAGCGAAAAGGTGGAAAATTGCCTCAACTAATCGGAGACAGAAGCTTCTAAGTCAAAAAAATTAGCTGAAAAATGAGAAGGTCAAATGAAGAACTCCTACCCTGAAGATTGAGACTGAGCAAAGGCAGACTACGGTAGCATAAAAGAAAGCTAAAGTCGACCTGAGGTATTGGTAAGGTCGCTGCCGAAAGGGAAATGGCAAAGGCAACTGAATTGGAACAGAAATTAAATGAGTCTGAAACTTTTCTTCAAGAGAAGATTATCCAAGGTTAGTAACAAACTGAGCAGATTCATAACTTAACGACCAATATCCAAAAGATTATTGAGGACTGGTTTGCAAAGGAGGTTGAATAGAGGAGGCAACAAAGTAGTTAAGCTCTTGAGTCCTCAAGTCTTGTTCTCCAAGAAGTGCACTAGTAGATCTTCATAGAATACAAAGAGTTCAATGAATCCACTGAATATGTTAATCTAAAGGTGGCTAATGAGTTCAACAAAGGTTTCAAGTATACCAAAAAGTTGATTTAGGAGAAGGGGTTTTCCACTGAAAAAGTGGGTATTGTAGATCCTAAATTTTGTAATACTTTTTTTTATATATATTTTTACTATAAAAATACAATTTTCTCAAGGTTTTTATTTTATACAATTTTATTCTCTTCATTTTATGATGAATGAATTATATAATTATTGTATTGTTTAATAACAAGTTAGTACTTAAGCTTCTTTGCCCCCAATCTTACCTGATAAAATTGAAAGTAAGGCTGAAGAGCAAGGTAAATAATACATCAGATTAAAATAGAAAGTAACGAACAATAATATTTAGACATAATTATTATTTTATTAATTAGAAAAGTAACACATATCGATTGAAATAACCTAAAAAGTATTAAGGATTAGTAACTTAATAACAAAACTGACTACTAATAGTATCGTCAAAGTTGAGTAACATGCCATGTATTAGGGATATGTCTTCTTTCCAATCTCTAAAGCTTATATGTGTCAGGCTTCAGTAATATAGGGACCTTCCTAGGCATACATCAATTTTCATGTATTCGTAGATGCTTTAGTTAGTCGAATGACCAGATCTCTTACTTTGAAAGTTCTGTAAGCATTGTGTTCTGCGTTGTTGATATGTTGCGAGTCTAAGAATTGCAGTATCACGGCTATACCTAGCAAACGGGTCGGGCCAAAAAGGCCCGAATTTTTTTGGGCTGAAAACAAGAGGCCCGGAGCCCAGGTTGGGCCAGACCGGGCCGCTGGCCAATTTATTTTTTGAAATGACGTAGTGTCATAGTTATCCATCGTAGAATACTACGAATCGAAGGATTCGACGCCATGGGACTATCATGAAAATGGAGGTTTAAAATTAGCTAGATCATCTCTGATGACTAACACCTTCAACCCCATAACATATACCATCTCTGATCTACTTCAAAACCATTAGATCGAGATGAGTCGATGACCCCATCGTATTTCACCAAATCATCTATAACATTGTCGATGCCAACCAAAATAATAAGAAACGTAAAAGAGAAAAAAGAAGAAAAAAAGTAAAAGATGAAGGCCCTAAGTTTCAAGCACGATAAATAATTCTTTTTTTTTTGTTGCTACGTTGTTGTTGAAGAGGGAAGAGAGGGTAAGATAGAGTAGACAAATTGGATGAGAATGAGGAAGAAAGCTAACACCCATTAACTTCTTATCCCAATAGACTGTATGTAAATTAATAAATTATTAAGACAACTTTTCAACTTATTATACAATTCTTTGGCGTATGCGGTTCAGTTTCATTTTGGCAGGCTAAACTTTTATTTTAATGATTAATTGTCCCCACCCACCACGCATTAACTAGTAAAAAAACAAAGAAGATGGTTAAAGTCAGACTTCTAGTCCATAATACACTAGTCTATAATTTAATAATATGCAGTGCTAGAGTAATGATGCATCTATTTCACAAAACTTAAAGTGTTTGTTTGTTTTTTGTCGGGTCGGGCCAAAACAATCCAAGTTTTCGTGGGTAAAAAAATTAAGCCCAAAGGCCGGTTTTTTACGGGCTGGTCGGGCCGACCCTCGGGCTTGAGCCAAAATTGTTAGGCCTAATCACGGTCTTCTTCAAGCAGATTAAAGTTTAACCGAAGACCTTCATTGTTAAGATGTTTGTCAAAATTTTGGACTCTAGCCAAAGGAATCCTAATTTCAACTAGGATTAGGGCTTCGGTTCTATATGCTAGCTTGAAATGAGTCTCTTTTGTAGTAGTTTGAGGAGTTGTTCGATCAATAAGCCCATAAGATATGTAAGAGCTCTTTGGGCCACCTACTTTTAGCATCTTCCAACCTTTACTTAATTCCATTAAGGAGAGTCCTGTTAGTAAGTTTAACTTGGCCATTAGCTGGTGGGTTGCCGACAGAGGTTTAACGGTGTTGAATGTGTAATTCTAGTTGTAATCTTTCAAATTTTCACTCCATAAACTGTAATACATTATTAGAAACCAAAACCATGGGCATGCCGAAGCGGTAGACCACATGTTCTTTAAAAAATTAAAGACAAATCTCTTTGGTAATACAAATCGGGGGCTTGACTTCCACCCATTTAGTTAGGTAATCGATAGCCATGATCATAAATTTCAACTATTTTTCCCCTGTGGGAGTGGTCTTAAGAAATTAATTCTCTAAATGGCAAAAGGGATCGGGGTTAAAAATTGGAGTAAACTCTTCAAGAGGTTGATGAGACAATGAGGCGAAGAGTTGACATTTACGAGTTTTTTTTGACAAAGTCATTAGTGTCTTGTATCATTGTTGGCAAGTGATACCCTTATTACAAGATCTTATGCACCAATATTCTCACATTAACGTGATCTCCACAAATCCCTTCATGTACCTCTCGAATGTCATAATCAGTAGCTCTTAAACCTATACAAAGAAACGGTGGGAAAATTTAAGACCGTCTGTAGAGCTAATTATTAACAATGTAATATGTGGCAGACTTATATCTGACTTTAAGAGCCTGGATCTTATCTTCGGGAAGGACATTATTTATTAATAAATTGATGACATGTGTCATTTGAGAAATTTCTTGATCAATATCATGACTTCTTGAACCATTATGCTTGGCTTCTGTAAGATCTATAGGTAAATTGAGCCATTAAGAGATCCCTGATTAGTGGTTGCCAATTTAGATAGAGTATCAACCACAGTGTTGTCAGCCCAGACTAGGTTGATAGTATAATACTTTGGAAAACTGATAAGCAAACAATGGACAAGCTAAATATAATCTTACATTTATTCTTCTCGGGCTTCATACTCTCCTAATACATGCTTAACAACCAACTAAGAGTCGTTGTATATTACTAAATTCTTTACCTCCAAACTTTACGCTAACGTTAGTTCTGCCCAAAAAGCTTAATATTTTGAGATGTTATTTGTAGCCATAAAATTGAATCCTACAACTTGTCGCACGTTTGAATCCTTCTGGTGAGATGAGGATGACATCATCTCTATTCCTTAGACCAATAGAAGATCCATCTACAAACATAATCTAGACTGGGTCTTCAGATGGTTGTCCTTTATCTAGAATATAAATTCTTTCATTGGTTGATTAATCTCCATATCTTTGGAAAAGAAATATTATGTGATGAAGTCAATAAGGGTTAATACCTTGATAGAAGTCCAAAGGCAAAACTTTAAGTTAAACTTATTGAGTTTAATTGCCCATGCTACTAATCTTCTAGAGAGATCAGGCTGATAGAGAACCCGTCTGAGGAGTTGATTTGTCAAAATAATGATAGTTCTCGCATAAAAGTATTATTAAAGCTTTATGTTGGTGATGACTAGTACATATGCCAAATTCTCAAGATTTAGATACTTGGCATTGACATCTCGAAGAGAATGATTAACATAGTGGATTGACTTCAATCCTTCAGAATCTTCTTAGACTAAAGCTGCATCGATAGCTAAGGGGCTCGCTGAGATAAAGATACAAATCCTTGAAGGCTTGTTGTGATTCCTCAGTCCATTAAAAAGTCTTCTAATTATGGACTCCTTTCAAAGTGTTGAAGAATAGGAAATATTTTTTTGTTGATTTTACCATAAAACACCAAAGTGCTGCCAACATTCCTGTAAATTTTTGTACTTTTTAAAAATTCTTGGGACGTTACATGTAAAGTATAGCCGATAATTTTTTGAAATTTTCTTTAATCCCTCTTCGGCTAACCATGTAGCCTAGAAACTTGTATGTTTCAAATTCGGAGGTGTATTTGGCTGGATTCAACCTCATGTTTGATGCCTTAAGTTTTGGAAATATTCCTTAAGATCAGCTAGATAGTCTTAATTTTCTATGCTCTTGCCAATAATATCATCTATGTAGACTTCCATGTTTTTGTCGATCTGATTTTTGAATACTTTTTTCATCAAATACTAGTAAGTAGCTTAGGCATTGATAAGACCGAAGGGCATAACTCTACAAGCATATATGGCTCTGTGAGTGATAAAGGTTATTTTTGGAATATCTTCAACCAACATACTAATCTGATTATACTCGAAGAAAGCATTAAAAAACTGAGCATAGTACGATCAGAGGTAAAATTTATTAACTGATCGATGCCTGGAATAAGATAGCAATCATTCAGACAGGTTTTGTTTACATCAGTTTAGCCTTCACTTCCCGTTATATTTTTTAACAAGTACCACACTAGAGAGTCATTTGGGGTAATCGATCTCAAAGATAACCCGGCTACCATGAGTTTAGAGATTTATTCATTAATCACCTTCTACCTTCAAGAGCTATATTTTGACACTTTTACTTTACTGGGCTTATAATGAGGATTGACACTTAGCTTGTGTATTGCGATACTTTCATCAATCACAGACATGTCAGCAGAAGTCCATGTAAAGACATCTAAGTATTCTCTCAGAAGGGCGATTAGAAAGTTTTGGAAACTTGCCTGCAGTCCGAGCCCTATCTGTACTATTTTTTCATAGTTGCCTGGGTATAACTCTATCTTTTATGTCTATTTAGCTGGGATAACTAGCGGTTTAGTGCCATCTTCAGTGAAGAGTTCTATCTCAATTTTCATAGTTTGTTTTTATATTCTGACCCCTACAAAAGTAGCCTAAAGAGTCCGTGTTCAGTTAAAAATTTCATCTTCAAGTGGGGAATAAATATAATTTCTTTAAGCATTGATAAAGTTGTTCTCCCTAATATGGCGCTGTAGTTGTTGTCGACATGTACCACTTAAAATTTGATCATTAGAAAAGATTACTAGGAGTCGTGTCGAAGATCACTAACAACTCAATTGCTCCTGTTGTTGGGACAAGAGCGTCGCTAAAGCCATAGAGGGGTGAATCGTTGCAAAGCTCTAGCTTTCTGCCCCCAAATCTAACTAATTGTTTGTATGCCTATAAAGTACATCGACTGAACTTCTATTATTGATCAATATATGCCGAAGATCCATGGTACCCACCTGTATAGTTATAACAAGTGCATCATCGTAAAGTGTTACCATACTTGGAGGATAATCTTCATCTGTGAAGGTAATGACGTTAATTTTGATATTTCTTGGTTGTACAAACACCTGGTGGATAGCTCAGGCGAAGACTTTCCTCTGCTTGTTGGACATGGCTATTGTTGAACTGCCAAAAATAACATCGACAATGCCCCACAGTGCTCTAGAAGAAGGAGGTGGTGTGATTTGATCAAAGGCTGGTTATCTGGTTTTACCCGCCATGTAACTATCCAAGTTTCCTTTTTATAATTGGCATTCGAGGAAAAGCTTCAGCTGGTAAAATTCTTTTGTGTTATAACCCTTCTCCTCATGGTAAGAATAATATTTATCATATTTATTCTATCTGGCGAAGCATTTAATTTAAGGAAGTCTCTTAAAGAATGGTTCATTCTTGATTACACTGACAATTTTAGCTCTATTGGGGTAGGTATATTCTTTGTTCGAAGAATCTTTATATTTGTTTTTTCTCCTTTGTCCCTAAAGCTATCATCATTGTTTCACCGATCACCCTTATAGCTCATTCTATCATCATCTCTTTTGTCAGACCCATCGGTCTTGGAGTCTCTTCTCTGATGGTAATCATTGTTGTTTTTCAAAGGACCCCAAAGATTGGCGATGGCCTTTTCCATCTCTACAAAGTTCTTGACCTTATTATGGGTCTCAATAAGATTTTGAGGGGCTTTGGAGGTAATTTCCTCGACAGGCGGCTAACTTTGTCAACATTCAAGCTCAGCATGGGGAATTATATTAGCTGAGCTGGATCGAGAGTGGGGATCTCGGCTATTTTTTCATGAAATCTCTTGATATACTGTCAAAGAGATTCATTTGACTTTTTTCTCACCTGGATAAGTGAAAGTCATCATCTTTCCACATTTCTATTGTTATTGAAGCGTGTGTGAAATTATTCTTTGAGCTTTTCCCATACGCCGATGGAACGTGGAGGAAATGTAACCATCCATTCCCTAACAATTTTTTTTAGGTTAGAGATGGAAAGATGACAGTTTCCTGCAACATTATGACCATAAAAATGAATTAAACGTTTATAAGAATAAGTATGGTTATAAGAATCACCTGTGAAATTATGATAAGCACAGTTAGAATGAGGTTGAATAAGTATGAAGCAACGATATCAAATTTTTGCAACAGTTAAAAATTATCTATTAAGAATACAGTATGTTATATTTATGAATTCAGTTTGCCGGATTATACGGTCAGGAACTATTTACTATTGTGATTTTGGAAATAATTTTTCTTATAACAAATGATAATTCGAATTCAGATAAATAATTTTATGATGTAATATATAGGTTCGAGTATTCAGATTGAGTTTTACAATTTAAATTTTAAGTATGCAATGAACAAATAAAATTAAACAATTAATCACATAAGCACGAGGGATTTTTATGTGGTTCGTTCCCTAACCTCTATTCTAATGGTTTAATCCATGTCCAATACCAACTAGTATTGGAGACTCATTTTTATTAAATAACATGGTTTATAATTAAAACCCTTTACAAATCAAGTTCTCACAACCTTTGAGGACTTATCCTCCCCGAACACTAGGGGTGTAAACGGATATAGCAGTATCCGTATCCGAAAAATTAATTCGCTATCCGTATCCGTATCCGGTATCAGGCGGATTTTAAAAATCATATCCGTATCCGGTATTCGAAAAAATATCCGAATACGGATAATAACCGTTTCCGTTTATATCCGGATTCGATTATGTAATATAATAATAAAAATAATAATAACAATAATTATAATAATTATTATAATAACAGTAACAACAACAATAATAATAATAATAATAATAATAATAATAATAATAATAATAATAATAATTGTAATGTCCTAGAATTTCCACGTCTTTATTAATTAAATTATTAATTTAATTTCCAACGAGTTAGTTTTACGAGATTATTTAAATCTTTTTATGTGATTAATTAATTATGTGATTAAATAATTATGTAATTAATTACTAAAATTAATTAAAGGGGGTCACTAATATGTTATTAAATTAGTGAACAAACCCTAAAGTTTTAATATCAAACTAATTGATAAGTTTCCTATTAATTAAATATTCAATTAAATTGAATATAATGAGTGAATTAAATATAATAAATTAATTAATATGATTATTAATTAATGTAAATAATGTGAAATATTAATAATAATATTTATTAGTCCATTTAGTAATTTAATACTTATGGGTTAGAATATTTAATTATTTATTCAATCTATTTATTTATTTAATCATGGATTGAATAATTAATTTGTAAATTATTAAATTAGCCCAACATTGGTCAATTAGTAGCCCAAGTGGAGAATAATAAAATTTGACAATTTAGTAGCCCAAACAATTTAATAGGAGCCTAATTGGTATTTTAAATTAAAGCCCAATGATTGGCCCACTTGGAAAATACTTAAATTAACTATTAATTGTTTAAAAAGTGAAATGTGACAATGAATTTGGGACAAGAAGAAGTTCAGCCGAGAACATACATGAGAAAGAGAAAAAGTGATGTTTTGATATTTTTTTTATTTTATTTTTCATTTATTTAATAAAAGGATTGCTTGTTTTATTTTTAAAGTACATAGACACCATGCTTCTTTTCACCTAATGTGTCATTTAACCCATTCCTTGTGCTAGCTTGTGTAAGTATCCAAGTAAGAGCATCATGACTTGTAGATATAATTTTTGTATATAAGAATTTGCAAGTATACTTGAAATTGTTAGATTGTATTTCATTATTTTCTCCAAGTTTCAAAAGAGAGAGTTTGAAAGCAAAATATTTTGAGAGAGAGCAAGAGAAGGAGAAGGAGTTTTAAGCTAGTTTATGTCATTTTCTTTCACCACTTATTTTGGAAGAAAAAGGAGAATAGCCATTAAATCAAGGTAATGGTTAATTTAAATGAAGTTTTGTTTTTAAATTAAATAAATCATCATGTTAGTATAAACATGTTAATATGGTTATTAATGTGTAGTTGTAATATTTATGCCATGCTTGAGTTTAATATGTTTGGTTTGTATTTTGGTATATTTTGTATGCAAAAATATGTGTTTAGTAGTGTATAAACAAGTTTTGGAATTTATGACCAAAATATTTTTTTTATAAAACTTAGGTTTGATATTCTAATATTATAGAACATTAAATCATGAGAAAAACAAAGTTTGAATCACTCAAAATGGAGTTATACACAAAAAGTTATGATTTATGGTAGATTATGTGATGTAAAATTTTTTATAAAAAAATAATGATATTAAATCATGAAAAATTATTTTTTCATGTTATAAATTAATATAAGGTGATTGGTAATTTTTTTGGATTTTTATTGACGAGTTAAAGATTTATTGAAGGTATAATTTTTAGTTAAAAATTACACTATTCACATTCTGCCGGAAATAAAAAAAAAAAAAAAAAAAAAAAAGGGCTGGCCGCGCAATGCGCGGCAGCGTTTTCGGAAAAAAACGCGGAACCAAAACGGCGTCGTTTAGCAGAAATGAAATTTACTCCGCGCGTCATGCGCGGAAGCCATTCAACGGTTATCCAAAACGGCACCGTTTTGGGCCGTAAAATCTGAAACGCGCGCCATGCGCGGTAAGAAATGACCTGGCTTCTTGCAATTATAGCAAAGGTCATTTGCTTGTTCTTTGCTGCTGTTGCTTCTGAACTTCTGAGATCTATTTCTGTTGATGAATCTTTTAAAATGTCTGACTAGCATGGCAGCTCCTTCATCATCATTTGATTCATCTTTGTCAGAGTCAGAGATATCCTTGTGATTGCTTCTGTGAGTTGAGGTTGAGGCTTTAAGAGCAATGTTTTTCTCCTTCTTTCTTTCACCAGATAGATTTTCTGCTCTTTGATTTAGCTCCAGCTCATAGGTGAGAAGATTTCCATATAACTGTTGTACAGTCATCTCGTGCAAGTTCTTTGACTCTCGGATGACTGTGGTTTTGGCATCCCATTTGCTTGGCAGAGATCTCATGAATTTAATGATAAGATCTCTATTTGGATAGATTTTTCCATAAGATCTGAGAGAGTTTAGTAGCAAGTTAAATCTCTCGTAGGTGGTTGTAATGTTTTCACCAGAGATGTGAGTGAACATCTCATACTGTTGAACAAGCAGTGATTGCTTATTTTCTCTGACTTCTTCTGTTCCTTCATGCATGATCAACAGAGTTTGCCATACTTCTTGAGCTGTCTTGCAGTTGACAACGTTCTCAAATAGATCATCATCCAAAGATTGAAACAAGATGTTCTTAGCCCTTTTGTCTCTTTGAAAATCCTTCTTTTCATTGTCCGTCCATTCATCTCTTTTCTTTGCTACTAGCTTGCTTGGATCTTCAGTTGATAGTGCAAGTTTCATTGGTATAAATGGCCCATTCATCACTATCTCGAACAGTTCATCATCTATAGCATCCATGTAAGCCTGCATACGAACTTTTCAGTTAGCAAATTTTTCTTTATTACACATAGGTGGTCGGTTACCTCCACCGAGTTCCGATCCATTCTTGTTGAGTGCCATTTGATCTACTCAAGCTTGTAAGGCTTTAGATGTGAGAACCTGCTCTGATACCAATTGTTAGTTCCCAATGACACGATAGTAATCTAGAAGGGGGGGTTGAATAGATTCTTTTAAAATTTCTTCTCTTTAAAATTATCTTACTTGATTAATTCTTAACCAGAAGTTTAACACAGCGGAATAAGATTTAGTTAATCTTTTCTTGAAATGTTAAATTAATAAATCAACAAACAATTATATGACAGATATAGCAAATGAAAGACACCAAGAAAGAGACTCTGAGTTTTAAGTGGTTCAGAGCACACAATACTCCTACTCCACTGTTCTGCTTTCTTAGCAGCAAATCCACTAAGGATACTTTTACAATAGCTGAATCACTAAGATTCCTTCAAGACCCACAGTCTTGGAATTTTAGTTCACAAAGAACTTCACAAGTCTAACAGACTTGCTTACACTAGTTCACAAAGAACTCTCAAAGTCTAATCGACTTGCTTATATCAGTTCACAGAGAACTCTTCTGGATTGATGTATATTTGGATGTGCTACTAAGTTGCTTATCAGCTTGAATGTTTGAAGGGCTTAGTAGCAATGCAGGCTTTCTTATCAGTTCAATCTTTTTCACTTCTTGCGTTTTTCTTTCTTTGTGCAGTGCCTTCTCTTTTCTTCTGCTGATCTTCGTATTTAAGAGGTAAGGGCTTCAGATTTCTTCCCGTTGGATCATCTGTTTGAACGTGTATTTCTTCCCGTTACCTTACAGAGGAGAGCTGCAGAATATTGTATTAATAAAGCTCATTAAATCTCTGATGAGACATTATTTGATCTGACCTGTTAGTCCATGCAAGGTTGCTTTCCTTTTTCCTCTGTGACAGAGATGTCAGACATAGGTTCCCACTAACTTTTATAGAGTCGTTTGGTCTTCCCAAACTATAGGTCTGATAGGACACAGTCCTCTGACTTTTCTGTCTTGAAAGTCTTCTTTCTGTTCCATAGTGCGCTTGGGTCAGACTCCTGACTTTTCTGACTTGATCGATTTGCAGAAGCTTCCTTTTTAGTTACTTTGATGAAGATTAAATACTTGAATAGAATGGCTCCTGATCTGAGAAACGTGATGTCTCCTGCCTTTTTGCTCAACGATCTTATATGATCAACTCTACGAATACCCTTGCTTACGTGATTGATCTGTAAAGGATCATCTCTTACTGATCATCGTAGAGTTTACTCAACTGTTAGAATGTTGATCGTAGAGTCCATTCTACGATTGGTTGCCTTGATCGTAGAGTTTTCGGAAGCACAGTCGTAGAGTCCATTCTACGATTGGTTGCCTTAATCGTAGAGACTGTTCGAATCGTAGAGTTTCCTTGACACAAATCGTAGAGTTCTTTCTACGACTTTATTACATCAACAGATCAACCTAACAGTTTTGATCTATCTAAGTCTTAGTACAACACACAAGACTTTTATACAATTAATAATAGATCAACCTAACAGCTTTGATCTTATCTAATACAGCCCTTGTACATTATTTCTAATCATCAAATTCAATCATTCAATGTTCAACAATCTCCCCCAATTTGATGATGACAACATTATTAACAGATAGTGATTTTGAGCATATTAATATAGGCAAAATGCAAGAGTAATTGAATGCCTAATCATACAGTGAGCAGCTGTATTTTCTAGAGAAAAAAAATGAATTTTATTGATGTTTTTGTCAGATGATACAATTTAGAAAACAACAGAAAAAGAAAAAAAAATAACTTATCTCCTTCTGCTAGGAGGTCTCCTGCCTTCTTCTTCCCTCTGCCTGAAGAATGCTCTCCTTTCTTCTTCAGCTTTTCTTAGTTCTTCTTCTCTCAACACAGCTTCTTCTTCTTTAATTTGAAACCATTCCTGTGAGCTAGAAGGTCTTGCTGTCACCACCTCCTGTTGTGAGCCAGAAGTCCTCATAGTTGAGGAAGAAGGTCTTGCTGTCACCTCCTGTCTGGGACGAGATGGTACTGCTTCGAAACTAGGAGGATATATTGAAGTTTGAACCATCCTCATCCCTTGAGGTGCTCTTCCTCTTCTGCTGTGTTCTGAGCTAGTTCTGGTTTGCTCTACTGTGCTCAGTTTCTTCTCCCCCTTGTTGGCATCATTAAGTGTTGCTACCTGTTCTGAAATCTGCTGGATGCCCTGAATAATTTCTTGAAGTTGGGTCTTAGTGGCAGCTACATCATCTTGGTGAGCTTGGAGTCTTTCGTTAGCCATGATTTGTTTTTGCTCCACCAATGACAAAGTGTCATTCGATCGATATTTTTGTTCTCTGAGAGAGTCCTTCAAGGCAATGATTTCATTACTGAGGAGGGTGATAGATTTATCATTTGTTTCTTGAAGAATAACAATGGCCTTCTGATGTGAGTTCAAGGCTTGCAGAATAATTATATCCCTTTCCTTGAGATTTTCAGAGACTGCTGCCGTTAGCTGCTTCAGTCTTGTGGAAAATTGTTTGTTCAGACTGGTAGAGAGACCATTGGCAGCATCAATGATGTCGTCCATTCTACGTTGAAGGTTGTGGGATTTCGATGCCAGGTCGTTTTGTATCTCTGTATGGATATGGCTTGTCAGGTCAGTTAAGCCCTCAGATGTAGGAAGCTGAGATACCTTGTCTAAAATTTCCTGGAGAAGTTGAGATGAATGTCCCTGGTCAGCCGTAGAGCTTGGAATATGAAAGCACTCGTGACCAGAGGTGGAGGGAATATCCTCGTGTGTTAACAGGAGTCTTGAAGATGGAGCCTGAGGGATTGTTTGCTGAGTAGGCAGAATTTCAGGAGAGTCTGGAGGGCACTCTACGTTTTGATCATGTATGCTTTCTTGACCACCAATCGTAGATGGTGGGGACTCTACGATCGGGGAAGTATGGGTCGTAGAGCTTGATGCAGGATGAGTACTTGTGGACTCCTCAAATTTATTGAACATATGTGAAGGAGTATGATTTTGAATGAGGGTTTGAGGAATAAAATGTACCTTTTGCCCTAAAGTTTGTGAAAAGGGGCTGCTAGAGATGAGCTTCTGGGCAAAGAACAGATTCTGAGGGTAGCCTTGAGCAATAATCATCACATTGGGATATGCTTTGAAGGTCCAGAAGAGTTGATCCCATGCATTGTGCACCAGAGCTCGGTGGAATGGCATTAGTGGCAAGAATTTTATCAGGCAGTTGAAGTTAAGGTGCCTTTGCTCATTTCTTCCAACGGCCACTATTTCAATGTCATCCTCTTCATCATCATTCATTGTGGCTGTAGGAATTGAAATGTCATCTTGAGTCTCCCCCTCAGCCAGGGCATCTGCTGGCTCAGGAATAATTGGAAGCTCCCCCTCAGCTTGAGCATCCATAGGCTCAACTGCTTCAGATGATTCCTTTTCACCTGGAGTAAGGTCAGGTCTTTCAAGTAGCTCCCCCTTAGCTACTGAGCTTTTGTCGGCTAACTTTACTAGCCTTATTCTCTTTTTCCTTGGCTCCTTTGGAATGACCTCTTCAGCTTCATATTTGCTGCGAGTCTCTCTTCGCAGATCTGAACTCTCATCCCCTGAAGCAGCCTTTTCTTCAGGAGTAGTAACTGGAGCCTCATTTGAAGATCCTTGAGGTTCTTCAAGCTCAAAAGCTCTTTTTCCTTTCCTTCTTCTGACAAGACCCGGAGAATGCCTGCTGACCTCCTGAGATTCTTCTTCAGCAGGAGTGTTCTTCAGAAGTGATGGCCCTGCACCACTCTGTGTACCTTCACTATCCCCTGACCGAGATAGTTTCCTATTTTCAACTGGGTTCCTCCTCCAGTTGTCAAAGAGCTTCTGGGTAATCCTTTTGTTGGTATTGAGGGCTTCTCCTTCATCATGCTCAATTAAATCCCCCAATGATGATCTAAGAAGAATGCTGATGAATCTTCCATAGAACATTTTTCTAGTCCCCTTAGCCTTTTCTGTATTTAGGACCCAATTTCCTATCCATTCCAGCAGCAATGAGCCATAGTTGATGTTTGTCTTTTTTACTATGGCTGTCATTATTTTCAGTTGTATCTCACTGACTGAGTCATGGGCTGAATCTTTACAGAGGAGACATTTTCCTACAACATCAGCTAAAAACTCGTATTTCTGAGGAAATTCTTTCTTCTTCAACCCTTTCAGTGCTGGATTCTTTTGATGGTGCATTCTTCTCAGCCCTTCTTCGGTGCTCACCATACTTAGAGATGTCAGGCCCCCTTGCTTGAAACCTAGGGCTAGGTTGAATTCTTCAGCAGTGAGGTTGAGCTGAACCCCTTTTACAGTGGTGGTTAGAGTTCCGTTGGCATAGGATCCATTTACGTAGAACTCTCGAACAAGCTTTCATAGAATCCTTGTATTTGTTCCCAACGCTTCTCGCAGTCCAGCTTTATCTAGCAACTGGATTATTCTTTTGAACTGCTTATCTGCTGTATCGAAAGCTTCAAAGTTGAGCTCATTTCCAGAAATAACTTGAGCAGGTGCCATTTGATAGTTTTTCTGAAACGAGAAGAACGGTTTATCTGATAAATGATAACTTAGGGTTTGGGATTGAGAGAGAAAAGAGAGATATAGATTTTTGAACTTTGAAGAAATGAACGACGTGCAGTTTTCAAAGTATTTAAAACTTCCCTCTATGTTTGCTGAGACACGTTCTGATAGGCTCATTTCAGTTGGTTGATGACCATTTTACCCTTAGTTCCTCAGAGCTTTACGATCCTTAGTCACACAACGATTCTTTTGGTTTTCGTAGGGTTGTCTCTACGATTGAGGAATACTCTGCGATCCTTGGATTTAAAGTCGTTAAGTTCTACGATTCTTGGCTTGATGATCGTCGAGTGAGCTCTACGATCTTGAGTAAACTCTACGATCCTTGACAATTGTTGACTTGAGTTGAGCATGTCCATTACTTTTCTTGCATACTTTTGTTCCTGCAGAGTTAGTATCCTAAAGAAAACATACATTAAGGGTCTAGATTTAGCATTCCTAACTCACTTATTAGTTTATTAAATCTTGATTCATCTAAAGGCTTTGTAAAGACATTTGCTAGTTGATCTTCAGTTGGGATATAGTGAAGTGATATATTTCCATTTTGTACATGATCCCTGATGAAATGATATCTTATATCTATGTGCTTAGTTCTAGAGTGCATAACAGGATTATGTGTTATAGCAATTGCACTAGTATTATCACAGTATATAGGGATAGATTTTAGCTCAAACCCATAGTCTGCAAGCTGAGTCTTCATCCATAGGATTTGTGCACAGCAACTACCTGCAGCTATATATTCAGCTTCTGCAGTAGATGTCGATACTGAGTTCTGCTTTTTACTAAACCAAGAAACAAGTATGTTGCCAAGCATCTGACAAGTTCCACTTGTGCTTTTTCTGTCTATTTTGCATCCTGCATAGTCAACATCTGAGTATCCCACAAGATCAAAGGAGGACTCCTCGGGATACCATAATCCTAAATTTGGAGTTCCTTTAAGATACTTGAAAATTCTTTTCACAACTAATAGATGTGACTCTTTGGGGTTAGCCTGAAATCTAGCACATATACATGTAGCAAACATTATATCTGGTCGACTCGCTGTAAGTTATAATAGTGAACCTATCATACCTCTGTACTGAGTGATTTCAGTGGATTTGCCATTTTCATCTTTGTCAAGCTTGGTGGCAGGTGGCATAGGAGTCTTCATGATAGATGTAGATTCCATGCCATATTTCTTTAATAAGTCCTTGATGTATTTGGCTTGATTAATGAATATGCCTTCATTTGTCTGCTTCACTTGTAGTCCAAGGAAGAAGTTGAGTTCTCCCATCAAGCTCATTTCAAATTTGCTCTGCATGAGCTTGGCAAATCTTTCACATAATTTTTCATCAGAGGAACCAAATATGATATCATCTACATAAATTTGAACTAGCAGTGTCTTATCCTTATGTTTCTTCAAAAATAAGGTAGTATCAATTCTTCCTCTAGTAAATCCCTTTTCAATGAGAAAGTTAGTCAAGGTTTCATACCATGCTCTAGGTGCTTGTTTTAGACCATATAGTGCTTTATCTAATTTATAGACATAATTTGAAAAAGTTGGATTGATGAAACCTGGAGGTTGTTCCACGTAAACTTCTTCTTGGAGTTCCCCATTCAGAAAAGCACTCTTGACATCCATTTGGAAGACTTTGAACTTCATGTGAGCAGCATGGGCAAGGAAAATCCTTATGGCTTCCAATCTGGCAACTGGAGCAAATGTTTCATCGTAGTCAATTCCTTCTTCTTGAGAATATCCTTTGGCCACTAGTCTTGCTTTGTTCCTTGTTATCACACCATTTTCATCCATCTTGTTTCTGAAAACCCATTTGGTGCCAATGACAGGTTTATGCTGAGGCCTGGCCACTAATCTCCAGACCTTGCTTCTTTCAAATTGATTTAGCTCCTCTTGCATGGCCTCTATCCAACTTGAATCTTCTAAGGCCTCTTCAATCTTCTTGGGTTCCTCTTGAGAGAGAAAGCTTAGGTAAAAGCATTCATTAGAGGTTGCAGCTCTAGTCTTGATTCCGGTGTTTGGATCTCCAATAATAAGATCTTGAGTGTGATCTTTGGTCCATTTTATTCTGCTAGGAACGTCTGTTCTGGTGCCCTCTTGTCTGAGTTCCTCTAAATCAGCTTCTGGTTCTGATCGTAGAGTTCCAGTGTCTGATGTGGTGTGCTCTACGATCTCCTCTCCTAGCTCAACGATTTCTGTCGCTGGTTCCATGGTCGTAGAGTCGGACTCTACGATTTTGAGTTCTTTGATCGTTGAGCTTGTGTCTGCCGACTCGTTGAAAGGTGATCTTTTCTTTTCAGGATCTGATTCATCGACTGTGACGTGGATGGAGATTTCAACAGTTAGTGACTCCTTGTTGAACACTCTAAATGCTCTGCTATCTGTTGCATAACCAAGAAAGATTCCTTCATCTGATTTTGGCTGGAATTTGGTTAGATGCTTCTTGCCATTATTGAGTATGTAACACAGGCAACCAAAGGCATGAAAATAACTTATATTTGGCTTTCTTCCTTTCCATAATTCGTACGGAGTTTTCTTCAATGTTGAGTGTATGAGTGACCTGTTTTGAGTATAACAGGCAGTACTGATGGCTTCAGCCCAGAAATATTCAGGGATAGAAGCTGCTGCTAAGAGGGTTCTTCCTGCTTCAATAAGAGTTCTATTCTTTCTTTCTGCTACTCCATTTTGCTGAGGCGTTCTTGGGGCTAAGAAGTTGTGATTTATTCCATTTTCTTCACAAAACAAGTCCATTTCTGAGAAATCAAATTCTCGTCCATGATCACTTCTGATGGCCTTTATCTTTTCTCCCTTTTCATTCATGATCAGTCTGAAGAGCTTGATGAGATGTGAAATGGTTTCATCTTTAGAGCTAAGAAAGAATACCCATGTATATCTGGTGTAGTCATCAACTACAACTAGAGAATATTTCTTTCCTTCGAGGCTGATCGTAGATACTGGACCGAATAAATCCATGTGAAGTAGTTGAAGTGCTCTATCATTTGAGTTTGCTGATTTGCTTTGGAATGACGTCTTTGTTTGCTTTCCAAACTGACAAGCTTTGCAGGGCTTTTCTTTAATGAAGTTTAACTTTGGCAATCCTTTAACTAGATCTTTGGAGGCAAGCTTTGAAATGCTTTTGAAGTTAAGATGTGATAACCTCCTATGCCAGAGCCAACACATATCTTCAGAGGCTTTAGCAAGAAAACAGACAGTTTGTTCTGAACTTAATTTAGCAAGATTAACCACATAGACATTTCCTTCTCGAACTCCTTCTAGCTTTAGAGAATTAGTTTTCAAGTCTCTAACTTGACATTGGTTGTTGAGGAAGGTGACTTGATGTCCTTTGTCACAGAGTTGACTTATACTTAGCAAGTTGTGCTTTAGTCCCTCAACATATGCTACTTTACTGAAAGATATTTCACCATTCCCAGTTGAGCCATAACCCCTGGTTTTCCCTGAGTTGTTGTCTCCAAAAATAACAGTAGGTCCATTTTTTTCTTTAAACTCTGATAGAAGAGCCTTATCTCCTGTCATGTGTCATGAGCATCCACTGTCAAGATACCAGATGGATCTTTTTACCTGCATAATAAATCAATCTTCATTTTGGTACCCATATCTGTTTGGGTCCTGCTTTGTTAGTACCTTTTGGGACCCAAATCTGTTTGATTTTAGATCCTTGCCTTCTATGATATCTTAACAAATATTTATCATTTTTATGAGGGTGCCTATGATTAATGTGATATTGATAATGATATGTGTGTATTTGTGACTTTTTGTTCGTCCAGGACTTGTATGGATTATGATTTCTCATAGTCTTTTGCTGATCTACATTCTGCTTCCATACAACTCTACGATTCTCATGATTCGTAGAGTGAGTTTTGCTTGACTTATTTTTCAATTTTCTGAATCCAAGACCTGTGTGATTTTTGTTAAAACTGATTGTAGGTTTAGCAGAATGTGGATAGGTGGTAGAATCTGAGGATTTGATGAACACAATTCCTTTATTAAAATTAAAGGATTTGCCTTCATTTATTTCCTTTGACTTCTCCATATTGGGTTCTGAGAATAAATTCTCAAATCCCAATCCTGATCTATCAGTCACATCTCTTTGACTTGAGATCAGAGTGTCCATAGACAAACTAGACTTGTTCCACATAGAAATAGTATTTTCTAGTTCCTGAATCTTGGAGACTAGTGAGGATTCTTTATATGTGCTCAACTCATTTATCTCTTTTAGTCTTTTATTCTCAGTTTCAAGATTAGAGTAAAGTTGTGCAGTTCGAACTGAGGCTTCTAATTCCATGCTTAATTTTTTTTATCCTCTTTTAGATGAGAGTAATCTTTAGATAACCTTCTAAACAATTTTATATATTTGTGCAATTCTGTCATTAAGTCATGCATGCCTTCTCTAAGATCATCAATGCTTAAATCAGGAGAATAGAAATCAAATACCTCATCTATGATGAATTCCTTTTTGCTGCTTCCTTCTTCATTTGCCATTAAGCACAGATTGGCCTTCTGTGGCTCTTCATCATCGCTTGACTCAGAGTTTAGTTCTTCTTCTGAGTCACTCCAGGAGCCTTCAGCTATGAAGCTTTTGTCCTTCTTCTTTTGTTTGTGAAAGCTTTTGAATTCTCTTTTTGGATTTGCTTTTGATTTTTCCCTCTTCGCCTCTTCTCTCAATGGTTTTGGACATTTAGCAATGAAATGACCTGGCTTCTTGCAATTATAGCAAAGGTCATTTGCTTGTTCTTTGCTGCTGTTGCTTCTGAACTTCTGAGATCTATTTCTGTTGATGAATCTTTTAAAATGTCTGACTAGCATGGCAGCTCCTTCATCATCATTTGATTCATCTTTGTCAGAGTCAGAGATATCCTTGTGATTGCTTCTGTGAGTTGAGGTTGAGGTTGAGGCTTTAAGAGCAATGTTTTTCTCCTTCTTTCTTTCACCAGATAGATTTTCTGCTCTTTGATTTAGCTCCAGCTCATAGGTGAGAAGATTTCCATATAACTGTTGTACAGTCATCTCGTGCAAGTTCTTTGACTCTCGGATGGCTGTGGTTTTGGCATCCCATTTGCTTGGCAGAGATCTCATGAATTTAATGATAAGATCTCTATTTGGATAGATTTTTCCATAAGATCTGAGAGAGTTTAGTAGCAAGTTAAATCTCTCGTAGGTGGTTGTAATGTTTTCACCAGAGATGTGAGTGAACATCTCATACTGTTGAACAAGCAGTGATTGCTTATTTTCTCTGACTTCTTCTGTTCCTTCATGCATGATCAACAGAGTTTGCCATACTTCTTGAGCTGTCTTGCAGTTGACAACGTTCTCAAATAGATCATCATCCAAAGATTGAAACAAGATGTTCTTAGCCCTTTTGTCTCTTTGAAAATCCTTCTTTTCATTGTCCGTCCATTCATCTCTTTTCTTTGCTACTAGCTTGCTTGGATCTTCAGTTGATAGTGCAAGTTTCATTGGTATAAATGGCCCATTCATCACTGTCTCGAACAGTTCATCATCTATAGCATCCATGTAAGCCTGCATACGAACTTTTCAGTTAGCAAATTTTTCTTTATTACACATAGGTGGTCGGTTACCTCCACCGAGTTCCGATCCATTCTTGTTGAGTGCCATTTGATCTACTCAAGCTTGTAAGGCTTTAGATGTGAGAACCTGCTCTGATACCAATTGTTAGTTCCCAATGACACGATAGTAATCTAGAAGGGGGGGTTGAATAGATTCTTTTAAAATTTCTTCTCTTTAAAATTATCTTACTTGATTAATTCTTAACCAGAAGTTTAACACAGCGGAATAAGATTTAGTTAATCTTTTCTTGAAATGTTAAATTAATAAATCAACAAACAATTATATGACAGATATAGCAAATGAAAGACACCAAGAAAGAGACTCTGAGTTTTAAGTGGTTCAGAGCACACAATACTCCTACTCCACTGTTCTGCTTTCTTAGCAGCAAATCCACTAAGGATACTTTTACAATAGCTGAATCACTAAGATTCCTTCAAGACCCACAGTCTTGGAATTTTAGTTCACAAAGAACTTCACAAGTCTAACAGACTTGCTTACACTAGTTCACAAAGAACTCTCAAAGTCTAATCGACTTGCTTATATCAGTTCACAGAGAACTCTTCTGGATTGATGTATATTTGGATGTGCTACTAAGTTGCTTATCAGCTTGAATGTTTGAAGGGCTTAGTAGCAATGCAGGCTTTCTTATCAGTTCAATCTTTTTCACTTCTTGCGTTTTTCTTTCTTTGTGCAGTGCCTTCTCTTTTCTTCTGCTGATCTTCGTATTTAAGAGGGGCTTCAGATTTCTTCCCGTTGGATCATCTGTTTGAACGTGTATTTCTTCCCGTTACCTTACAGAGGAGAGCTGCAGAATATTGTATTAATAAAGCTCATTAAATCTCTGATGAGACATTATTTGATCTGACCTGTTAGTCCATGCAAGGTTGCTTTCCTTTTTCCTCTGTGACAGAGATGTCAGACATAGGTTCCCACTAACTTTTATAGAGTCGTTTGGTCTTCCCAAACTATAGGTCTGATAGGACACAGTCCTCTGACTTTTCTGTCTTGAAAGTCTTCTTTCTGTTCCATAGTGCGCTTGGGTCAGACTCCTGACTTTTCTGACTTGATCGATTTGCAGAAGCTTCCTTTTTAGTTACTTTGATGAAGATTAAATACTTGAATAGAATGGCTCCTGATCTGAGAAACGTGATGTCTCCTGCCTTTTTGCTCAACGATCTTATATGATCAACTCTACGAATACCCTTGCTTACGTGATTGATCTGTAAAGGATCATCTCTTACTGATCATCGTAGAGTTTACTCAACTGTTAGAATGTTGATCGTAGAGTCCATTCTACGATTGGTTGCCTTGATCGTAGAGTTTTCGGAAGCACAGTCGTAGAGTCCATTCTACGATTGGTTGCCTTAATCGTAGAGACTGTTCGAATCGTAGAGTTTCCTTGACACAAATCGTAGAGTTCTTTCTACGACTTTATTACATCAACAGATCAACCTAACAGTTTTGATCTATCTAAGTCTTAGTACAACACACAAGACTTTTATACAATTAATAATAGATCAACCTAACAGCTTTGATCTTATCTAATACAGCCCTTGTACATTATTTCTAATCATCAAATTCAATCATTCAATGTTCAACAAATAATACTTAAAGAGAGATAAAATTTATAAATTAATTATTTATTATTTAAATATTATTAAATAATAAATAAGGATAATTAAGTAATTAATTATTATTTAATTAGCATTAAATAACGATTAATGGAAATTAAGTTATTAGAGTAATAATTTATTATTTAATTTAAATAATAAATAAGAATGATTTGATTATTATTTAACCTTAAATAATAATTAAAATTAATTAAATAATTAATTATTATTTAATTGATATTAAATAATAATTAAAGAGGATTAAGATTAGTAAACTATTATTTAATTTCCTTAAATTAAGTAATAAGTAAGGTTAATTACTTAGTTAATTATTGGTTGATTAATATTAAATTAAAGAAGGTTAAAATCAGTCAATAATTATTTATTATTTAATTATAATTAAATAATATGTAAGTACAATTAGTTATTATTTATTTTAGATAATAACTAGAGTTAATTAATTAATTTCTATTTAACCAAGATTAAATAGTAATTAAATAGAGATTGAGTTAATAAAATAAATTAAATTTAATTATGCTTTAATTAAACAATTGTAATAAGTTGTTTAAGGGTTTAATAGGTGTCCAACACTTAAGAAAAATATTTTCTAAACTTATTAAATTATTAACCTAAAATGATTAAGGGTCTATAAGGTTAATAATATTGTTTTGACTAATGTAAATTATGTGTTAGTACTTATGTGTGGTAAATAAGTTCATTAATTAAGCGTATAGTTATGCAAATACGCCATACTAATTATTAGACCGACTTTATTAATGTTAGGTCTTTCAAAGCAAGTTAGTTAAAGCTAGACAATTATTGTAGCTGAGCAAACAAGCAAGTTCTCTAACCCTACTCATTTATTGTTGAACAAGTTTCTATACTTGTATTTATTGTCAAAGCTTGAAGTGGTTTAATTATTTAAAATTATCCCACATCCATATTGTTTATAAAATCGCACTTAGTGCACTTGAAGCTTATTAGTTCTTGATTCATGAACTGTATTAAAAATGTCAAAAGCTAATAGTTCAGCTAGACATTTCGTTTATAAATTCAATACTTGAATACTTTTAAAAGCTTATCCAAACCATTGTTGGGTGCGGATTTCTTATATTAAGTCTGAGAATTGAACAACCCTAAATTAGGGGATTTTGTGTCGGGAAACCGACTTTGGGCGCCAGTGACTAAATGTAATGCATATACAGCGGGTTGAATAGGCTGATCCCCTTGAAAACCAAACAACTCAAAGGGTCAGAGGAAACTCTATTATACCCTCGTTAGTTCAGGGTCCTTAGTGACCGCTCAGCATTTTAAGATTCAAATCTTCTGTTTATAAAAAAATTTGAATCTTGTTTCATTCACAATTGTTATATCTATTGTTGAATCATTGATGATATTTCCCATTCATTCATGATATATTAAATATCTATGATTGTTCTAAACTTGCTGAGCAAACTAGTTGCTCATTCTTGCTATATCATGAACCATTTTTCAGATAGACCTGATTGCTCAAAGAAGGATAAGGGAAAAGGAAAAGTCAGAGATTAAGTTAGCTTATGCATGCTAATTAGATATTTAATGTGTATTTACTGTTGAAGAACCTTTTGTAATTCTTTATGATAGGAACTGTTTTATGTTAAGGTTGATAGACCCTGGTATTGTAACCTTTTGAAGGGAACCAATATGTATTATTCCGCGATGTTTAAATGCAATGTATGTATTTAATTGTTAGTAATGTGTTGAATAGTGAGAACCAAACTCGAGGTTATGGAACCCGGATTTGGGGTCGTCACAATAATAATAATAATAATAATAATAATAATAATAATAATAATAATGAGAATAACAACAACAACAACAACAACAACAACAACAACAACAATAATAATAATAATAATAATAATAATAATAATAATAATAATAATAATAATAATAATAATAATAATAATAATAATAATAACAATAATTATAATAATAATTATTATAACAATAATAATTATAATAACAATAATAACAAAAATAATAATAATAATAATAATAATAATAATAATAATAATAATAATAATAATAATAATAATAATAATAATAATAATAATAATAATGATGATGATGATGATGATGACGACAATGATAATAACAATAATAACAAGAATAATAATTATAATAATAATGATAATAATAATGTTAATAATAATAATAGTGATAATAATAATTATTATTATTATTATTATAATAACAACAACAATATCATAATAATAACAATAATAATAATAATAACAACAACAACAACAACAACAACAACAACAACAACAATAATAATAATAATAATAACAATAATAATAATAACAATAATTATGAAAATAATAATAATAATAATAATAATAATAATATTGACAATAATAATAATTATGTTAATAATAATAACGATAATAATAATAATAATAATAATAATAATAATAATAATAATAATAATAATAATAATAATAATAATAATTATTATTATTATTATTATTATTATTATTATTATTATTATTATTATTATTATTATTATTATTATTATTATTATTATTATTATTATTATTATTATTATTATTATTATTATTATTATTATATTAATAATAATTATAACAATAATAATAATAATTATAATAATAATAACAATAGTAATAATAACAACAACTACAACAATAAGAAGAATAAAAACAATAATAATAACAATAATTATAATAATTATTATTATTATAATAATAATAATAACAACAACAACAAAAACAATAATAACAATAATAATAATTATTGTGATAATAATAATAATTATGATAGTAATAGTAATAGTACTAGTAGTAGTAGTAATAGTAATAGTAATAGTACTATGTTTAAATTTTTCTGGATATCTATTTTTAAAAGAAAATTAATTATTATGGCGGTGTGGTGAATTATGATAATTGTTATGTGTGATTGTAAGTTATTTAGTTTGTAAAGCGTCTTTAAGTATTGTAGTATTTTTTGAATTTTAATCTAATTTTTCGTTACGTCATGCCTTCAGGCACGGACAATTACTAGTTCATATTAATAAATGAATGTTAATTTATTTATTTTTAATAAATACAATAATCAATACTCTAAATTACAATTCAAATAAGTTTTTATTATTTTTAAAATTAAAAATGAATGCTCTAGTTATTAATGTTTATACGTCCATTAATAAATAGATACCTATTTTATATGTTAATTTGAAATAATATTGTAGTGTGTATGAATATTTATAATCTATAATTATAACATTTAAATTATATTTATAATACTTGTTAAATGATACATTTTAGATATGTTGTAACACTATATATAACTATAATAATGGGAAAAAATAATGAGTTTTAAAGTATAGTTCATTAATGAATGAATGTTAATTTATTTATTTTTAATAAATACAATAATCAATACTCTAAATTATAATTTAAATAAGTTTTTATTATTTTTGAAATCCTAAACTCAAAATGAATGCTCTACTTATTAATGTTTAGATGCCCATTAATAAATAGATGTTCATTTTATGTGTTAATTTGAAGTAATAATGTAGTGTGTATGAATATTTATAATCTATAATTATAACATTTAAATTATATTTATAAAACTTGTTAAATGATATATTTTAGATATATTGTAACACTATATATAACTAGAATAAGAGAAAAAAATAATGAGTTTTAAAGTATAGTTTATTAATGACTGAATGTTAATTTATTTATTTTTAATAAATATAATAATCAATGCTCTAAATTATAATTTAAATAAATTTTCATTATTTTTGAAATCTTAAATTCAAAATGAATGCTCTACTTATTAATGTTTAGATGTTCATTAATAAGTAAATGTTCATTTTATGTGTTAATTTGGAGTAATATTGTAGTGTGTATGAATATTTATAATCTATAATTATAACATTTAAATAATATTTATAAAACTTGTTAAATGATATATTTTAGATATATTGTAACACTATATATAACTAGAATAAGAGGAAAAAATAATGAGTTTTAAAGTATAGTTCATTAATGAGTAAATATTAATTTATTTATTTTTAATAAATACAATAATCAATGCTATAAATTATAATTCAAATAATTTTTCATTATTTTTTAAATCCTAAATTCAAAAATAAATGCTCTACTTATTAATGTTTTGATATCCATTAATAAGTAGATGCTCATTTTATGTGTTAATTTGGAGTAATATTGTAGTTGTCATATATTTATAATATATAATTATAACATTTAAATGATATTTATAACACTTGTTAAATGATGTATTTTAGATATATTGTAACACTATATATAACTAGAATAAAAGGAAAAAATAATTAGTTTTAAAGTATAGTTCATTAATGAATGAATGTTAATTTATTTATTTTTAATAAATACAATAATCAATACTTTAAATTATAATTCAAATAAATTTTTATTATTTTTAAAATCCTAAATTTTAAAATAAATGCTCTACTTATTAAAGTTTGATGTCCATTAATAAGTTGATGTTCGTTTTATATGTTTAGAGCAATACTGTAGTGTGTATGAATATTTATAATCTATAATTATAACATTTAAATGATATTTATAACACTTGTTAAATGATCCAAAAATTATATTATAACACTTGTTAAATGATATTTATAACACTTGTTAAATGATACATTTGAGATATTTTAACTTTATAATAATAGAAATTCCTTAACTATACTTAAATCAATTTATTAATATTTTAATAAAAGTGTTATTTTCTACTTTTTAGAAGTGAAATGACATATTTTAAAAACAATTTTTGTATGATAGTGAAAACTAATTATTATGTTAGGAAGACCACTTAAAACTTAAAAGAAATTATTTTGCTTATTTTATATATATATATATATATATATATATATATATATATAAGTTATTCGGATACGGATCCGAATTCGGATATCGGATTCCGGATATCCGCTATCCGCCGGATATATTTACGGACGGATGTTAAACGAATACGAATACGCCTATATCCGTATTCGTATTCGTTTATTTGCGGATACCTTTAAACCGAATACGGATATATCCGTTTTTTTTCGAATGCGAATAATATCCGTTTTTTTCCGAATGCGAACGAATACGAATTTTCCGGTTACCATTTACAGCCCTACCGAACACTTTTGCTCACCTTATGCAACTATGCACCCTAAACACTTATGCTTACCTACTCACCAAGCTCCTAAGATCACTTGGAACTTTTTTTATAACAACCCCAATCCAAACCGACTTAGAAACATGGATTATTGTATTGGTTTCATTGGTCAGCATGTTTTTAGTTTGCACTTATGTTTACCCTCCTCAGAATTCTTCTGCATATTATGTATTTTTGTCTAGCAGTTGCAAGACCTTTGTTGACTGGCTTCCACCTGCCACTGCAAGAGAACTTACAGATGAAGAGGTTGCTTCTCGTGTTGTTATTAGAGATATTTTGAATACACCACTAGCTCTGACAAAAATGCCTAAAATTGCATTCATGTTCTTCAGCCCTGGTCCATTGCCTTTTGAAAAATTGGGGGACAGGTTTTTTTAGGTAATACACACACACACACACACACACACACACACACATATATATATGTGTGTGTCTCTATTTGTGTATTATATTGTTTTATTTTCAAAACTGTTCTCTTTTCCTTATGTGCTAATTTTAAACCTTGTTCAAATTTATGTTTTAAATGGCATTGCTTCTCAAAGCTAGCGAGACGCGTATGATTGAAAAATTGAATTCATTTGTAGTCTTTAAGTTATAACATCTTACAATTACAGATGTAGGGAGCTCTAGTTGTGGGAATTAATCTGGTTGATGGAAGAATGTGACAAACTAATTCTTAAATTCACATATGAACTTAGATTATGCCATATATACTAGTTCAATATGTTACGTTTTCTATACTAGTTTATCATAGGAAATGTTAACGTCCAATTTTGCACCTAACAAAATCACCAAAAGAGCATGCCAAAAAGTATGCTAATACATACTGGAAATATAAATTATACTGTAAAGAAATCAAACTCAAAATATAAGAACACAAAAATTAACGTAAAAACCCAAATTGGGAAAAAACCACGGGGGAAAGATCTCTGAAATCCACTAAAAAGATATTGAAAGTGTTACAACATTCTTAAAGGGAAAATACTCATCTGTACACGGACCAACGTATACCGATATATGTCGATATATAATGATGAGACAAAACAATATTTCTTCATACGCGTGGTGTATATCACAACCCTTCGATGTTTACCGACGTGTATAAATTGTGTTTGTTATTCATACTGTATATCGCTATAACTCTATATATATCGGTGTGTGTCAGAATGCGATCAAGATGGAGTATTTTGATCTAATATTTGGTGTAATGGAAAATATGATATATTTTCTCTCTCCTTCCTTATTTCTCCTGATAGTAATAAATCATATCTCCATGTAGCATCTCACTCTTCTGATAATAATAGTCATCATTCTTTGGCTACCAATATATAAAGCATATAAAGTAACCGTCTCTCCTAATCTGATGTGTCTGTGAAGATATTCCTTGATAATACCCCACCGCCCAAAATCTCTTAAAGTAAATTGTCCTTATCCCTCCACCTAGCCTTACTTTATCAAATATTTAAATGGTGAGTCATCACCCAAAATATTTACACCCCAACATAACCCCCTACTCTCCTGTTATAAAAAAATTATAATAAGAGAGTAATATAAAAATTCACCAAATATGCCAAGCCACCTACTGCTATGCATCTAGTATGTTATGATTTTTTTTCTTTATAGATATACCCACTAACCTTCTCTCTCCTCCTCCTTCAATCATCATTTTCTTTAATCACTGGCCCCCACCATTACCTTTTCTTATCATGCTTCCAAAAATCTTTTTATTATACTTTATCACCCATTGTCTCTCCTCCTCCACCAACTTTCCCTTTCTTTTTAATTCTCAAATAACTTTTTTTTATATTAATCTATCTCTCTTTATTCTCACCCACCAACTCTCTATCTCTCCTCATCTCATCAATTTTTCCTCTCCTTACTACTTCATACGCCAACTTCCTCTCTTTTTATTTTCTAATTCTTTCTTTTTCCTCCTTTTTTTAATTTTTTCTCTCCTGTCGCACTGCTATGGTACCGTACGATGTTTTCATGTTTCAGGACCAAGCTCCTGCCGAGTTGTTGAGCCACTCCCGCCCTGAAACTGAGCTCCTGTCGAGCAACCACCAAAACAACCGTCTGCCAACTCGATATCCCAAGTTGCCGACATGAAGCCATCAAACTGTTGGGATGCCATGAAGCATCGAGCCCAACCCAACCGACACCAAGCCCAGACAGCAGAGCTTCTCCCGACCACTGAGCTTCCGAAGTTGATCACCGAGCTAGACCAAAGAACCGCCGAGCTACACCCAGTCGCTGAGCTCCTACCCACCACCGCCATCGAGCCCGAGAAACAACCTCTAAGCTCCGACCCACACTGCCAAGCACACCCCACCTAACCACCAAGGCTGAGTGATAAGCTCTGAACACTTACCACCTTGCTTGTTTTGATTTTTGGGAAAGTCTTTTCCCACAAAATCCTCACCAACTAAGTCATGGGCTAACTTTCTTGTGCAAGTATCCAAGTAGGAGCATCATGACTTATAGATATAATTTTTGTATCTAATAATTTGCAAGTATACTTGAAATTGGTAGATGTTATTTCATTATTTTCTCCAAGTCCAAAAGAGAGAGCTAGAGAGCATTTGAGAGTGTAGAAAAATATCTTGAGAGCAAAATTATCAAGAGAAGGAGTTCTTGGTTTATGTCTTCAAGATTCACCACTTATTTTGGAAGAAAAAGGAGAATAGCCATTAAATCAAGGTAATGGTTATTTTAAATGAAATTTTGTTTTTAAATTAAATAAATCATCATGTTAGTATAAACATGTTAATATAGTTATTAATGTGTAGTTGTAATATTTATGTCATGTTTGAGTTTAATATGTTTGGTTTGTATTTTGATATATTTTATATGTTAAAATATGTGTTTAGTAGTGTATAAACAAGTCTTGGAATTTAGGACCAAAAATATTTTTATAAACCTTAGGTTTAATGTTCTAATATTATAGAACATTAAATCATGAGAAAAACAAAGTTTGAATCACTCAAAATGGAGTTATACACAAAAAGTTATGATTTGTGGTAGTTTATGTGATGTAAAATTTTTTATAAAAAAATAATGATATTAAATCATGAAAAATTAATTTTTCATGTTATAAATTAATATAAGGTGATTGGTAAATTTTTTGGATTTTTATTGAAGAGTTAAAGCTTACTTGATGGTATATTTTTATGTGTGTGCCGGAGCACTGTTCACATTCTGCTAAAGGGAAGGAAAAAAAAAAAAAAGGGAACAGTACGCGCAATGCGCGCAAGCCTTTGGGCTGAAAAAACGCGGAGCCAAACGATGTCGTTTGGTGTCTGTCGAATCTTACTCCGCGCGTATGCGCGGAAGCCGTTTCCGGCTTCTCAAAACAGCACCGTTTTGGGTCGTTGTTTCTGAATACGCGCGCAATGCGCGAGCACCGGTTTTCTGCGAAATTACCATACTGCCCCTACGTGTTTTTCTTGGAAAAATTACCATTCTGCCCTCGGATCAGTTTTCAACTTATTTACGGAAATGCCATTCGGGTTAAATTTAAATAATTTAAATATTTAAAAACTAATTTAAAATTATAACAAAAATAATAATAATACAAAAATAATATTGGGGAGGATATTTTTCATTAATTTTAATATTTAAATATTTTAAATATTAATCTAGTTAGCTAAATCATGGTTAAGTTAAATAAATTTATTATTTATTTATTATTTTAAATGTTAATAATAAATAAAGGTGATAAATTAGCAATTATTATTTAATTCCTATTAAATAATAATTAAAGAGAGATAAAATTTATAAATTAATTATTTATTATTTAAATATTATTAAATAATAAATAAGGATAATTAAGGAATTAACTATTATTTAATTAGCATTAAATAACGATTAATGGAAATTAAGTTATTAGATTTAATAATTTATTATTTAATTTAAATAATAAATAAGAATGAATTGATTATTATTTAACCTTAAATAATAATTATAATTAATTAAATAATTAATTATTATTTAATTGACATTAAATAATAATTAAAGAGGATTAAAATTAGTAAACTATTATTTAATTTCCTTAAATTAAATAATAAGTAAGGTTAATTACTTAGTTAATTATTGGTTGATTAATATTAAATTAAAGAAGGTTAAAATTAAGTCAATAATTAATTATTATTTAATTATTATTAAATAATAAGTAAGTACAATTAGTTATTATTTATTTTAAATAATAACTAGAGTTAATTAATTAATTTCTATTTAATCAAGATTAAATAGTAATTAAATAGAGATTGAGTTAATAAAATAAATTGAATTTAATTATGATTTAATTAAACAATTGTAATAAGTTGTTTAAGGGTTTAATAAGTGTCTAACGCTTAAGAAAAATATTTTCTAACTTATTAAATTATTAACCTAAAATGATTAAGGATCTATAAGGTTAATAATATTGTTTTGACTAATGTAAATTATGTGTTAGTATTTATGTGTGGTAAATAAGTTCATTATTAAGCGTATAGTTATGCAAATACGCCGTACTAATTATTAGATCGAATTGATTAATGTTAGATCTTTCAAAGCAAGTTAGTTAAAGATAGACATTTATTGTAGCTGAGCAGACAAGCAAGTTCTCTAACCCTACTCATTTATTGTTGAATAAGTTTCTATACTTGTATTTATTGTCAAAGCTTGAAGTGGTTTAATTATTTAAAATTATCCCACATCCATATTGTTTATAAAATCGCACTTAGTGCACTTGAAGCTTATTAGTTCTTGATTCATGAACTGTATTAAAAATGTCAAAAGCTAATAGTTCAGCTAGACATTACGTTTATAAATTCAATACTTGAATACTTTTAAAAGCTTATCCAAACCATTGTTGGGTGCGGATTTCTTATATTAAGTCTGAGAATTGAACAACCCTAAATTAGGGGATTTTGTATCGGAAAACCGACTTTGGGCGCCAGTGACTAAATGTAATGCATATAAAGCGGGTTGAATAGGCTGATCCCCTTGAAAACCAAACAACTCAAAGGGTCAGAGGAAACTCTATTATACCCTCGTTAGTTCAGGGTCCTTAGTGACCACTCGGCATTTTAAGATTCAAATATTCTGTTTATTAAAATTTGAATCCTGTTTCATTCACAATTGTTATATCTATCGTTGAACCATTGATGACATTTCTCATTCATTGATGATATATTAAATCTCTATGATTGTTCTAAACTTGCTAAGCAAACTAGTTGCTCATTCTTGCTATATCATGAACCATTTTTCAGATAGACCCGATTGCTCCAAGAAGGATAAGGGAAAAGGAAAGGCCAAAGCTTAAGTAGCTTATGCATGCTAATTAGATCTTTAATTATGTATTTACGGTTGTTAAACCTTTTGTAATTCCTTATGATAGGAACTGTTTTTATGTTAAGGTTGATAGACCCTGGTATTGTAACCTTTTAAAGGGAACCAATATGTATTATTCCGCGATATTTAAATGCAATGTATGTATTTAATTGTTAGTAATGTGTTGAATGGTGAGAACCAAACTCGAGGTTATGGAACCCAGATTTGGGGTCGTCACAAATGTTAACGTCCAATTTTGCACCTGACAAAATCGCCAAAAAGTACCCTAGTAAATACTGAAAATATAAATTATACTGTAAAGAAATCAAACTCAAAATATAAGAACATAAGAATTAACGTGGAAATTCAAATTGAAAAAGAACCCACGAAAAAAAGATCTCCAAAATTCACTAAAAAGAAATTAGAAGTGTTACAACATTCTCACAGGAAAAATACTCATATGTACACGGACCGACGTATAACGATAAATGTCAATATATAATAATTTGTAACGAGACACAATAATATTTCTTCATACACGCAATGTATATCACTACCCTTCGATATTTATCGTCGTGTATAAATGGTGCTTATTGTTCGCGTTGTATATCACTATAACTCTATGTATATCGGTGTGTGCCGAAGTGTGATCAAAATGAAGTATTCCGGTCTAATATTTGGTGTAATGGAGAAGATGATATATTCTCTCCCTCCTTCCTTATTTCTCTTGATAGTAATAAGTCATATCTCCATGTGGTATCTCACTCTGCTGATAATAATAATCCTTATTATCTGGCTCACAGTATATAAAACATATAAAGTGATTGTCTCTCTTAATCTAATGTGTCTGTGAAGATATTTCTTGATAATACCCCACCACCCAAAATCTCATAAAGTAAATTGTCCTTATTCCTCTATCTAGCCTTACTTTATTAAATATTTAAATGGTGAGTCATCACCCAAAATATTTACACCTTAAAAGGAAAGCTCTCCTTTTTGAAACGTCCATGATACTACCAAGACTGTGCAACAACTAGATGGCCACAAGTGACAAAGTCTTCGTTTGGTCTCCTAGTATTTAAGAGAGTCCTAAATTAAAAACTGTAGTTTAAAATCTTCATATGGAGACAGCTATATCTTTAGCTCGTTCAAAAAACTATAAAACCTTTTCCTTCTCTTCTTTTGGAGAGTTTAATTGGTGGTTGTTTGATTTAATGATTTAACATGTCTCGACTCTTGAACTGGTCATAGAAGTTCTACTTTGTTAGTAAACCAAAATTGGAGTGGAGCAAAAGAAGAAGATTAAAATATTAATTATTTATTATTTTATATTGTTGTTTATAGATAAATATGTTGTAATTAATAGTTACATTTTTATTATATTAGTTAGATTATAGAAGTAGAATATAATTAGGAGCTGTTTTTTTTTAAATTAGAATTTTTAATTATAGTAGTTGATTTGAATTAGGAGATTAATTAAGTATAGAAGTAGATTTTAATTAGTAAATTTTTCCCGGCTCCACTTTGGGAAGATTGATTTATACGTTTAGTTTGGGGACAGAATCTTTTGGGACAACGCAGCAGTTATGCAGAACATTTTAAGTTTAGTATTTCTTGGTATATTGTGTCTTAAATATTTGAATAGAAAGCATTTAGACAGTTACACTATGAGTGAATGGAGGAACAACTACAGAATCAGCGACTTTGTTTTAAGCATATATCTAATTCTAATATCTCGAGAACATAAACGTATTTAACTCAACTGAGGGATCAAATCAATAACACAGTCGCCTTTTTGAAGTAAATCTTTCAATGGAAAGAATGGTTTTAATATAACAACTGGCTAAGCTTAAAACTTCATTTTCAGTTGTCATAAAATTAAAAGTCCCATCTATAATCTATCCTCCAAGCGTGCGTGCTCTTATCAAACGTACGATTACCAAGTTTTCATGTCAAATCAATAAGAGGAGAGATGGAATATACTACCAGAGGGCACCATAGTTAGAATTAGGATTCTCGTGAATACAAAAGAGAGGCTGATTCATCACTAAAGTCAACTGCATCTCCTTCTAGATGGTCTACCCGGTACTCTTGATCAGCAAAGGCCGACTACTGTGAGACATCTTTATTCTAAGATGGGAATCCCGACCCATTTGGCCAAAGAATTATATCTTCTCTTGTAGGGGGAGGATCCAGTCAATAATCCAGGTTGAGTAGCAGTTTGTCCACTAGAAACTAGAATAGAGCATGGGGTCTATGAAAAGTCTAATGTTCCATATTGAGTTCCACCAGATTCAGTCTCTTTCCATGCAAAAAAGAATAAACCAAAGCTTGAAGTGCGCCTCTCACAGATATCAGAGCACTACTTGAGCAATGCGAAGGTATGTGACTCATCTTATCAGAGCACTACTTGAGCAATGCGAAGGTATGTGACTCATCTTTCCCTGTTCGATGCATTCAAATAAAAATATAGAAAGTGAGATTAGTTGAGGAATAAGTAATGTTATTGACACAGTGCGCAAAGGATGAAAAGGTCGAAAACCAAGCCCAAGAGGGGTTGATCTTGTTCTAATCATAACTTTTTTAATCCGTAGGGAGTGGCTCATAATATATCAAATGGAAGCTGTCAACAAAAGCTACAAGACACATTGTCTCTCAGCCATGACAAATGTTGTTTTAAGCCCAAAAGAGGCCAGGAAAAATGTGTTTTGGCCTTCCAAAATTTTTACTAGTTTATGAACTTATTTGGTTCTGTCGTAATTTTGCTATTCTTTTCGTTTAGTTTATCGTCTAGTATTTAAAGAACGATTTCGGTTGTTTTAGGGAATCTACTATTATTCAGAAATTATCAATATATCGAGGCTGTTTAGTCAATTTGTTACCTTTGTGGATTCATGTCATCGCAAAGTTTATAAATTTAATTCATGTGATTGTTTCTATTGTTTACTAGTCTTTTGCTGTGTCAACTATACAAATAAAATTCCTAAAAAGAGTTTATATATGAAACGACTTCAGCTGTTGATTAAATTCCAAATTGAAGATGCTAAAAACACGCATCGTTTTACGAATCAAACAAATTAATGTCTATATGATGCTTCTGAATATAAACATTTTAGTGGTTCCTTTGAAATTAGTTGGCAGTTTGGACTCGAATCTAGTTGTATGAAATTTGTAACTGTAATGACTTATGATATGAAATTATGAGGATAATTTTAAAATGAATCTAATAATAAAAAAAATTAGGCGAGTTGTGGAAAGAAAACAGGTATGAATATCACCTGGAAAATCATAGAAAGTGCAACAAAAAATCAAGATGCAGGAGCAATCAAACGGCTCCTTTGTAGAATGTGAGAAACATTTCCGCTCCTATGCTGACTAAACAACCTTTGCATTGCCTGCCACCACAATGCGCATTTCCATCCTGATTAAACAAAAAATGAAGGATCAGATAACTATGATGCAATGGTGATTACGGTTATACATATTTCTGTTTTTGTATAATATGATATTATTTTTATTTTAGGTCAGTAGAATCATAACCTTCCACCTGTGCGCTTGGGCATGTTAATTTTCTAATAAAGATTGTTAATCTGATACCACAGGTGCACTTCTAGAATTAATATATACCGAATGAAGATAGTCATTGACTCATCATGAAGGTGATGCCAGGAATAAATTTGGTGGTGGCAGGAGCAATTGTTGCTGACGTGAAGACCAAATTCAGTGTAAAGATTTTTAGATCCATTGATCCTCTGCAAGCAAGTTTCAAAGTTGCCAGTGTAAGATTTGAGTCAAGTAATAAGTTAATATTTTTGAAATGTGGTTACAATGGGCTTGACACTACAATCATATAATGAATTCGCAACTGAATTTATCATGCATGAAATTTAATAAAAAAGCCTTTTGAATCCATTACATCTTTGCTGTAATGACTCACTGACACCAGAAAAGATGGAAGGAATTGAATGGTTTAAATGTAATTTATTCTCTAGATGCATGCTCAGAATGAGAGAGCTTCTCCAGAAATCACAGTGGGGCAACGTTATGCTGCCTTTTGCTAATCTACATATTTATCAAATATGATAAAAAGAAGCTCAAAGATGAATTTCAATGGTAATGTTGTACAAAGTATACAGTCCTTTAAGTAAGAGTATCTGAATAGGAGGCAAGCAAAAGTTTATAAACTCTCGGCCATTCAAAAGTTCATTTGAACATATAAGTTAGACTCCTCCAAAGTGCAACACGAAAAGACACCGGTAAGATATAAGTGAACAAGATTAAGTGACAAGGCATTAGGACCATGAGGGCGATGAAAGAAAACCAATTACGACATCCAACAAAAAACGTGAAAAAGAATACCAATTAAGAAAGATTACGGATAGATTTTCCTGGTAACACTTCACCTACAAATGTAGGAAAGAAGAAAAAGGAAAGGATGAAAGAAAATAATTATTGTACCTGAAGGTGATACCAGCATGATTTACCCATTGAATGAAGCGAATGTGCTTCATATGTAGTTTGAGAAGCCAGTAAACTGTGGGTTTACAAACAACCTTTTAATGAACCAGACAACACTTTGGCCAGCTTATTGGCCTTGTGTAGCTCTCCTCTTAAACAGAGTGAAGCAATTACTGCATAGTAAGAATCAAAGTCATTTGGCTGAGATTGTTTGTCCATATAACCATAATATTTAATCTCCTTTTGTAATTCCACCTCACTGCATGCTTCAAAGTCCAAGTCAGTTTCATAAGCAGATATCAAACACTGGGAACGAAAGTTTTTTCGTCCACTGCCACCTCCAAACCTTCTTAGAGGGAAAAACATTGATGTAACTTCATTAAGGACAGTAGTTGCCTCTTGAATTCTCCCCTGCTCACAGAAAAAGTTAAGCAGATGTTCAATAGATTCTGTTTCAATCTTGGTTTCAAGTTTGCTTAGCAGATCAATAACAGATTGTGTCTGAAGCATCTCCCTTATAATGCTTCGTGACTCTTCCATTCTTCCTTTCGAACATAGGCCTCTTACCAAAAATACAAATCCCAAAAAATCAGGTAAGACCCCTTTCCTTTTGAACTCAAAAAAGAAAGCAAGAGCCTCTTCCATGTCACCTTTATTGCAGCAGCCGTTGATCACAGCACTAACAGTGAATTCATCTGGCTTAAGGCAGTTTACCTCCAAATCAAGAAGGAGCTTCAAGGCTTCCTGCATTTGTCCCAGCCTGCAATGCCCATTAATTAATGAGTTGTAAACTCGTGTATTTGGCTTATTGCCCTTGACAACCATCCTCTCAAACAACTTCCTGGCATCCAGCAAAAACCCTTCTTTAGATAAAGTGTCAATAAGAGTGGCATATGTGATCTCTGAGGGAACCATATCAATTTTCTCTAACGAATCAAACAGCCTAAATGCTTGAACAAGACATCCCTGGTGACATAACCCATTTATAACTGAATCATAGGTGATGATGTTGAGCATAATGCCTTTCTTTCTAACAAAATAACAGAGATCTAAGGCCTCATTGATACGTCCTCCTTTGCAAAGTCCATCCACGACAATCGAGTAATCAACTACATCCATAAGGGGTAGATAATCTTTTGATCCCATGACAAGTTTATATGCATCCAAAGCTCTACCATCCTTAGTTAATTTCTCAAGGATAGTCACTGGGAAAGTGACAAACCCCTTCATCTTTCCAAGAAATTTGAGGGCCTCATTCACATCTTCTCTACACAAATTAAGTACAAGTATCCTACTTACTTCAGGTCTAACAATGCCGAATATTTTAATGAATGTACTCAAAATAGGCCGAGTCAGCCACATGTTGCTTTCATGAATAAGAGCTTCCAAGACGGACTGGTACGACCTGCTGGTCACAACTGACCCTTTCCTCCTCATCACCAAGTACACATAACACGCAGCCTCACAAAAACCCCTTTTGTACAGGAAAGAAATAGCATGGTTACATGCAATATCAAATATTTCAGGCTCCAAAATTTCAATTCTGCGAACTAAATTCAGAACTCCTTTTGCACTCTTTACTTTAAATATTGCTTTGAGTAACATCATATGCATGCCCACATCGAAAGGCAAATCTTTCTCACCGAGTTCTATAAACACCTCAATGGCCATGTCTATCATACCCTTCTTGCAGAGCCCATGAATAATACAATTGTAACATGCAACTGAAGAAATTGATGTGCTCCGAAACTCATCAAAGACTTCAAGTGCCTCATTAAGCTTACCTGCCTTACAATATCCATCTATCATAGTACAATAAGTAACAGAATCTGGCGGTAAGTTCATTTCTGACATTTTCTTGTAAATTGCAAGAGCATCCTCAAATAAACCCACCATAAGTAGTGCTTTGATAAGAATGTTACACATAATTACATCCGGACAAACTCCAGCTGCTTCCAGTCTCCTCTTCGTTTCTAACATCCCCATGGCATTATCTTCTTCAATGTACCCGTGTAAGAGGGTGCTATAAGTAATGACGTCTCCAAGTATGCCTTTTGAGACCTCGTCTGCCTCAGACGTCCTCCCGGCTTTGCACAAGCCATTAATCACGGAGTTGTATGTAACAATTCCTGGATGAATACCCTTTTTCTCCATGTCATCAAGAAGATGAAAAGAAGAATTAAAATCACCTCTCCTGCAGAACCCATCAATCAAAGTTGCATAGATAATTTCATCCACTTCAAACCCTATATCTTCGACCATCTTGAACACCATGAAAGCCTCCTCTAATTTCCCTTTCTTGCAAAATCCCAACATGATGGCAGTATAAGTAACAAGATTGGGATTCAACCCCTCCTTTTTCATCTTGCTTAAAAGACCTACTGCCTTTTCCACAAATCCTTCTTTCGAAAGTCCATCTATGAGTATAGTATAGCTCACAGTGTCCATGTGTATTTTTCTTTCCACCATCTCTTTATGCTTTTGAAACGCCTCCATAAGAATCCCTTCCCTAAAATACTCATATATCCAACTACTGTAAAATACAACATCAAATGCTAATCCATCCTTCTCTAATTTAGAAACCAACTCATAGAACGCATCAATTCTACCTAGCCTATAATAAGCAGTCAAAAGAGCCGTATAAGTTACAATATGGGGGTGTAAAGCATCAGACTTTGCAGTATTCTCATAAAAACCAACTGCAAGTTCAGGTTTCCCAATCTTAACAAACCCAGAAATTACTGAACTACATACAAAATTATGGAATGGGTACTTGGTTTTCTCATCAGTCATCATCTCCAAAACTTCAATTGCTCTATCCATCTTTCCCCGGGAGCTAAAACTATGAATAAGTGAAAAATAAGTAAAAGGAGAAGGCAATATACCATCAATCCTCAAGCAATGCTGCAACAGTGAAAGCGCCCTTTCTGGGTCTTTGCCATGATTACAGATGCTCTGAATTAGAAGATCCCAGAAACGATTTTGTCGAAAAATTGAAGTTTTTGCCATCTGGGTATTCATGAAATGCACTGCAGATTCGTACTTGTGGTCTTGAAGGAGAGCCCTTGTGAAGATCGAGTGTGTGAAAGAGTCCCCGTTGAATTGGTTTGAGGTCATCTGGGAGACGAAATGAATAAGTGATTGAAACCTGTGGTTTTGAGAGAGAAAGAGAAGAAATTGGTTAAAGTTTTGGATGTTTGGAGTGAAGCCAATTTTGAGGAGGGTCGGGAGAGAGAGAGCTTTGGTTTTGGAGAGCTTAGAAAGAATCATGTGTTGGGATTGTAAATTTTCTTATAATTGGTGTTTTTCAAGGGAGTGAGGAGAGGATGGATGGTTTCTCTTGATGCCTTTCTTCTACCATTTCTTTTGGCAGCCAGAAGCGCCTGCCGGTCCTTTCTCCGCAAAACTTCGACTCGTTACGAATTGCGTCTTTTAATTAGGGGACAAAATACACGTAAAATATTTGTGGCTAACTAGCTAATAGCTAGTGGTGCTAGTGGTGTACGATAGATGGATGAGTTGGCGTGAAGCTTTTATTATTTCACCTCTTTGACCGCCAAAAACAAGTGGTCTAGGATAGCTTTATACAAACACCAATTAAATGTGACAATTACAAGTTAACATTAAATAAAAAAATATGTGTTTAAACTAATAAACTAAATAAATTTTGTGTTAACAAGTGTTTAATGGGTCACACATCGGGGATAACCCTCCCCATATAGTCATAGTTCAATGTTTAAAAAAGTAGTAACAAAGGGAGGTGGATTGTAATGACCCAAAAATTCGTAAGACTGATGAGTATGGTCTTAGGTAAATTGTGGATATTCATAAGCCTGATGAGTATGGTCTTAGGTAATTGATGTGATTAAGGCTACGCTAATCCTTGGATGAGGATGTAGTGGATAGTCGATTTAAGAAAATTTTAAGCTTTCGAGAATTTGAGCAAAATTTGAGGTTAAGACATAAAGCTAACATTGGTAAAGTGATGGCCGATCACTGGAAAGGAATTGGTGTCCTATCACGGAGGGACTAGGACAGTGTTTATAAAACAATAAGTAAAACAATGTCTATGTTAAAATAATCGATAAGATTGATCGGCGGGGCAAATGTTGTAAGGATGTAGTGCTAATTCCAATGATGGAATCATTTGTAAGGATTAAGTTAAAAACTTAATCTGAGGAAAATAATTGTTAGGAGTTTAAAACCTAGAATTGGTTGAAGGGGTATAAGATAAGGTATACACTAAGTTATGTATCTATATAGTATATAGGTGCAGAAAGCATGATGAGGAAGAATTACCCTCATATTTTTGAGTTACCTTATATTAAAATTTCGGGGACGAAATTATTATAAGGGGGAAGAATGTAACGACTTAAACTCAGGATTGAGGTTATTTCTGACGGACCAGATCCGGGGTTATTGGAGACGGATTTTGGGGCTGTCACAGGAGATTTAAAGAAGGATCTTCATGGATGTATTTAAAATTGAATAGAAAAGAATCAGGGGACACTTGATTCAATAATTTAAAAAGAGGAGGATCGTACAGTAAAATGATTTAAGATGAATGATTAGACTATGGAATTTAACGATCCTAGAATAAGTGAGAAATCATATAGTGAATTCAATTGTGAACTAAGGTCATATGGTGATCATAGTGAAATCATGGAATAACAGAAGATTTGTTAAATGATTAAGAGAATGTTTACCTAGCATGGCGTTATTCAAAGGTAAATACTATGAAATAGTATGGAGTAAACTCATAAAAAGTGGTTTGTGATAAGGTATGAATTTAGAAAATTCATATTAATTTAAGAAAAGTTAGAGGTTGAAGGTTTTTAACGGATGACTCATGTTAGTGGCTGAGTTGTATGATTCCTTGTATGGGCGGGGAATTTGTACCTGGTTTGAGAACCACTTAGCTTCCTATTAGATTAGTGGTTGAGATAACCAATTCCTTGTATGGGCAGGGGATTGTGTTTGGTTCGATAACCACTTAGCTTCCTACATTGATAATCAATTGAAACCTGGTGTCGCGTTATTCGCTATATGTATGTTGAGAAGGTGATTCTTTTCTCATATGTATAACGGATAGGTAAAGGATGTTAAAATAAGTTCGTGTTCTGAGAACCGACACGTATGGTAAGTTCGTGACTCATAGTCATGTGGTGGAGTCCCTCAGCGAATGGGCGACTATGGCCTGACTAGGACAAGCTCCTCAAACCATATGATTGTGGTAAGTTTATGAGCCCAAATACGTGGTAAGTTTGATGAACAGTGAGTGTAGGTAGAATTAAGTAGCAAAATTAAAGCTATACTAAGGATAGTTATTAAGCTGGAAAAGATAAGGAGTAAAATTGGTGTTTATTTGAGCTTTTAGGATATTCTAAATCTTCTAGCTGTGCTAGGCCTTGAATTCTTAAAATCGTGCCAAAATTTGCACTTTTATGCCTTTTGAAAGAATTGGATGATGATTTTCAGTTGTTTTTGAAATGTTATTTTTGAAACGTTTAAATGAGGGTCTATGCCATTTGTACCGGCTAGACATTGTTGATTTTAACTTGAAGTGATGAGCTTCACAAATTTTATTGCACATGTGTGCTCTTGGAGAGTTTAAAGTTCCGATTGATATTCGAACTATTGTTGAAAAGTCTAAGCTAATTGATTCGGCTAGACAAAGGTTGAGGTATATTTTTCAAGTATTTTCTTGGGAATTGTGTTGTGAATTCAACATTTTAATTAAATGGGTTTAAATGTTATGCGTATACATGTGGTGCGGAAGGTTGATCACCTTATGTGTTAAGTACCTGGTTTAAATGTTATGCATATACATAGAGGACGGAAGGTTGATCACCTTAAGTGGTGAGTACTCGGGTTAAATGTTTATAATTTTTGTGATTTTTTTAAAAATACCTCTAATGGTGTTCAGTAAAATTTCTAATGACGCCGGACAAAGGGGATTGTTTATTTTAAAGGGGTTATTTTTACTTCTTGGTTATTCAAATTCATTCACAGTTATTGATTAATTGTGAAGACTCTTGGGAGATGTTCCAATGTTCTGGACATCGAATGGGTAAAGGGGTAAGTATGTTGAAATTTCGAGGACGAAATTCTTAGAAGAAGGGGTGAATGTAATGACTCAGAAATTCGTAAGACTGATGAGTATGGTCTTAGGTAAATTGTGGATATTCATAAGCCTGATGAGTATGGTCTTAGGTAATTGATGTGATTAAGGCTACGCTAATCCTTGGATGAGGATGTAGTGGATAGTCGATTTAAGAAAATTTTAAGCTTTCGAGGATTTGAGCAAAATTTGAGGTTAAGACATAAAGCTAACATTGGTAAAGTGATGGCCGATCACTGGAAAGGAATTGGTGTCCTATCACGGAGGGACTAGGACAGTGTTTATAAAACAATAAGTAAAACAATGCCTATGTTAAAATAATCGATAAGATTGATCGGCGGGGCAAATGTTGTAAGGATTTTGTGCTAATTCCAAGGATGGAATCATTTGTAAGGATTAAGTTAAAAACTTAATCTGAGGAAAATAATTGTTAGGAGTTTAAAACCTAGAATTGGTTGAAGGGGTATAAGATAAGGTATACACTAAGTTATGTATCTATATAGTATATAGGTGCATAAAGCATGATGAGGAAGAATTACCCTCATATTTTTGAGTTACCTTATATTAAAATTTCGGGGACGAAATTATTATAAGGGGGGAAGAATGTAGCGACCCGAAATATTTTTAATATAGAAAAATGGAATTATTGGCTGTAATTGTAAATTTATGGGGGATTAAATTTAAATCATTATATGATGGCCTGATTTATTTAATTATGTGTTGAAGTAATTAAAAGAATTTAAGGAAGGTTCAATTAATGGGTTAATTAAATTAATGGACCAACCTAGGTTGTATAGTATCAAAGTTTGATAGGGTAAATGAGCTATGTGATTATTTAATTAAATAGCTAGCAAGTTAAGCTGGATGTGTAAATTAATTAATATGGTTATTAATTAATGAGATTTCGTAAACATTAATAATATTATATTTATTTCCATTTGGAAAGTTATTGATAGTGGGGGTATTAATATTTTATATTTTCACTAGGAATTTAATTTGGGCAACCCAAAGCTAAGTTGCAATATAAGTAACAATTGGGCCACCAATTGTTTAATTAACAAAATAAATAGCAGCCCAGCCCAAGAATAATAACATAACCCAGTGGAAAAGTAAGAGTGCCACTCATTTAGGGACAAAACCTCAGAAAAAGCAGAGCACGCGCAGTTTGTGCAAAGCTCAAGGAATCAGTGCTGAGAAAAGAAGGAACAAGTCAGGCATAGGGGAGGCTATAGGGTCCAACTCCTCATAGTTGTCTAAGGCTGAGAGAATGTTGTATAACCTCAGTCATTCCCTCATTTTCCCTTCGCGTTCATTTAGGCTAAGAGAGATATTGAACTTGAGAAGTAAATGCAAACTTCAGAGAAGTTCATGCTATTCGGAGAAGGCAGAATCTGAATGTAAATCATCTGTCAAAAATTGAAGGTATTACCCGGTTATTTTGATTTAACTAGTTTTATCTTATTTTGGATTAAGGAAACAGAATATGCTAGAGTTGCATATGAGGTGTTTAAATGAGAGTAATGTGAACTCGGTAGTCAAATGTTGTCGAAACTAATTAATGATTGAATTAGAACTAGAATAGTGGTTTCAGTTATTTTACACAGTCAACATTATGAGTCTGAACCACAGTTGGTCTGTACTCAATGTTCATGTTCATAAAACTGTAGAGTGTTGCTGGTAGTAGAGTGCTGCTGGTAGTAGAGTGAACTGGTAGTAGAGTGCTGTTGGTAGTAGAGTGAACTGGTAGTAGAGTGTTGCTGGTAGTAGAGTGCTACTGCTGATAGTAGAGTGCTGCTGGTAGTAGAGTGTTGCTACTGATAGTAGAGTACTGCTGCTGATAGTAGAGTGCTGGTAGTAGAGTGCTCTGGTAGTAAAGTGCAAAACGTAGAGTGAAAATCGTAGAGTGAAAAGTCCAAAACGTAGAGTTAAAAGTGAACAACGTAGAGTGAAAATCGTAGAGTGAAAAGTCCAAAACGTAGAGTGAAAAGTGAAAAACGTAGAGTGAAAATCGTAGAGTGAAAAGTCCAAAACGTAGAGTGAAAATCGTAGAGTGAAAGTGAAAATCGTAGAGTGAAAATCGTAGAGTCTGGACAGCTTCAGCGTCAGTTAGTAATATGAGCATAACTTTCTCATACGAACTCAGATTGAGGTGATTCAAGATGTTTTGGAAAGCTAATAGATAGACCTACAACTTTCATTCTTTACAAATTTTGATTTGATGTCTGTATCAAGGTCTAAATTGACCATTTTTGGGACTATTTTGACCTCTTATAGTAAAATGAGTATAACTTTTGTATACAGATTCGGATTAATATGATTCAAGATGTTTTGGAAATCTAAGAGATAGACCTATAACTTTTATTCTTTAACTTTTTCGATTTGAGGTCTGTAACAGAGTCTAAATTGACCATCTTGAGGTATGATGGGTAATTGGAGGCAGTCGGAGGGCGTCGGGCATGCACGTGTGCAACATGCAATATTTTCGACACTAAGTTATACCGTTCTTTGTATAAAGCATGAATATTATGATTTATAATGATGTCTATCATTAATCAACGATTAATTAGATAAGTGTATGAGCATGCTAAACGTGTGCATATGAGGCGGGATAAACGTGTGGCGTATAAACGTCGAAACGCTGTGTAAAGTGTTATTTAGCAATTTAATAACCTTAGAGATTAATTGAAGTAATACTAATTGAGATTAGTAAGAGTTTTAAATATTGTCTGAGGCGGGTAATATTATGACAACTTGATGAGGTAATTGTAAAATTAAACCTAGTAAAGTCCAGTAGTGACTAATTGGTAGATTGACCTAAATAATTATGAGGACCAAATGATAAGGTTATGGCACTAAGGAATGTCTGATATACGAAGTTAAGTATAGAAGGTTTACGGTGTTTATGTGAAACATCGTGATGAATCCACAATGGACTAAACTAATGAATCATGTGACACCCCAGGATTTCACAAGATTTCTAAACAAGCATTATGGTGAATTAAGAAGATGTTAATAGTTAAAACCTAGTTATGAATGACAGAAAGTGTAAGATTAATTAAATATGATTCGATATGTGATTAATGTATTATTATGTGATTAAAGTTATTTTGTAGTTAAAGAATGTATTATAGATGACCTGTGATGATTGATTAGTAAGGAAATGGATTCCTATTATTAAATGTTAATATAGTAGAATTAAGATAAAGAATTGATTGTAATGCCACATTAAGGCAATGTGAAAGGAATTATGATAAGAGACGATGTGATGTGTCAGCTGGGAAGGTATGTGTATATGTATGTATTTGAGCAGGTAGAGGAAGAAAAGTTAATGTTAGAAAATAAATGAAATAAGAATGTAGAGTGGAATTGATGCATTAGTTATAGATATTGATAGCAAGCTAAATGAATATGCCTGGAGAGGCGAGGATATAAAAATGGCAAGTTAAGGTATGTAGGTATGTGCAGAAAGGAAGAAACAGTTTGACATAATTGACATATTAGGAATGAACAGAATATTAAAGGAATGATATAGGCATATTTGAAAGCTATCATGAAATTGAGGTTAATTGATTGTTATAAGATTAGAGTTATTGCGATTTGTAAGTACAGAATGTAATACCACATACATGAATAGAAAGCATGTTGGATGCAATTAAGATGCAAAGTTGGTTTATGTATATAAGTAAATAAGCGAAAGAACGTAACGATCGTAAAATGATATTATGAGATTAAAAGGATAAATGACGATAGATGTTGATAATCCGGTTGAGGTTAGCTTCTCGGGGAAGCGGTGTATGGAAAGGTGAACATTATGGTTATTTGAGAGGTTAAAAATTGAGATTTATTTAATATGGAACCAAGAAGGTTCGAATGAGAAATGATGAGTAGTTTTGAAAAATGTTGTGATAATTAAGTTATGGAATTCAATTTTGTAGTGTGACAAGTATTTTGGGACAAGTCAATTATGAATTTATTAATTGTGGAATAAATTCAAGTTTAAGAAATCAAATTTGGATCAAAATGGAATTGAATTGGTGCAAAATTAACCAAGTTATGATTTATTTGTGATTTAATTCTCTATATTTTTGGTAACAATGACCTTGTTGCCCTTGAAAAATGATGGAATAACTATGGTATCCTAGGATGGATTATTGACCATTATGTCCATAATTAGCAATGAGAAATGACTTAAGTAACCTTAACCACACATGAGTTAACTTAACCAAGATGGTTAAGTGTTGGAGATTGAGATAATATATGTATATAGCATGTAAGCAAAGTTAGGAGCATTCTCATTTTATGTTGCTAGCAAGAGAGAGAGTTCGAAAGAGAGAAGGAAGAAGCAAGTCTAGGGTTTGTCAAGAGCTTACAAGAATCCAAGGAAAGTGATTAAGAGAAGCTTATGAAGCCATCTAAGTAGAGCTCACATCATGAACAAGCTTTATAGCTAAAAGGAAGAAGCTTAAATAAGGTATTATGTGGTTCAAGTCATGAAAAATTTGATGTTCATATGTTTAAATTCAAGAACAAGTATAGCCATGCATGAATCTTTGAAATACATGGCTTTATTATGTGATTTATGTGAAGTTACATGTTATTTGATGGGTAGATGATAAAACCCTAGGCTTGAAAGTTGTGTAACAAAGGTGGTGTACTATTTATGTCTAAATTCAAAGCTAGAAAACATGATTTATGGAGGATCATGTGTTAATTGTTGTTGGAATTGGTTGAAACCCTAAATAAGGGTGTTGATTATGTAAGAAGCATGCATAAATTCATGTTAGATGGTTTCAAAGAAACATAAATGGAAGAAAAATATGTTTTGTTAGTGAAAAGTCAAATATTAGGCTATACTTTTTGTGTAGATAACGTAATAATCTGTAAAGTGACTTGGAAGATGCCCGTAGGAGTTTTGTGATTATGTAAAGTTGTTATTTGAAAAAGTGTTGATGTATTTGATGTCTAGACTTGAGAATTCAAAGGAGGTTCAAAAGTTAAGTTTTGAAAAGTTGATAAAATGCCATCAATATGCAATTTTGGCTATTATGTGTACTTGGTGATCAAATGAGGCCAAAAAGCTAAGTTTGATGTTAATATACATGTTTGAAATGATTTGGAAGTTATTTGGCGTCTATGGCGACAATTGAGGATTTTAAACATTTTAAAACGTTCGCCGACGCCTAAAACGAGTTATTTTGGAAAAAGAAATTCAAATGAAAAGTTATAAATATTTTGAAGGCTCGTACAAGTTATTTATGTGCTATGTGTGTTAAAAGAGGTGTTGGAAGTAAGTGGTACCAAAAATGGAGTTAAGGATTGAAATTGAGTTTAAGCATTGAAAATGAAAAGTTTTAAAATTTGATGAAAATACAACCTAAGGTGTGATTTTTGGCAATTTTGAGCATTTAAAGGTGAAATGGAGTCCAACGACTCATGTTTATGTTATTACATGTGTTTTGGTTGATTTGGTAATCAACGGATAGGAATTTGAACGAAAAGACGATTTGAACGATCGAAATCGATCGTTTCGAATCAAAATGGATTTTAACGGACAATTATCGCCTCGTACTAAGTTTTAGAGTTTTGAAAGTTTGAACATGTCATATATAGGTTATATGAACTATGTCAAGTGTTAGAATGAAGTTTTAAAGCTTATGGCCAAAAATCACCAAGTTGGTAAAAAGTGAGTTTTGAAGTTAAGAAAATTTTCTAAGCCTGAAACTGAGTTGAACAGGCCTCCTATGGGCAAGTGTATCTCTAATTTTAAAGATCCAAATGAGGTAAAGGAAAATTTTGTAAAATACTATGGTATGAGGTCTACATGTGTACCAAATTTGGTGTCAATTGAATGTACGGTTAAAGAATTAAAATTCACTAAAGCAGCAGCAAAAATCAAAATTTCAGATTTCTGGGCCACGGCCTAGGCCAGATTTTTGTAGGCAAAACCACGGCCGGGGCCAAGTTTGGCTGAGAGGTCACGGCCGGGGCCGTGGTTTCTTAGGACAAAAGCCGGCCCGGGCCATGGAGGACAGAGTTTAAAAAAAATAATATTTTTGACCCGAAATGAAATGTTTTGATTCTAAATGATGGAGATAAGTTATGTAAACCCTAGATTGATAAAAATGGACTATGTAAAGGGTGTTAAGGTATAATGAGATAATGAATGGCATAATGTAACATGCCTAAAGCTAAGTTAAAGCATGCTAAAGGTTATGAAAAAGGTCGGGAACGAACTAGGATGTATTATTAACCTATGTAAGGTATAATACATCAAATGTGAAATGATTTGAGACGAATGGTCGTGTATTTATGAGATAAGTTTGATAAGTTATATAAGTTATGATCCTATAATAATGAATATAGGTTGCTTGTTTACAGATAGCACTCGAAACGAGCAAGCCGACAAGACGGATATGAAAGGACAACGGAAAGTAAAGGTTAAGTAAAATAAAGGCGTACAGGCAAGTTTTTCAGACTTAAGTGTATTAGATATTCTATGTGAGCTACGTGATAGCATAAGAATTGAATGTGTCTTACGTGCAATTATGTGGTTAAGTGCTAAATGGGTTACGTGACACTAAGCATAGTACGTTGAGATAAAGGAAGCATGAAGCATATATAAATTGTGAGCATGAAATGTGTTAACTGAATTACTTGCTGAGCCTATGTGCTCATTCTTGTTATGTACTAACTTTTCAGGTAAAGCACAAGAAGGCCGGAGGTTCTGGTGATGCTAAAGGTAAAGAATGTGAATAGGTGGACAAGCATAAAGGAAATTGGTTATATGTACCCATGTAATATTTATGTAAAGTAGATGAATATAAAGTTATTTATGAGCAAGTTATGTACTAGTTGGTTAAGTTATGAATTGAGGCAAGATGATTGTAATAATGATGTAAGTCGAGTATGGATATAATGAAACTCGCATGTATGGTATAGATGTATGAATTGGGATATGCATGATATTGTTGAATGTATACAGATATATATGAATAGTAGCAGGTGCACGACAGGTATATGCAAACGGGCCATGTATAGACAGATCATGGCGAAATTTTTTATTACAGGTTATGTAAATCATAATATACTTGATTATGAATTGAAATAGACTCGGTCAAAATTGTTAATTGTTTGACCTAAGTTTAATGAAAGGTAAAGTGAACGTTGCGATCCTGAGACAGGTAAGGAATGCAAGTTAAATATGTTTAAAAATAAAAAATAAAAATGGACCGCATTTATGGTCAACTGAAATGTTTTTTTAAAGGTTAAAGGTTAAGTTTTGACGCACGGGATCCCGGTTAATAAGGTTTAAGTTAATCACTATGTAATCCAGATATAATTGGACTTAATTAAGGAAGGTGGGATCTCGGGGCGTCACAAATCAACCCTAGTGAATAAATGGGACGATAAAAGGAAGTAGACATCCTAAGAATAGGATTAAATATTGAGTCAAACTTTGACTAATATAATGCACCGTTGATCTCTCATGTTGTATAGGTGGTGCAAGGAACGCGAAAGGTTAGCGTAAACTGGTGTTGCAATCCAGGCAAGTCTTTCAGTGATATTTGCTCTCCCTACAAGTTGTTCAGTGTTATGTTTTATATGCATAAACTATTAAATGTGCACTCATGTTATGTGCTATCTGATTGTAAATGTGTCTGTGTACAATCATATGTGGTTAATAGCTGTTATATATAATTAATGCTATGAATCGAATGTGTTATATGAGTTATATAACATGGTAACATTGACATGCATGGTAAGCATGGGTAGATTTTATAAATGCAACGCATGATAAGCATGATGCCTATATAAATGTCAAGCATGGAGCATAAAGCATAAATTAAATATAACCTACGTGTTATGTGTTAGCTGTTGGACTTGCTGAGCCGTCGTGCTCAATCTTGCTTAAATTAACATTTTCAGCGAAGTAAATGAAGAAACTCTTGGAGGCTTTGGATATGGTATGCTGGATAGGAAACTCAGGTTGCTGAAATGGGAAATGGTTGTTGCATTGGTTTTATTGAGTTGTGGTCATGATCGTAGAATGAGTCTCAGCAATCGTAGAGTGAGCCTCAGCAAATCGTAGAGTGAGCCTCATCGATCGTAGAATGAGCCTCAACGATCGTAGAGTGAGCCTCAGAAATCGTAGAGTGAGTCTCAGCCGTTCGTAGAGTGCTTGGTCTTAAAGTAGCAAATCGTTGAGTAACTTCACTGTGGGATCGTAGAGTGAAATTCCACTGTCCAAGTTTTTCTGCGAGCATAGACTGCCAAGCCAGACGATCGTAGAGTGACTTCACAAACAATATTAGCGTATCTTACAGCTTGCTGTTTTGATAATCTAGTTTGATGAATCATATATTCAGCTTACTGGATTATAAAGAATAACTTATAGAGGTAAAGATTATATATTAAATTATAATGTATATGATCTAGAGATGTAAAAGAGCGATGTAAAGATTGCGATTTTGGGAATAAAAGATTTTTGAAAGTTAATTAAGTTTATCAATTAATATATTGAGTTTTAACAGCATTAAATTTTATCTTTTATGTAATATTGTGTATAATAAGGAGAAGGTTGTTCGTGTAACGACTTAAACTCAGGATTGAGATTATTTCTGACGGACCAGATCCGGGGTTATTGGAGACGGATTTTGGGGCTGTCACATGGATCCCGTAACAGGCCAAAGACATCTTCTTGAACATGAGCTTTTTTTGCTAGACAATCTTCTACAAAGTTAGCTTCTCTAAATAGTGATCTGATCTCCACGTTCCAGTGCGTTGCCAAGAGTCTCCTGCAATTATTAGTCAAACCAAAATCCGAGCATTAGTATCAGACTTTCCTTCAAGGAATTTCATAATTTGATCATTATCAACTTCTAATATTAGGTGCTAAATTCCCAACTAATGAGTCAAAAGTAAACCATCATAAACAGCCCAACATTTTGCCATCAAGACAGAAATATCATTTAATCTCTTTGTACAACCTTAAATTTATTTTTCTTCCCGATCTCTTGTAGTTGTTGCTGCCCCTGCAATAGAGTAATGGAAGAACAACTCCCATCTGTATTTAATTTAAAGCAATTTTAAGAGAATGATCCAATTTTACTAAAGAACAACTTTATACACACTATAACCAAACACAATTTCAAACACTACATACATCTTAATCGTTAAAAAGTAGAATCTGATACGGATTTCTGTGTCAAGCCTCATCTTTTAATGATTGATATCGAAATGTTGTGCTTGGAGTTGTCATTAATGTTGTGCACTTATAATTATCATTTGTCAGAACAGTATTAGATTTATGAATTCTCTTCTTCTCATGATGCAAACCGAAGAGATGAACATTTAAAGCCTGAAAGAAGTTGGTTTTGACTAACATGGACACAACCATGATTATTGATTTAAAAATTTTGAAATTACTATTTATCTAGAGATTCCATAAAACAAAAAAAAAACATGATAGTGATTAGGAAAAGATGTCCTCTTAAAGTCCTAATGGACTACAAATCTTCAACAATATTTATTGAAATACAATTTAATTATGGTATTTATGATGGTTTAACTGTAACAAAAACAAAAACAAACTTTTATTTTATTTCCATAAATTTGGGTGTATCCATAACATTCTAAAGGACCGGGTTGATATTAAAGTTTAATGAACGGGGAGAGGGGGTGGACGTATTGCGTATACAGACACGAGAAGATACAGACAGACAGATAGGCCTGACCTGATATTACATTCCAACCAATGGTTAATTAGGTCTACTACTCCACCCATTCACAATTCCCTTTTTCTTTCTTTCCTTCTTTTGATGTATTGCTATGGTGGTTGTCAAACAAAGAACAAACTTCTTATTCTGTATTTCGTGATCTCTCTCTCCCTCTCTCCATAGATATACATACATATGCCCTCTCTCTCTATGTTCTTTAGAAAATTCAGAAGAAATCGAAAAGTGGGGTGACGAGGTAATAGCTAATACCCTACCTATCTGATTTGACATTCTTCAAAAATCGATCGAAAACGTGAAAGTCTCTCAAATTCAACTCAATTTTCTCCCCCATATTTCTATCAATATCTATCAGCAAACACCAGTTCCCCAATTTGTTTCTCCCCTTTACATCTATTATTTGTCTTGTTTAAACATTTGGAATTTCTCTTTCAAAATGTTTGCAAAATTTTCGTAGCCAATTTTTGCAATTGGGTATCCGGGAATAGCTGGGGAAATCATGTATCCGGCTCCGATTGAGCCGACATTGCCGGAATCTTCAACGGTGCCATCTTCTTCTCTTCTGGTCAAAGAAAGAAATCTGCTGTTTGGAAATCTAAGAGGTGTTCAGTGGCGTATTGATTTGGGTATTTTGCCGCCCTCCTCTTCTTCTTCTACTTCTCCTATAGACGATCTTCGTCGGGTCACTGCGAATTCTCGTAGGAGGTATACTCTTTCTCCGTCTATCTTTAATTGCACATGGGTTTTTCTCGGTTAGAGTACCTTTAAATACAGATGATCTAGAAGGTAAAGTGTGAATGTATGTGCAGAAGAATTTAGTTTATATTATTGTAATAAGGATATCTACTTGTTTTCACCGATTGAAAAGCGATATCAACTTTTATCATGGGTTCAAGTGAGTAATTTGGTTTAATTGAGCAAAGTAATACTCCATAAACTTGAGGTCAAATAAGCTAGATTTTTCATTTCTGCTTCCTCTCCGGCTTTCCCCCCAAAAAAGAAATAAAATAAAAAAATCCATCTAGAATTTTTGCTTTCGAACTCCTTGAGCTACGATTATAGTTGAGTATTAGATTTCTTGAAAAAATCTGGTTCGCCGTGGAGTCCCATTTTCTCTCTCTTTTTAATTGATGGGTTTATTGTCTGATCCATGAATATTGAATTCTGTTGATGATTTATTTGGTTCGTACTTTTAGATGGGGAATTTTGTGGTGATCTGTGTCTCCGTACTGTAATTCTTGAGTTGGCTTCATGTCTTTTCTTAAATTAAGTTGTATTACTTTTATTTTTTGGTAGCTCTGTAGCTTCCTTGAGGCCCTCAACTGTTGTAATTAATGTCCATGAGAGTGGATTTGGCTTCTTGTCTTCTTCGAGTTATTCTGTGTCTTTAGCTTTTGGGTGTGTGTTTATTCTTGGGGTGGGAGGAGGGTTTGAGTTTTAATGTTTGGCTATGTCATTTCCTCTTCTTGAGTAATCCTTCTGCTTCAGACTCATCTAAGCTCTTAATGTATGTGCTGGTTTGTTTTGGCCATTTCATCTATTCTGCTGCAGCGTGATCTTAAGTTAAGAAGGCTCAAGTCTTGTATTTTAAATCCCTATTTCTTCTGGAGCTGTTGTTGGATGTTTAGTTTGTTGCAACTAATGAAGTTTTAGACTGACCTACTAGATTAGTTCAGGATTTAAAGTTTGTTTCACTTGGCACTGTTCAAGTAAAATATCAATCTGACTCTAGTGAGTGATTTGTAAATTTCGGCATTATGAAGTAGAGTTTGAATTCGATCTAATATCTTTCAAATTAAGGATGATTAATGGACCCATGAAAATCTCTGTGGTGCCTAGAATTATTATCCTTCTTCATTTTCAAAATTGAAGAAATAATTGAAAAATAAGACAGCAAGTGCAAAAATGAGTAATAATCCCCAGTAGAGGCTGGTACGATTCATTTCAACATTTTGTTCATTTGGGTTTGATTTTGTCGTAGTTTCGGTGAGATTCTGTGTAAATTATCAATTCTTAGTCATTGAGATTCATGGTTATTCATATTCATATTTAGGTATAGATATTACCTCCTTTTTTTCCTTAACTTTTGCCCAACTGCTCTGGTTCATTTACAAATATGAACGAATTCTGTTTTGTGGTTATGATTTTTTTATACACTTAATCCTGTTTCCAAAACTGAAAGGGGTTTGGACTAAAAGGATACAAATTCTTGGAACAACTATGTGATGCAGATTCATTTTGTAAAATTATAGAAGGGCTTGTTACAAAAAGGTTCGTGGTGACTGTTAATATATAACAGTCTCATCACAATCATTCACATGATTCAACTTTGAAATTAATTTATTTTAGTTCCTTCCAGGTATGCTGCTTTAAGGAGGCAGCTCCTAATTGATCCTCACATTCCCAAGGATGGCAGTAATTCTCACGATCTTGTCATGGACAATCCATTGTCACAAAATCCAGGTGGGATGCTCTATCTTCTATGCATCATCTTTAACTTTATCATACAGAACTAGCAACCTACTTTCATAACCATGATATGTTGAAGCACGTTGCTTCCATTTTGTTTGTTGCTATTTTTTGAGCCCTAACATTTGTCATTTTTGTTTTATCTACTTGTATCGTTTGAATTCATTGTGTTTGAAATTATGTATGCAGCAGTTACGATTTTTTTGCGCATATCTAAGGCTTTAACATTGAGATTTGATAGTTGATTATAGAGGAGCCTAGAATTCACCCTTCCTTCCCCAATTCCCTTTTCTCCCTCTTCTTTTAGGAAGGTAAGCAAAAAGAAAGAGGAAAGAACAGGAAAAAAGAATGGAGCATTGACAAGCTAAAATCAAGAATTTGTTAATGTTTATACACATAAAAAGCATTGGTGCTCAAATTAGATTAATGGTTTACCTGGATCGCTCACTGGGTGATGCACGATGTTATGCAGATAGTATGTGGGGTCGCTTCTTTCGGAATGCAGAGTTGGAGAGAACGCTTGACCAGGACTTGTCACGTCTGTATCCCGAACATGGAAGCTACTTCCAGACTGCAGGATGCCAAGGCATGTTAAGAAGAATTTTGTTGCTCTGGTGCCTTGGGCATCCAGATTATGGTTACAGACAAGGTAAATTGTACTGTGTTCATTAAAGCTGTTAAATCCCTTGGTTTGCTTTGAAGATCTATTTCATGCTCTTTTTGGAATGATGGGAGAGGTTTTGAGTTGCAAACACAAAACGAGGCTTGTTCTATATATATTTTCATAAGCACCATGTCTGAATCTAGATTTGATCTCTGCAGCTTGGTTGGTTGCACTTGCAACTTCTGACTACAGTTTGCTGCATATGATTTGTTGATTGTATTCTTACTAGTTACAAAGGGATAATTGCAGCAATAGTATTTGTGATTATAGCTATTTCCTTATTTGAAGTGCTGGGAATTGTTGTGATTGTGACTGTAATAGATCAGTTTTCTTTATCTCAAGTTTTTGCTTGTTTCTATAGATATCGTTTTTTAAAAAGAAATATATAAATTGCTAGAAACTAATGTTACCTAGATAAAACACTTGTACGCTTATGCTGCATTTAGATACTAGAGTGAAACAAAAGCGACATTGTCATAGTAGTTAAGTTTGGATTTTGTATGAAATGACGCAAGAAATTTCAAAATTGCTGCTATTTTATTGTATGTCTAGTTGTCTACACATTAACTGACAACATATCTAACTCTTGGAGTCTAATTGACAGGTTATTTTTATTTCTTGTAGTAATTCCATTTTTTTGTTTTGATACCAAGATTAGTTCATTAATACATCAGAACCTAAGCATACTCTAAAAACATCCTTTCACTCATAAATTTTTGAAGAAGCTATTCTTATTGGTGTTTCTTTCTAGTTATTCCTTTATCCTTGTTTGTTTACAGGAATGCATGAGCTCTTGGCTCCACTCTTATATGTTCTCCATATCGATGTAGAGCATCTTTCTGAAGTGCGAAAGCTTTATGAAGACCACTTTACTGACAAATTTGATGGTTTTTCATTTCACGAAAGTGATTTTACATATAGATTTGATTTCAAGAAGTTTTCTTATTTCATGGAAGATGAAATTGGGCCTCAAAAAAGTCCATCAACGGTTGGTAGTCTCAGCGAACTTGATCCCAAGATTCAAGCCATTATTTTACTTAGTGATGCTTATGGGGCAGACGGTGAACTGGGTATTGTCTTATCTGAGAAATTTATGGAACATGATGCTTACTGCATGTTTGATGCTTTGATGAATGGAGCTGGAGGTGCAGTTGCCATGGCAGAATTTTTTTCCCATTCTCCTTTGAGTGGTCCACATACTGGGTTACCCCCTGTGATTGAAGCTTCTTGTGCATTGTACCATTTACTTTCTATTGTTGATCCGTCTCTTCACAGCAATCTGGTTGAGCTAGGAGTTGAACCTCAGTACTTCTTGCTTCGCTGGTTACGGGTTTTATTTGGGCGTGAATTTGCATTGGAAGACCTGTTAATTATCTGGGATGAAATATTTGCATCTGACAATAGTACATTTGCTGAAAATGGTGTTGGATCCGGCTTTGGGGTCCTCAATTCGTCAAGGGGAGCATTCATCTCAGCACTTGCAGTTTCGATGATACTTCATTTGAGGTCTTCCTTGCTTGCCGCTGAGAATGCTACTTCATGTCTTCAAAGATTGCTGAATTTTCCGGAGGATATAAAGCTGGAGAAACTGATAGCTAAGGCAAAGTCCTTGCAGGGTCTTGCACTCAATGCTAACAATTCTAGCTCACTGCCAACATATACTGGAACCTACAACCAGAGCAAATCAGTAATTGCGAGAGGTCACAGCCTTTCATCAGACTCTGTCTCCCCAAGAACTGCCCTGAGTATGGTTCCTGAGAGCTACTGGGAAGAGAAGTGGAGAGTTTTGCATAAGGAAGAAGAAAATAGGGAAGTTAGTATCGAGAAGAAAGTACCAAACCGCATAAAGGGTTGGTCAGAAAAGGTGAAATTGCGTCTCTCTAGAACTGAATCCGATCCTTCACCATCCAAGGTTAATAGCAAAAAAATGGATCACAGGTCATCTGTTAGGAGAAATCTACTGCAAGATTTGGCCATGCAGCTTGGGTCAGAGGAAGATTCACAGAACGTAGTGTGTGGTGAAGACATGCGCCAAAAGGATAGAGTTGAGGAGTGTGAACAAGACGGTAGTAGTAAGAACTTTAGTTGCACGGGTGACGACAAATGTTTGAATGGAAATGCTGGTAGCGAAGAGAACTTTTCAATTTTCTCAGAACCATCGAGCTCTATTAGTGGAGCTAATGACCAAGAAAATCAATCGGAGAGTAGTGTTGCATCAAATTTATCTATCGATGAAAATGATGTTGAACAAAATATTTCCAACTCCTCTAGGACTGACCCAGAAGCTTCGCCTCTGCCAATTTCAGATTCCCCAGACGAAGTCTGTTTGAAATCTAAACATATTGAAGATTCTACTGGAAAGTCTGGGACAAATATGAAGGAGAGGAAGCTTCTATCAGGGAAATTCCAGTGGTTTTGGAAGTTGAGGCGGAATGCGGGCGAAGGGACATCTGAGAAAGGAGGTTCGTCAGAGGCTACTAAAGCTTCCGTCATTAGATGTAATCAGCACAATGAAGTTGGCTCTTCTACAATTGATGGTTTTGATAGCTCTTCACTGACTAGTAAAGGAGATGCTGTGGACCAGAATGTGATGGTTACATTCAGGAATCTCGGGCAGTCCATGCTTGAGAACATTCGGGTAAAATCTTTAGCTAGTATTGCTTTTAATGATGAGTCTGAACAATATTGGAAAAGCTGCTATAGTGGCTGTACTACAATATTGTTCAGCCTAATTTAGATGCTTATTTGAGTGGTCCCTTGTATTCAAAATTCAATCTAAAATGTCCGCTATTCTGAGGACCTAACTAGCAAAAAAATTTGTAAGCATGAAGACATTAAAAAGTGGTGTAGGTTTGGCATAGAATGTCAAAGGACAATCTAACGCTAAGAGCCTGTTTGGTGGAGTGGAGCGGTGGACTAAAAGTACTTATAAAATTTAATTTGAATATTTTTTGTGTTTGCTGACCGTTCGAAAGCACTTTTAGTGAGTAGAGATTTTGTCTCAAAAGCACTTTTGGCGTAAGCAGAAAATTTGTGCTTTTGAAACTGCAGTATCTATTTTCTTTTTTAAATATGTACTGTTGAACAAAATTGTCCTTACAATTGTTGAAGAAAAAAGGGGAAGTTTATAGCACACCCTCCTATCTACCTACAAGTGTCCCTTATTTTCCTAAAAGCATTTTTGCAATTGTATAACCAAACACTGTTCAACTTTCTCTTACTCTTATAAACACTTTCGTCAAAAGCTTTATTGCTGTGTCTCCCTGCGCTGCTTTGTCAAGTGGGCACTAAAGAGATGGACACGAGTTTTGATTCTACACGGGTAACAATGCATGCTGCAGAGAGAATAAAAAAAACTTTTATATTAATCTAGAAATGAGGAAAACCAAACACAATATTAGAATTTATAGCAAGATAGAATTATGTCAACTTAGAAAATGAAAGAAGACTTGAAAAAAAGTAGAAAGGCCTTAAAAAAGGTCCTGTAGTATTTAGTTTTAGCTTTCTTTGGATTATATTGATTTAGTTGTAAGCTAGTTATTTGATTTGCAGGTGATTGAATCAGCTTTCCAGCAAGATGAGGGACAAACAGGACCCTTTGAAAACTACTCTAAAAATGGTTTTGCGGGCAGAGGACAAGTTACAGCTCTGGCAGCTCTGAAAGAGCTTCGAAAAATCAGCAGCCTTTTATCTGAGACGTGAGGTTGAAATTATATAGACCTGTATATACATTTTTACCTATGATTTCTGAGTGCTATAATAAAATAGTCTCTTGCTGGTTTTGGATTGCTCAATAATTCCGAATTTTGTAATGTATCCGTGACCAACAACCTGTAAATACGAATTGTAATATTATGTCTATACTGGTATAAAATCCATTTGTGCACAATCTGAGCTGCAGATGAGTCACATTAGTGTTATGGAAGTGAAGTGTGATCCTGTTTGAATTTGCCTATTTGGATTTGGATTATTGTTCTTTAGTAGGAAAGACCTGTGACTTTTGATTCAAATAATTGGAGTTGGGCAAAATCTGAAAGAATGAGTTCCCTCTTCAGATGTTTAAAGCTCAAACTACAACCACCCCTTAGTACAAAACTGGCCGCCCATTTAAGCGATTTCAAACAAAGTAAGTTAAGAAAATTAAACTTATAAATAATTCTTCATATCAATTCTTATATATATATAAAAGTACGTTAGGCGATCCGCTCAATTACAAAAATCACCGAGTTATCTTGGATCAATTGCCCAATCATCTACCCATCTTTTCATCTCCTCCTCCACTGTAAATCCCATCTCTTTACGAACCATACCAATGTCTCCAAAACATCAGATAATGTAATGGAATCAAAGGCGATGATGAGAGAGATTTTGAATAAGAGGAAGAGGATGAGGAGGAAGATGAGCCGAGGTTGAAATACCAGAGAATGGGCGGCAATGTGATGTCTCTTTTGTCCGGCGCCGCCGCCTCCTGTATCGCCATCGCCAAGCGTGATTTTGAATAAGAGGAAGAGGATGAGGAGGAAGATGAGCCGAGGTTGAAATACCAGAGAATGGGCGGCAATGTGATGTCTCTTTTGTCCGGCGCCGCCGCCTCCTGTATCGCCATCGCCAAGCGTATGATTGCTCTCGGTACTCACGGTGGCGATTGATTTTCTATTCGTTGAATCCGTCTTTCCTCCATGCTCTTCAGCTTCCTTTTCCGATCCTTTGGTTTCTCCTAATTTGAAACCAATACTTATATTCAACCCCATCTAAAATCGGAGCAAAAAGAAATAAGGAAGAGGAAAACAAACTCAACAAATCTCCTCCTCCTTCATGTCGATCTCTCTAATTAATCCACCAACTCACAGCAAGAAAACTTCATGTGCCCGGTACTTTAGAAATCGAAATCAGCAATAGAATGGAGGTGAGTCCTTTTTTCATACTTCTCCATCTGTCGTCATTACATCTACAAGTAAATGTATACACACGCACATATATATACACAAATTCTCTCCCAGATTTTCTTTTTTCATGAACCTCCAATAATAAATTGTTAATTTAAAAATTAAGGTACCAAATAAATACTTATAGTTTAGCTTAAAGATTTAGCTTTGATGCTACATTCATAATTCGTTCAAGCTTTGGCTTTTGAATGGAGACCCTCATTATGTGACGGAGGGCATATTTTGTTTTAGATATAAAATTTTAGTATTTGTTTTCTATTTAAATTTTTTGTAGATGATAGATCGGATGGAGTGAACTTTCCAGTTAGATGGTAAATCTTAAGGTTTGATTATATTTGCACATTAGATGTTTAGTGGAATGAACTTATAAGTAGCCAAAGAAAGATGGTAATTATGCTGATTCCGAAGCGTCATCAACCGAAGCAGCTAAAAATTCTTGGAAGAATGAGCAGAGGCAACATTCGTGACCAGAAGCTACACTTTCCGTTGATTAAGTTTCCGGTAGTAACATATGCATACACAGGCAGTAATCTGGATTGCCAAAGCTAAAGATGATACTTTTTGATAATCAAAGTAGCAGCCTGATGTATGAACATTCTCCAGGTCTTATTAAAGAAAACATCTTAAATATACACAGATTTTTTTGAATTTGTAACACAGAAAGTATATATTTGCTTATGATATAAATTGGTTTTCATGTTCTTCATTACCTACTTATTTTTACCCGTTCTTTTTAACAGATTATGTACACATGATTTTTATAAATGGCTTCAGATTTGTGAGTTATAGATTATTTTTCTTTTGGTAGAATGTTATTTTGATGCATGAAATTGAGGATAAAAGGTGGACATTATTCATATATTCTATAAGTAATGTTTAACAGTGAATATATGACTTTTCAAGAAAAATTTTTTACCGGGTCATCGGCAAGGAAGTTTTTTTTTCCATGCATAGAATAGCAATAAGCGAATGAAAGTACCACGAATGTAATTTAAAAAAAAGAGGTAAACATTTCAATATTATGAAGTATGGATTATTATTATTATTATTATTATTATTATTATTATTATTATTATTATGGAGCAGAGCTATGATTTAAGAGGAATTGTTACCAAGTCAATACGAGCATATGTTGATGCAGCAGTTTTCAGGAGTTTATTTTTTAAGTGGCATAGTGCATCTTCTCAAGTGTCTGATGAAACGAGGCTGAGTTTATTTTTCTAGATTCGTATGGATCAGGGGGGTCATATGCTTTAGAAGATAGCTGTTTTGTTAATCCAGGATTTAAGTTTACTGATTTTGATTTTGAAACTCATTTAGATCATCCGTCTCGGTTTGTGTTGTCTGAGAAAAGAGACTTTGGAGTTGATTCTTTACGAACTTTAAAAATAGGTACATGATGTTATTATATTTAATTGATCCAAAACTTATAAAATATTTTTAAATATCAAAAATATCCTTATAGTGATATATTAAAAGTGATTCGTAATGGTAAAATAATAATATATTATTTTTGCATTAAATTTTGTTTCTAAGACACACAAAAAACAAAGAAATAAATTTATTTATTTTTTCTTTTCTCCCTTAAATTTTAAATTCTCTTTTTAATTTCTTTTCAATTAAACTTGCAAACTTAATCCCATAAAAATGATATAAAATAAAATAATAATCTAAATGAAGTCAATAACAAAAAAAAAAAAATTAAAAAGAAGTAAATAAAAGCTTATAAATTGAATGTTTTTTATTTTCTTTTCCGCCTTACTAGTAGTATAAAGTTTCCAATTCTGTTCCGTCCTGAATTCACAACCAGGAGGAGATAAGTAGAGAATTTTCCCTAGTATGTTGGCGTAGACTTGTAGCTCTCTCTCTCTCTCTCTCTCTCTCTCTCTCTCTCACACACACACACACACACAAAAGTTCGCCCCTATTTTTCTCACCAACACAATCCACCCTCTGTTTCTTTCTCTCCATGGCTCGATTATTCCCCCCTCGAACCCTAATTAGAGCATCCTCACAGTCGTCTTCATCATCATCATCATTCCTCCACCTCCTCCCTGTGTCGCCTCGCATTCTGAGCCACAGCCACAGACACCGTTCCGACCATTCCGGCAAGGCCCAACTGATCGAGGTGGACATCGATTCTTCTTCTTCTTCTTCATCAAACGACGATGTCGAGGTCTTGGGAATTCGCAAGCTCGAGGACGTGATCCACAACATCATCGTGAAGCGATCCGCGCCTGATTGGCTCCCTTTCATACCGGGCTCTTCTTATTGGGTCCCTCCTCGCCCTAGTTATCCCCACGGCCTGGTTCAAGTCATCGGTAAGTTGACCGATCCGTTGACCGATGACGAATCCCTCTCTCTCTCTACCATCCGTGGTTGGCCCTCTTCTTCTTATTTCATCCAAGGTACCTCCTTTAACCGCCCCCTCTTTCTTGAATCATATTCATTTTCTGATTTTCCGTTGAAATCCCACCCATATGAGCTGAAATTTTCTCCCCTCTTCTGGTTTTTTCTATTTTTAATACCTGAAAATCTCATTTCTTGCTTAAATTCTTTTTTCGCAGAAGTTCTGTGACTTTTTGTAATTAACAATACTACCGGATTTCACACGAAATGTCCCATTTGCAAATTTGCAAACTTTTAGGTATTATTATTTGTTCGATGTTTACCCTAAAATAATGATTGTTTAGTTGTGGTGTGGTGTGGTGTGCTTGGTGGTATGATAATGAAATTGTGATGTTAAACTAGAGGACATTGCCTTTTTGTAGAAAGGAGGGAATAATTTTCTTGAGTAAAAAAATTTGCTAACTTGGCTTTGTGAGACTATGAGAGGATTGTTTGAGGACTTCTTGATGATTATAGCTGTATTATCCATATAAACATTACCGACACAGTCATAATGGAGATTGGAGGACCATACAGCAATTAAGTCTAGTGGTAGGCAAAATATTAGTGTTAAAATAAATTTTATAAGAAAGCTCAAATTACACCAGAATTCAACTGCTTAAAACTGTGTAAATTATCAAATCAATGTGCATGCAATTAACATTAATTTACCAAAGAGAATGGCTTAAAACTGGGCTTCCCTTGCAAGCAATTAACTGTGGAAAGCCTTTTCAATTTAAATAAACTTTTTAACTCTACTGATATGAAAATTTTCATGCCTATAACTGTAATTTCTTTTAGCATGCCTGAAATATTTTTATGTCAGACAGCCAACAAGCCCCATTTGTGCGTTACTCATCTGGCACAAGTTGAAAATGTAATTTGTTGTAACCAATAGTTGGTGGGGAGATGAGGTATAGATTATAGAAACAATTGAGTTTCATTTTTTTATTTTGAACCTTAAAACTGGTCTGCGAAATGAGAATGGCATAAGCCTGAGTTTCTGAGTTCTGATGTTCGGGATATAGTGTGTGGCAGGGAATAAAAGATAGTGGGGTTGCATCATTGGAGATTTACTCAAGCCTGTCAGTTTATTTACTTTTCTAACACTGATCATAGGAAAAATGATGAATAATTAATGTTAGTCCACTTAGGTTTGTCAATTTGGTTGTGCTAAATTGATACCTCTTATGTTACCTGTTTAATCCACTAGCATTAATTTGAAGCACGTTCCTCAGTGAACTTCTTGGAAGTTGGAACTCATTTGTCATCAGCAGCTTGAATTGTAAACTATTACAATTATGTAAAGAGTAGTAATGTTGGATATAGGATTTTGGGATACATCAAGGATAGTTTGTGAGAAAAACAAGAATAAGCTGTCCACTCTTTCTCTGGTAGTCCTACATTTTTTTTCCACATATTTGACCTATGTTACATGGACTGGGTGTGGGTATGTATCTAAGTGTTGGATTAGGTCAAATTTTTTTCTTTAGACACACGAACAAGTCTGAGGAATGTCTAATATTTGATATGGTTGTGTGTAGACACTATACTTGGATAAAAGGTCTCGCAACTTGTGCAACTACGTTGTCTTCCTTAAGCAAAACTCTATAATAAGTATGTACATGAACATGAAGACATCTTTACTCCCCCCCCCCCCCCCCCCCCCAAAAAAAAAAAAAAGAAAAAAACCCCCCCTCTTTTCTTTTGTGGTGGATTTATCTCTTCTTTCAATCATCTTTATTTTTCTCCTCTCCTCATTTTTGTTCTTCCCTATTGGTGACGTGTCATATCCAATACCCCCACACCCATGTCTGGGTGTGTTGGGTGTCTGACACGGTACTTCACCCATTTAGAAGAGTCCATGTAACATAGTATTTGATATGCTTCTTTGTGCAGGCACTTCATCCCCACATCCAGTTCCAGTTGAGGTAAAAGTGGAGGTGATGGTCAATAAGGACTCAGAAAATGCACCTCAATCGAATGATGAGGAAGGATGAACTGAGCGTCTGACATAGTTGATTGCTGGGGTGAGCTACGAATCTTGCCTTAACAGCAGCTGTATTTTAGTCGCATCATGAAGTTGGTTTCAATATAAATTTCTTTTTTCATTTAGTTCAGAAATTATTTCAGGTACTGGGAAGCTTATTTCTTTTTGGTTCAGGGTTTCATCTCCATCCTGTTCATGAATTAACCAACCTTTTTTTTAATCAAATTCTGTAGCTCTTCATGACTTTAAACCATTGATATCAGCATATTTTTAAGTTGCATGATTCTGTAAAGCTTGGAATCTACTTCACCATTTCATTTTTCCAGTACTTACATGGTGAATATGTTATATTTATAAACTACTATTTGGGTCAATACCAAATGAAGTAAATCTTCCTCGTACCGGGAGAAGAATATTTTAATTGTATACGAACTGATGTGCAATCTAGTTTGTTAAGTCAGAAAGGGTTTGTGTCATAAATTGCTTTGTTTGACTATTTAGTGGCTGGAATTTGCAGTTCTCGGCTTTGTAGATATTCTAAAACTTGAAAATGCTGAAGGAGAAGGTGGGTTAGAGAAACGCAAGCAAGCGGATGGAATGTTTGTACAGTTATAACCTTGGTAGTTTGGGGCTTGAAGTGTGTTTAGTTTGCTCATTCTTGTATTGCCCTTCTACTACCTAAACAAAAGAAAAAAAAAATATGAAAAAAGAATAATGTCACTGTTGTATTGATTAGATTAGCTGATACTCCAAATAATAGCAGGCAGTCCCTATTAGATGTTCTGGACATGCTTAAGTAATAAGGTTGTATGCTTGTATACTTTGTAGTAACGAAAATTGGTGTTATTATCTGGTCTCTATTTTAGTCATGTTCCGCAAGTAGATTAGAAGTTAGTTCATAAAAATTTGTGGTCCTTTGCAGGGATTGATATAGAGGGAATTGATATTTCTATAATTGAACATAGTTCCACAAGTCATCCTTCACAATAATAATAATAAAATAAAATAAAAATTAGTGAATGAGATCTACGTTAGGACCTCTGGAGGAATATCATCATAATTGTCTTTATGAAAATAATATTTCCCTTTATTATATGTTTTTTTTTTTGTATTTTTAATTGCAAATGGTACGACATAACAACCTTGGTGGTTGTCTTGATTCATTTTTGTCCAAGAATACAAAATATTTTGTTCAATACCACTACCAAATCATTTGAGGAAAAATTTAAGAACAAACCATTTTTCAATCCTTAGTTTTAAACCTCAGAAACGGAGGAAGTGGCCGACCGACCGTTCACATCAGTGCAATGGATGCAATTACTTTCACCCAAATTATCATTCTATATACAATCCAATAATAAATAATATTGCATCTTGTCCAAATTATAAAATTAATATTAATTTTTTAAAAGTTAATCTTAAACTCAAAGTTGATATAAATTCATATAATTTATAATAATACAACTATGAATATCATAAATTATTTATAAAGTATCGCTAATTATAAAATATATCAATTTCAAAACTTAAGTAAACTACGTCAATTTTAAATTTAAAAATATCACAGTTTTATTTTTAAAAAGTTTATAATTCTGACTTTTAAAATTTTATTAATATGTTTAATTAAAACACTGAAAAAGGAAGCCAAAATATGGAGAAATTCAGCGGCAGAAGAAAATGGATTGATTAGATTTGCAGGGAAGACTTGAGAGCTAGAGATATTAGGGTTCAATGAAGTCCTTAAGAATGCGAAAAGGAGAAAGATTAATGTGTGGGCTGAGGTAACTAAGTGGTAAGGGAAGCCACTGACATTTGTGGATGCGGAAGAGGAGAGAAAAAAAATATTGGAGTGGCTTAAAGGCCCATCCTTGTATTTGGGCCTACCTTAATGAGAAGATAAATAATGTAGCCAGCCAGACGGACAGAAGTTATATAAGTAGCAGGTAGCTACCCCTTTTGTCCAATTATCGAGATAAGTTTTGTTTAGTTATCTAACAGTATTATTCTTATCCTAATAATAATGTCTGTTTAGTAGTTTATTTTATTTGATTTGATATATGAAGTTGGGGGAGTAGTAATAGAAGCCGGATAACGAAACTCAAAAGTTAGTCAGAGACAGAGGTAGAGGGGAGGGAGAGAATCAACAATGCAAGATCCATCATCGTCATCAGCAGCAGCAAATCCGAAGCCCAGTAATAAGCTTTCCTGTGGGGCGGCGGCTTTTCCAAATCTGTCGACCAGGCCGTCACACCACCGGCGAGCACAGTCGGAAGTGAACTTCCGGCTGCCGGACGACCTAGATCTGGGGTCGGACCCCTTCGATGCACCTTCTGGGAATTTCGAAGAGCTTTTATCGGAGGACGATCTATTCTGCACATACACGGACATGGAGAAACTCGGAGGAGCTGATGGATCCAACTTAATGAACGGAGGACGAAGTTGCAGCAGCAGCTTATTATTAGACAATGCCAATGCCAATATTTCCAATGCAAGTGGAGGAGAGAAAATCAGTAGCAGCAGGCCTCGCCATCGGCACAATAATGCAGTGGATAGTTCGTACACTAATCTATTCAATTGCAGCAGCAGCAGCAGTAATTTGATTGATCAGAGTATAGAGGCCAAGAAGGCCATGGCTCCTGATAAGCTTGCTGAGTTGTGGACTCTTGATCCCAAGCGTGCTAAGAGGTACTCCTCCATATAATTATTGATTATTTCTTAGTTACTATTACTGCAACTACTCGCCTTTCTTTCATTTTCCCCTCTCTTACGATTGCCTTCCTTAATTTATATACCGTATGATAAGAACCAATTACCCAACTGGAGAGGATTTTATAGTTTCATTCCCAATATATCTGTCTGTCTGTCTGTCTGTCTCAAATTAAAGCTGAAACTTTGTAAGTTGCTGCGATTGTCTCTGTATATGTTAGAGAGGGAAAATGGACTCTTCAAATTAATTGACAATTGTTACTGGTAATATAACTATGATTTTCAAATGCTGATGTCGGATTGCACAGGCTAATTGCTGCTTTATTTTTTATATTCACGTCTTTTCAAGTCTCAGATTTACATGCACGAATGCCAAATATTTCATTCTCATCAAGATGCGGGAGATTTGTTGAGTTTTGCATCTAAATATGATTTTGCATTCTTCTGCTTTGGAGTTAGATGTGAACATGTTTCCATCCATGTCTTTGGTAGAGTACTGAAATTAAAACTTGTTCTTTTCTTGTTACTCTTAACTGAAAGTTCCCTTGTATGAATTTGGCTTGAACTTTTGTGATCTTATGATATTTTGTATATAATATACAGGATTTTGGCAAATCGACAGTCCGCTTCTCGCTCAAAAGAGAGGAAGGCACACTATATAACTGAACTTGAGAGAAAAGTGCAGTCCCTTCAAACAGAAGCAACAACGCTTTCTGCACAGCTAACTCTTTTCCAGGTGATCTTAGGATTACTTGCAGGGCTTGCCTTACGTGGATTTTGTCAAGTCCTTTAGTTCTTCGCACATATATATATGTGTTCATAAATAAGGGTAAATTGACATTCAGCGATTATAGTAGTTATGCGGTACATTGTTGACATAATTTAACTGCCGATATTCAATCAAGGGTCCACATTCTTAAGATCATAAGTACCAAGGGAGAAAAGCCTAAGCATGTGTTCTCATCTCTCCTTTAAACTCAACAAAAGACTAGACATAATACAAGTTATCGTTTGAAATCAACAAGTACTGCAGTTTAATATGGATATTTCCTCTCTTTTGGAAGAGCATCTGTTTTATTCTTTCCACGCACAACCCTATAGGCATAGAGGTGCTGCCACCTGCTAAACTGGTCCAACTTTGCTGCTACCTTACTTCCCTTCCAAGAACTCAAAACTCCATCACTTGGGCATGAAACCACAAATCCCAAAAAAGAGGAGAAAATTAAAATTCTACTGCCACCGCCAAGGTAGCTCCCCACCAATCCATTGTGTACCTTGCACGTACAACCACCCATATTTTATGGTGACTATTTGATGCCTTTCCCAGGAGAACTTAGCATGTCAATACTCTTTTAACTTTAATATGATAGAACTGTGTTGCTGCAGGCTTAAAATGAACTAACCTTTATTTCAATCGTCTTATGTTTGTTATTGCATTTGTACAAGCTTCATACCTGGCTTTACAAAACGCTTCCGAGTTTATTGTGTATGCATATGGAGTATGTTACTCTTTTCCAATAGAAGTTCTTTTCTTTTCTCTCCTCTCAATCATATTACTTTTTATATTCTTATATATTATTGTTGTTTTCTTGTTCAGAGAGATACAACGGGTCTGTCAACTGAAAACACAGAGCTTAAGCTCCGTTTACAAACCATGGAACAGCAAGCTCAGCTACGGGATGGCAAGTTTCAAAACTATATTCATATACTATTTCTAGCTTAACTACTGTTTTGTTAGGGAATGAAAGTAATTTTAAAAACATATTTATACTCTGTGTCAACAAATCAGATTGATGGATAAACTGGTGTATCACAACCAAAAACTTACAAGGGCAATTTTAATGATTATATACTTGGTCTAAAAGCAAAATTGGGTATGAGTAATAGAATAAAATTTTGCTACATTTAATTTAATTAGAGTTTTATCCATATTTCTTTCTCCTCCATTCCTTCGCAAACTTTTACCAATGTGGAAATTATTGGGATCTAATTCATCTCTATCGTATTGTTTTGAAAAAGCAGCCTTGAATGAAACACTGAAGCAGGAAGTGGAAAGGCTCAGAGTTGCAATGGGCAAAATGGCAACCCATTCAGATGCAGACGACCTAGGAATGCACCATGTCCCGTATAACCGGTCTGCCTTCTTTCCACACCAGCCACAACCAGGGCCAAGTGATCCCTTGAATGTACAAATGTCACGGTTCTATTCTCTCCAGTCTAGCATGTCAAGTCAGCAGCACCATATGCTTGCAGCTGCCCATGCCCAGGTTCTCTCAGAGACACTACAGCAGGATCCCCTTGGTCATTTTCAGGGACTCGATATCAGCAACAGAGGAGTTTCTCATGTTGTCAAGTCTGAAGGCCCTTGAATCTCTGCAAGTGAAAGTAGCAATACATTTTGATTCAAATTCATTGCTCGTTCATGTTAGATGGTTGTTCATAGACTGACGCCTCGTTAGTATTCAGAAGCACAAACACCGATTTCAGGATTAACTAATTTTCCTTCTCCCCCTCCTCCCCACCTTCTTTTCTTATGGTCTAATTTGATTGGGGTCTTAGGTCAGTGGTTTTACAGGTTTTGTGATATTCATTGTTATTGTTGTTGTGATTTTACCCCTTTTTATTTATTTTTTAATTCAGTGGTCGAGCGTGGCAAATGGGCTCCTTATTCTTTTTATGGGTTAAACTCTAATTCTTGTTGGGGAAGGTGTGATTCTTCTGTTAAAGTTTTGGGCTGTTTTTCAACTTTTTTCTTTTGGTGGATAATTTCTCAGACCAACTTTCCTGTTTGGTTTCCTGGCTTCTCTCCATATATATATATATATGTGTGTGTGTGTGTGTGTGTGTGTGTGTGTGTGGGATGATCTGCAAGTTTTTATTATGGATCAAAATTGGGCAAATACTATTTTATTCCTTCATTTTAACGACCAACAAACAAGATTTAAGAAGAGAGTTCCGCCGTCCACAATTTGTGGACTACTTTACCCATTCCCTCAACGCAATAAACAGCCAAGCTAAAAATATACCAGGTCCATTATTTTATAAAAAAAACAATTGAATATACCTTAAAAGCTTCCATTTGAAATGGAGCTTATCAACCAATCCAGTCCCAAAACCCTAATGGATGTCTGATAAGAAGCCCTGAGCACATCACCATCATTAACCCTCTGTGAAACCGCAAAGCCCCACGAATTCTTAGCAAAATCATAGCACGGCTCAAACGTAGTCAATCCTCCATGCACATAGCTGTACTTGTTGAGTTTAGCATTTCCAGAATCAAAAGCATAATTAGCAGATAACTTATTAGCGGAACCGAGCACAAGCGTGCCGTCCAATGCCGTCCGGTTATCACCCCTCGAGTGAGTGTAAGTCAAGTTCAATTGCTTATCCAAAACCCTAACCGTAAACATAAATTGAAAGCTAACACCCAAAAAATAAAACAACAAATATTATAAATTTCTAACAAATATTATGAATATGTTGAAAATTATAATAAAATTTTATTTTAAAGATTTTCGTATTAGAAATATGTATATAATTTTGAAAATAAAGAAGTATTTGATCAGAATAAAATTTAATCATTAATAACATTATACTCTCTATTAACCCCTAATAAACTTTTTCAATTACAAATTTGTTCAGAAATACTTGATTCCTTAAATACTTGCTTGAGAAATTTGTAAAATTTTAATTTGACCCAATATATTATAAAACTTGTAAAATTTCAGTAGGGTCGATTTAGATATTACACCTATTTTTTTAAAAATATGTCATATATTAAAATATATAAAAAAGTTCATTGGGGTCAATTGACCCCACAACTCAACACCTAGCTTCGTCAGTGCTAAACAAAGAGTGAAATAAAAATAAAAATTGGTAGGATTATCCTTTTGGGGACGTTGTAATCAATGATGACGGAGTTGGGTTTCTTGACGGCAATAGAGAGGCCGTTTAAGGAGAGGCCACTGGTGATGAGGGTAGCGTCGGTCATGAAGACACAGAGCTTGACATCACTGTCGTTGAAGGTGAAAAGTGTTGGCGGCGCCGCGGCTATACTTATTGTTATTGTATCTTGCCTTTACAGAAAAGAGACAAGTGGTAAATAAAGCCAAGAAAAGGAGAAACGAGAGGGGGGAATTCAATTCCAAGAGAATTGAGTCCTCAATTGTTATCCGTCCGCTAGACATACTAGCGGACTTGGTATATTATTTGCCTGAATGATCCTTGCGTCGAAGGATAAAATGGTCCAAATATTATCATTAATCCGTCCACTAGTATTACTAGCGGACGACGTAAATCCCTTTTTAAATTTTATCCTTTGGTTGTTAAAATGAAGGGATAAGATGACGTTTGTCCAATTTTGGTCTATAGCAAATATTTACTATGGATCACCCCATATATATATATATATATATATATATATATATATATATATATATATATATATATTGGGATTATCTCATAAAAGAAAATTAGACTCTCGCTCTGTAATTGATTTGGGTATACTAGAAAGGGGAAGAGAATGTTATGCTTGGAGAAAAAAAAGGAGAAATGAGATTTTAAAAGGGAAAAAACCGATGTTTGTCATGTTATAGGACATTTTTCCCCCTTTCAATTTGCTCCATGTCAACAATTTGCTAACAGACCTTGACAACTTTAAACAAAATTGTTCAATTGCTAAAAATTATTAGTATCGTAGATCATGAAGAAATAAAAAGCTTAATGGTCCAATGCAAAACGGTAAACAAGTAAGATGCGTTAAACATTAGTTTTGCCTATAAGTAAACGAAGTGGAAAATACCGTTTTAATAATAGTTTGCTTTGTTTAATTTCTCCAATAAACATGCAGAAAAAAATTGAAATAACACAAACTCTAGAGTTCGACTGCAAGGCTACAAGGATATCTTGAATTCTAAATTCCAAAGTCAAAAGCAAAGAGGAACCTCTCAGGTAATTTTGAAGATGACCTTGTGTTTGTATATCAGTACCTTTCTTTTTCATCACAATAGAAAGAAATCAAGAGAATTAGTCAGTAGGTTGAGCAAAAGCAACTACTTCAACCCACTGGAAAAGAAAAAGGATTGGTACTCTGTCAGGAACCTGAAGAAGCTCAACCAGAATTTCAGTAACAGAAATAGAAAATTAGAAGCAGAGAGAAGCAGAACAGAAATAAGAAGAACATAACCCAGTTAAGCTTACTGAATTCGTGAAGAGAGAAAGAAAAAAGATAACTAGAGATAAAGATAGAGAGAAACAAAGAAATAGAGAGAGATGAGCTAAATAGCTTTTTCATTCAATATCATATTCATATCCATGTTTTCATTATGCACAGTACATGTATATATAGCATAAAATGCTAAAGTGGGCTCCTGTTATCCTACACTATGTCTTATCCTTCACCCTAACTAACTATCTCTCCATGTACTACTGAAGTTACATAAGATTGATTCTAGAATACTCTCATTAACATCCTTTCCATATACTGCTAATATATATATATAATTTGGATTCTAGAATACCCTAACTACTTTTAGTTTTTACTAGTTTGCCCTTAGGTTCAGGGTCCTGACACTCCCTCCCCCTTAAGAGAATTCATGTCCTAATAAATGTTGCTGATATTCAAAGACCTTTATTCTTCGATTCTTCTTGTCAACATTTTGTAGCTTCAAGTATCCATTTCCACCCGGGTCCAAACTGAAGGACAAGAACTTGATTCTTTTAATTTTACCATAGCTGAAAATGTTAAGAAGGTTAATTTCAGCCTGGCACTTCTCTGCTTCTTGTTCAATCTTATCAGTTTCTTCTTTTTATAGTAACATCTGGCCCCTTTTGGTTACTATTGTGTTGTTCCTTGGAATTGGAACAATTATACCTTCAATTGTCTCCCCAAAATTGGCAAAGTTAATGGTGGCATAGAAATTAAAGCTCTTAACTAGATGTGACATCCATGTTAATTGAGCTATGGTCAAGTAATTAAAATATGCATTTTGTTGAGAATCGGTCCTCCTGTGCAATTAAACATTCATTCCCTGTTGTGTGAAGCTGAGGACATAGTTATTGTAATCCATATGTATTTCTCCTAGATGCTTAAACCATGTGGTCCCCATGATAGCATCATAGGTCTGCAACTTAATGAACCACATAGGTGTGTTGAAGCTACAGGTATCAAAATCATAGGTAAAATTAGGGCACCAGGCTTTATAGGGAATTCTCTCTCCATTAGGAAAGCTGATGGTAACTGGTTATATGGCATGCATAAGATAATTTAAGGACTTAGCAGTATCCTCATTCAAAAAATTCAAGGTACTACCATTATCAACTAGAATCATTAGATGTTTTTTTTCCTATTTTCCCCTTGAGTACCAAAACTTATTCCTGACTGGTTTCATTCTGAATTTACATAAAGAGTGGCCTCCTCACCAATTCTCCCACCTTCTTCTCTTTGATTAGGCTCAGGTTCTTCATCATACAGTACCTCATAGTACAATTATTCACCCAACTTGCAGCTTCCACCCTTCAAATAAGGAAAATGAAGATATGAGAGGCTTAATATTCTTGTAATCTCTTTCCTTTTCAAAGTTTTGATTCCAATTCCTTCTACCTTCTTTCTCAGGTTGAGTAGGATTTCTGAAAATTTGCTTAATATTTTTTCAACTCATATGAACTGAATTCTTACCTTGATCCACATTACCAAATAAATTTGTAAGCTCTGGTCTTGCACTAGAATTTCTCTGCTTCATCAACTCAGTCATGTATTCCATGAAGGATTCCATTTTTTGAAGCTTTTCATTAATATTGTCTCTAAAACTTAAGAAGTCTTGTAACAATTGTGAAGGAACAACCATTTTGATTAAAGTTACAGAGGAATTAAACCATAAAGTGTGAGTTTGACAGAGGATTCAAGTAGCAACAACTATACTATAAGCGAGTTAAATGATTCTAGAACTGGATAATTTTATATATATTTATTTATTTATTGTCTGAATTAGTACTAACTATTGTTAATCATAGGTAATTCGAGTAAATCAAAACAGAATAACAAGCTAAGTTACAAATTTTGAATTTTTTTCCCGAGAAAGAAGAACTGGTAATTACTGGATTAATTTCTATGTGGGTGAGGTTGTAATTGAGTTTTTAGAACTGGGCTATCTAAAGGAGTCAAAAGCGAGTGGGATATGTGTGTTTGTTACCTGAAATGATGAAGTTCTCACTGAAAATGATGCAGTTGCAGGTATACTGAAAAAAATATAACACCTGGACTTCCCTTTTCTACTGCTTTAGGGCTGGTAATCTGAAGGTGTTGTTGATGTATTTGTGCTGGAATTAAGGTGCTCTAGGAGTATCAAAAAGTTTGGAATGGATAGAGTTCAGATAAGAGGAGTGAAAACTTGGTGATGAATAGTAACGGGACCAGTGCGCGAACAATGTTTTAATGCAGATCTGGACTATTTGATTGAAGTTTTGTAAAAAAAAATTAGTTGTTCGTGATATATATATATGATCAAAACTAACAGGAATTAAGAGTTTTCTGGTGTAGCAGTAGATGAAAATGGAAGAAGATATGAAGAATAGATGAAGAGGATTCCAGAGGTTGAAGAATAGAGCAGAAAATAGAGGAGATAGAGTTCAGAGATTATATTATTACAAAGGAAGAGGCAGTAGGTTCGACCGCTCTGATACCAAATTATTAGGAACCTAAAGAAGCTCAACCAGAATTTCAGTAACAAAAATAAAAAAATTAGAAGCAAAAAGAAGGAGAACATAAATAAGAAGAGGAGAAGAAGAAGAAGAACTTAACCCAGTTAAGCTTGCTGAATTCCTGAAAAGAAAGAGAGAAAAGATAGCTAGAGATAGAAAGAGAAGTCAAATAACTTTTTCATTGAATATCATATTCATATTCATACTTTCATTCTGCACAGTACATGTATATATAGCATAAAATGCTGAAGTACGCTCCTGTTATCCTACACTATCTCGTATCCTTTACCCTAACTATCTCTCCATGTGCTACTGATGTTAGAGTTCATGCCCTAGAGGCCAATTATTTGATGTAATTGCTTAACATTTTTGATATTATATTTGATTGAATAAATGAATTATTTTATTATGATTTTATTTACTGCGTTATATAAATATTAGCATAATAAAAGTCCTTAGAATAGTGATACGAATTATATAGCTTCGAGTATGTGACTTGAACATGAGCTTATATAATTACAATTAGTATCATTGCTCTTAAATGTCCCTAGTCGAGTATCATTGTTAATGGACAACAATGATGCATTGAGACTAGTATGTGGATTGACTGATGGTCAAATCTCATTGGTCATAAATATATGAGATATTGAGTCAATGCATAAGTACATGTTAAAGAACAATGTACTGGACTGACCCACCATGAGAATTCTACGTGGAGCATTATGCAAAGTGTCATAAGAAATTCTCATAGTAACAATGATGTAATGATCCTCCGACTTGAAATCACTATATTATTACACGAGAATTTATGTACTTTGATATCATCAAATGTCACCTTTAATAGGGTGGATAATAAAGGTGATTATTGGGTACATCATGAAACGTGTAAGGAATATGAGTGATCTAGATGGAATTTAACCTTTATATATATTAAAGGTGATATCCATAGGCTTCTTGATTGAGTAGGACTATGAAATACATGGCCATGCTCAAATAGTGATTTGTTTCATATAGTCTACTCATTGATCAAGAAAACTCAGATTAAATTATGAAGAGTATGACACATTCTATGCCTCAAGTTTAATCTAGTATGTCAAGGTTAAAAGGATTAAATTACATTAAAACATTGGTCACAAAAGGTTGCATCGAATCATCGATCTTATTATTATTTGGGTAGCAGTGATGTATTACTAGATGCCGCTCACTATTTATAATTTTATAATATGATTTTAAAATTATTGCCAATATAATAATAACATATAGGGTCACACACTTAGAACGTAATTAAAAGAGAATTAATTTAAATTATTAGGATTTAAATATGTCAATATGATTGATAGTATTTAAATTACGAATTTAAATTAATAGGATAATTTGTATATATGTATATTAATTAAGTGAGACTTAATTAAAATATAATATATATAAATTCGGATTTTATTTTTCTAATTAGTTTTTTGGTTAATTCTTTTAACAGCTATATATATATATATATATATATATATATATATATATATCAATTGTTTTAAGAGAACGTGAAAACTAAAAACCTAAACCCTAGTCGCTTTTAGAAAAAGACTAGAGAGAAAAACTCAGAAAATCCAATCCAGATCTTGGCGGCTAGTACCGCGATTTTCTTTGTTGCAGATCGTGGGACGATTCGCGGAGGTGTTCATGTAGATACTGTAATGACCACGAATTTCATTAGTCATTGTAAATATACTTGATAAATATTTAGTAATGAATTTAAACTTTTTGTACTAATTAATTTTACTTTAGATAATTAAATAAATGTACTTGTGTATGTACGTATATTTATTTACAGAATTAAAGCAAGGTGTATAGTTAATTAAAGTAAATCTAATTGGATTATATTTTTAAATCCAAATGAGTTGATAAACTAGGTCAAAGATATTAACCTAGTAGTCCATGTAATTAATTTAATTACTAGTCCATGTAATTAATTAAACAAGTCCAATGCTTGATTTAATTAAATGTAACCTAGAATATTTAATGTGAGCCCAATGTGTTATTTAAATTGAGCCCAAACAATCTAATTGAATGAGCCCAATATATTTAATCCTAGAGTCCAAAGTGGAGCCCAATAGGAAGTCAAAATTGGTCAAAATTGCTACATATATGAATATACATATATAGATGTATATATGTATAATTAAAGTAGAAAAATTAAAGGAAAAATGGCTTGGAAAAGGCCATTTTGCTGAGATTTGAAGGGGGGCCCACATGGGTTGTTTGATTTTCATGTTGCTTCTAATTTACACTATGACAAGGTTGGCCAACAACCCTAGTCAATCACAATGTCCATCCATGCAATAGTAAGTTAGATTAAGCTCTAAATTCACCAACATTGGTGAATTAAGAGAGCTAATGAAGGATTAACAATTGGCTATAAATAATATGCTCCACCCTTGTGTCAAGTTTGTTAGTTCATTTGCTAGAGAATACAAGAGAGAAAATAGAGAGCTTTTGAGAGAAAAGGAAGAAACACTTGAGAGTTGTGAGAAGATAGCTAGTGCTTGAGCTTGGTGGATGACACAAAGCTTCACTACATACTTTGGTAGGAGGAGAAGAAGAGCACACAAGTCTCAAAGGTTTAAAAGTGCTCTAACCTTCTTAAATTTCATTTTTGTAGTCTAGATAGCTTTTGAACGGTTAAAATCTATTTTTAACCGATCAAAACTTGTTTTGATAGTCTAGAAGTATGTAACTATGTAATATATGTATATTCATAGCTTGATGTGGTTATATCATGTTTTGGTATGTGTAGATTGCATAAAAACGCAAGAAATGCTCATATTGATTTTTACCGATAAAACCTAACTAAGCATGTTGTGTTTAATGTTGTATTTTGAAATGTACAAGTTTGAAATTGGATTTTTATGGCTATAAAGTTACATACATGAGTTTTAAAGAAAACCCAACTTGTAGCTTTCAAAAATAATGAAAAACAAAGGAGTTATGGCTTTTACCGCAAAGTAGGTCGTTTTTAAACCCTAAGTGGTTCGATCTTTAAATTTCGTGTAAAACGTTTTCAAAAATGTGATTGAACCATAGAATGTTGTAAAACAAGAAGTTAGGAAGACATCAACACCAAGTTTATGTCATTTGAAGGTATATAGTTTATTTTATTCAAGTTTGAACCAATCGAACCAAGGATTTATGAAACTAGTTTTCATGTTGTCCTTGTGAGCGATTTTAAGGATACTTAAGTTTGGAATTTGGATTTGTGATCTAAAGATAAATTGTAGATCATGAAATTCTAATAAATTTAGACTCAAAAATCACCTCAAAATGTTTCCATATGATAAAGTTATAACCAAATTAGTAAGAGAGGTTCCGGCAGCCAAAAAGGGCCCAGCGTCTAGACGCCAAGAATGCGCCCTAGCTTCTGTCCATGGGCGTCTAGACGCCCCAAAATTGCCTTGGGACGGCGTCTTGACGCCCTGCTTGATAAAAAAATTATTTTATTATTTTATTATTATTTTTAAATCAATAAATGTATTTTTAATGATAAATAATTGATTTAATAATTAAAAGAGGATAAATATTATCAAATGTTTAATATTATAATTAGATATTATTATTAATATAATAATATTAGAAAATCATGAAAATATTATTAATTGTATAATAATATTATAAAGTCAATAAAATATTGTAAATAGATAAAATATTATTAAATAATTAATAATATTAGATAATGAATAAAATATTATTAAATGATTAATAATATTAGATAATGATTAAAATATTATTAAATAATTAATAATATTACTAAGATAATAAAATATTATTAAATAATTAATAATATTAGATAATGATTAAAATATTATTAAATGATTAATAATATTACTAAGATAATAAAATATTATTAAATAATTAATAATATTAGATAATGTTTAAAATATTATTAAATGATTAATAATATTAGGTAATGAATAAGGCATTATTAAATGATTAATAATATTATAAAACTAATAAAATATTATTAAATTATTAATAATATTAGATAAGAGTTTGAACTATATTAAATAATTAATATAGGTTTTATGTGATTGAAATATTATCAAGTGATGATAATATTTCCTAAGTGTTTATATACCTTTAACTACATGATTATTTGGTTAAGTGTTAGAGGTGTAAGAAGTATAGAGGTTATCATATTAATGTATATATGATACTAATTTAAAGATCAACTTGATTAATTGTTAGGTCCGTTCAAGGATTATTAAATTAAATTGGTTAGCCGTAGACGACGCACGAGGCAAGTTTTCTATACCTTAACTTGTATTTATTGTTGCAGTTATTCTTCAACCGTATTTACATTGGGCAGTTCAATTATTGTTGAGCAAGTATCTACACTCGTAGTTACTTGACAGACCTTTGAGTGAATTAATTATCAAAAATTACTTCACATCGCTATTGATTATTGTATCCGCACATAGTGCTTTTGCAACTGTTTAAGAATGTCTAAGCTAATTGCTTCGGCTAGACAAATGCATGTTTAAATTCATTTAATTGAATATTATAAAAGCTTATCCAAACCATTGGCTGGTGCGGATTCTTACAGTAAGACTGAGAAAGAACAACCCTAGTTAAAGGGGATTTTTATTTGTCGGAAAACCGAATGCGCACAAGAAATCTAAATGTTATGCATATACATAGGACATGAGAGGACTGATCCCCTCAAGTGTCCCGTTATTTTTAACAAGGTGTCAGACATTGTATGTCTGTTCTACCTTAGTAGCAGTTCACGGTCATTAAAGACCACTCAGCAGTAAAGAGTCAATCCATTCTTATTTTGAACATTGATTCTTGATATCTTTCACAAATTGTTATTATTGAAAACCTTGAAGTTATTTCCCTTCATCATGATATATCTTATGTTGTTGTTTATAAACTTGCTGAGCCCTTTAGTTGCTCATTCTTGCTATATCATGACTATATTTCAGCCAATCCCGAAAGCTCTAAATCGGACAAAGGCAAGGGGAAAGCGAATGCTTAGTTTTTAGTAGATGCATGCTAGTTTAAATTACTGTTATGTAATTACTGTTATAAATCTTTTGTTTTTCCCTTAAGATATGTAATGTTACGATTAAGGTTAATAGACATTGGGAAGTGTAGCCTTTTGAGAAGAAACCTTTTGTATTATTCCGCGTAGATTGAATACAATTTATGTATTTCATTGTTGTTAAGTATTGTACAGTGAGAACCAAACCCGAGGTTAAAGAACCCGGATTTGGGGTCGTCACAGATACCATAGAGACGCAGTCATTGGATTGCGTTGAAGATTCGAAGTCATTCCAGAATTTCATCATCTCCATTCAAGCTCGGATAATCGATAAAAATATATCTAAACCTCTGAATTTCTATATTTTCGCATGGGTCCTGTTTTAGGATTTCGAAAAAGTTTTGAAATTCCGTTGTGTTTATGTGTCGAAACCCTACAACTGAAGTGGCATAAGATTGATTCTATAATACTCTCACTAACAGCCTTTCCATATACTGCTAATATATATATATAATTTGGATTATATAATACCCTAACTACTTTTAGTTTTTACTGGTTTGCCCTTAAGTTCAGGGTCCTAACATACTCCATAAAAGGCAAATGTAATTGAAATCTTCTGCTCCAATTCAATATCTAAGAATCCTTATCCTTAGATAAGCTCCGAGGAAGTATGCTAAGCACACTCCTATCCACAAATTTGTAGTGCCTCAAAAAACTTTGATGGATGAAACCAGCATATCGATCAACTTGGTTTTCATATCTATTGTACAGGGCAGGAATTGTAATTGATATAATGATTCCTGTGAGAATTTTTCATATGCAAAAATGTAAGTAATCCTACTTATATCTTAGGAATATGTATCAAATTAGTATTGTGCTCTAACAAAGGTCCAGGCAAAATCTGTGACTTAGGACAGATTATCTAACTAAAAAATGATAAGAAGTAACAGAATAGGAAACTAGAATTTAAGTTCTACGCTTAAATCTCTAGAAGTCTAGAGTTTCAACTCCGTGTCTATTGACTCTAGAAAATATCTCCACGATAAAATATTTCAATATTAATCTCATTATTCAATAATGTAAAGAGTTAGAGAATTATATCGATATTCAAACAAACAAAACCTTAAAGTGTACTTGAAAACCAAGAAATTAATTAAAAACAAAAATATCCTAACTAATTAAAATAAATACCAAACATCTTCTAAAACTAAAATAAGTCCATAATTAAATAAACAAAGTAAATAAATCATAAACGGCGATCCCCATCAATCTGGTAACTGTACAAATAATGTAGAAAATACATTCACTAAACCTTAACCAAAAAAGAAATGGCTCAATCAAATTCCTTCTACTAGACATTTCAGTCAATGCATTTGATTTTACAGTCACCAAGTAAAAAGTTGAAAACTCAAAAAAAGCAACAAGTAAAACAAAAATTAATAGTGAAGTATTTTATAGCCTTAGAACCTATATACTATGCTCATTCCGTGACAACTTCAATCATAAAATCTCCTAACCAAAATAAAGTTAAATCCCATAAATGGCACCAACCTAGTTTTCCTGATAACTAAGTTAAGTAGAAAGTTAAAAAACACAAAGAAATAAACAAGTAGAACAACAATTAATAATGAAATGCAATTTTGTTTATGTGATGTACTTAACATGTTCACAGTGCTTCGCAAAATCTAAGATTAGTTGCTATGTTTATGATATTATTGCTTAAAGTTGCATCAGAATAAAAAGTTAAAATCCATCTTGCTACATACAATCACATAGTTTTAGACAACCAAAATAACATAATAAACATCTCTATTTACAATTGAAGTGCCAAATAAGCCTCCCCTCCCCTCTCTTTTCCTCTCTCTCTTCTCAGATCAAAAATATTACAAGAGGAAGACAAAAACATATAAAATAACTGCAGAAAAATAAAGGTAATACGAACCACAAGTTACATAAAATAAATGGAAGATCATGCAAGTTAATTTAAAGAGTTGCATTATTGAAATGTAACACAATTCAAAGTTGTTAACTAAAGAATAATCTTTGAGGTAACATGTATTGATAAGAGACCCGAAAGACAAGCAAAAACTCGTGACATATATCAACCAGGGAAAAAAAAAAGAAACTTAGGGCTTAGCTTCAGCTTGACTAGCTTGATATCACCCATGGTTATGTTGGTCAAGTCATCTTGCTTCTTTAACAAAAGATGTACCTAAGTATATGCACAACCTGATCAATGTCTGACACCGTAGCTATCATATTCTGAGTATTTGTTGCTCTAAAATGACAGTGGCATATAATGATCAGGTTCATATTATAAACCAGTGCACCCTACACACTTGGTCAATTCCATTTTTCTAGAAACTCAAAAAAGTAACCATTTACAGCAACATAGTGTAGTGGACATAAGCATTCACAGAGGCAATGCATTGTATTTTCATAAAATGGAAAAGGAAAAAGGGGGAAATTTGCTAGTGTGAGTGATCATTCACAAAAGAGAATGGTGGATCAGCGGACCGATTAATCGACTGAAGAAAAAAAACAGAACAAACACATATTCCATTGTTGAGACCACATAAAATTAGAGGTTGCATGCATACAAGAATTGATCACACAGAGCATACTACACAAGATTTCATAAAGTTTTATAAAAAAAATTCAAAAGTTACATTATATTCTCAATGATATGTTTATTAACTGTATAAAGTATAAACTTAAGATAACATATGAAGAGACATATATTTACTGCATTACTCTTACACAAAGGAAATAACCTAAATCCACTAACAAAAAACAATGATACAAATCAGTTATACCACTATGTGTAAGAGACCTAAAGGCAACAACAGAAGTGCAATTTGAACTACAGAGCTAGATCAGGCTACAAGTGATTCTAATAAAACAACCAAAGAGCAAGAATCTTTTGATCCTACTCAAATAAAAGAATAATAAGCAAAAAACATTCATATTAAAGATATATGAAATGCAGCAATTGGTTGAGGAACCAAGGAGGTAAGTGTGACATCCCAGATTTTTGACAAGAATTCTAAATAAGAATCTTGGCTAATTAAGTAAATGTTAGAAGTTAAAACCTAATTTAGAAGAACAACAAGTATTAATAAGTGATTAAATGTGATTTATTACTTAATTAATATGTTAAGAATAACTTATGTGGTTAATTTGTAAAGAAAAACTCTTAATGTTGCAAAGTCTCTATAGAGGTTATAAGGATCAGTCATTAATTTAAGGTACATTAGTGGCATAATATATATTAAAATTATATATAATATAAATTGCTATGATTTAATGAAAATAAAATGGATTAAAGGTGAAGGATGGATTCTAATACCTATGAATAGGTAATTAAAAAAGAAAATATTATAAGACATTGTAGTGAGTCAGAGTGTGATAGATTAAATGTATGTATATAGCTAAATATATATATTTAATCTAATGAATAAAAAGAAAAATTAAGATTTAGAGAGAAATGTAAAAATGATGAAAGAATACGTAAATTAAGCTTAGTTATAAGCAAAAATAACTAGCTTGATGAATAGGTCTCGAGAGGTTAGTTTACGAGAATGGTAAGGTAATGTATAGCAGCATGTGTAGAAAAGAAGGATCGGTCTAACCTAATTGGTATATTAGAAATTTACGGAATAATAAGGGTTATGAAATCTAATGTTTGAAAAACATTAATAAATTAATATTAATTGATTGAATTGAATTGAGTATTTATACGACGTGTAAATACATAAGGTAATACTCCCAAATATGAGTAAAAAGAATGTAGTATGCATGTATAATTCAAATTGTCATATGTATATTAAGTAAATAAACGTAAGGACGTAAAAGTCGTAAAATATTGATATAAGCAAAAAAAAGATAAAAGATGATGGATTTTGGGAATCCGGTCAGGGTTTACTCTTCGAGGAAGCGATTTATGGAAAAAGTGAATAGCTTGACTATTTGAGAGGTCGAGAATTAAAATTCATTAAATATAGAACAGAGAATGTTCGTAAGAAATTAAAAACGTAATTATAGTTACGAAAAAGTTATTTAGTCGATTTGCGATTAAATGATTAATTAAGTTATAAAATGAGACTACATGAACGTAGCACAGTGAAAAACGAATGACCTAGTCGGTCGATTGAAAGAAAAATCAATTTAAATGAGCATGAATTGAATTAATGAGAATAAAATATAAAAGTTCCTTTAAAAGGAAATTAGCATAAAAAATGGAAAATCTAGCAAAATGGATTAAAGACCAAAATGCCCTTAACAAATTATTTAATGACCTTTGTGTCCTAAAGGGAAAAATGACAAAAATGCCCTTGAAAAATTTGGTAATGACCGTTATGTCCTAAATGATGAAATGTCAAAAATGTCCTTCATTAATAATGTGAAATGACCAAAATGCCATTCGATGGGTTAACCATGGTTATGTTACTTTAACTAGTCTAGTTAAGGCTCATATAACTTACCAAGTAATGCAAGAGTCATTTTCATTTCTTACAATTACTGGAAAATTAAGCCCTAAGAGAGAGAAAGTGAGAAGCTGTGAAAATGGAAGGTAAAGCTTGAGGTTTCATGAGCTTGGATGCTTGGATAATCATGGAGCTAGAAGAAAATATGAAGTCCTTGGCATGGTGAAACTTTTCATGTAAAGAAGTGGACCATCCATGAAGGTTTAAAAGTTTTCTCAACTTAAAACCTTGATTTAAGTATGTTTAAGTATATAGTTTTTGTTAAAAGCTAGAATTATGGAAGAATATGTGTCTAGAATTGGAAGATCATAGTGAAACCTTAATATGTAAGGTTGAACATGTGTAGGTGAAGTCTAATTCTATGAAAGATAGCACGAAAAATGCTTAAAAGTATAGAGAATGTGAGTTTTAAAGCTAAAATTAGCTATGGTGATAATATGTTCTTATAACCATAATTTAAAGGTAAATGAATTTTGAACAATTCATATATGTGTTGTATAAGTCCTCAAAGGTTAGAAATGAACTCTTTAATGAGTATAGGAGAAAGGAAGTCTAAATGTTGGAAATGAAGTTTTATGTAAAATTGATGGAAATTTAACAAAAAGGTAATTTTTGTAATTTTGGGTAATTAATGGTGGAACTAGGTTGAATGACTTAGTTTTATGTTATTACATGTGTATACATTGATTTTTTAGTCAACGGATGAAAGTTAGAATGAAAATTTGTTTCGAACAATCGAAATCGATCGTTTCGACCTAAAACATATTTTTATGAACAATTACCACCTCGTGCAAAGCTAAGTTGTTTTAAAGGTCTAGACATGTCTTATATGATGTATAGAGACTATATCAAGTGTCGAAATGAACGTTAGAAGTGAATGGCCAAAAATCACAAAGTTGGCAAAAAGATTAAAATTTTGTCTAAGTGTAAAAATGTTTTGAAACGCTCTCCTACGGGCTATCGCTTCGATAATTTTAAGAAGTCAAATTAGTCAAGTAATATTTTTGTAAAATACTAGGTAGTAAGACCTAGATATGGTTCAAATTTGAGCTTAATTGGATGTAAGATGAAGGAGTTAAAAATCAACACAGGTAGTGCAAAAATCAGATTTCCTAATTTCTGAACACTGCGTCTAGGCGCAGTGTTTTGTACTAAACACTGCGTCGGGGCTAAGTTACTGTTCATGGTTGAGAGCATTTTGTGGCCAGCGAGTTCAGAGCGCGCCGGGGCAAGATTACTGTTCACAGCAAAAAAAAAAATTAAGTTTTCAAAAAGTTATATTTTGATGTGGAATGATAGAAATAGGTTATATAAGCCCTAAATTGATATATAATGGTCAATTTAAAGGGTGTTAAGTGATGAGTGGGTTTTAAACCTACGAATCGAGTATCGTTAAAGCTAATAGTTTCTACCTTTGAGTGTTTTTAGGTTCTTTTTATTTGTTTTTATGTTTATCTATTGCAGGTTAGAGTAGGAGGGACGTAGATGGCATTCTGGAAAAGAAAGTAATTAAAAGAATTGAAATTTTTTAAAAATGACAGTTTTGTAAATACGGTGCCACTGGACAGCGTCTAGACGCCCAGATTTATACTAGGGTTGGCGTCTAGAACGCCGGAAGAAGAAGAGGGGAAGTTAATTAACTGCCAAGAGATGGGAACGTGGAAGAGAGAGGAAGGCTAAAAGAGTGGAAGAACGGAAAAAAAGAGGGAGGTACGGAATCAGGGAAGAAGGAAAGACAGAAGAACATTGGAGGATAAGGAGCAAGAACAGAGTATGCAGAATTCAGAGGAGTCAAGTCAGAGTTTAGGAGTAACCATTAGAGTTTCTTCTAATCCTTTCTTTTATCTTTGATTTTTGTAATCCCTGGGATGTGTTTATTGTTAAATTTGATGTTTCTCTGTTTAGTTAGTATGAACTAAATTTTACATTAAGATTATAATGGAACATAGTACGTAATTTAATTTGATTGCTTCCTCGTTGGTTAAAGTTAATTATCTGAATCATTTATTATATCTAGTGTTCGTTGATTAATTGTCTAGCTAACAATTACCGAGGTAATCTATACAAAGCTGGAAAACGGAGTATAGGTTCAGATTGGGGTATGATAACAGTTGTGCATGTAATCTGTGTTAAGGTTAATATGTTTAACATATAGAATAGAAATATATCTATATGTCGTTTATAGCCAATAAAAGAATCTGAAGTTAAATCCTAGTTGACATAATTCACATAGGAATATAGTAAATTAATCAACTAGGATGCTCCTTGCAATTCTATCGCCTTAAGGCCAGATTTTGGAGGTTTTGTTCATGTGCTATCGGAAGAGGTGCGTGGGTACTATAAAGAATTCTTAGTTAGCAATTCAGTGCAATTAATTAATTGAAGAGGAAGTACATTGACTTAATTGAGGTACTAAGGGAAGTTGTAATCTTAAGCTAACAAATCTACATTTATTCTTGTGGTTAATTATTCAGAAATTAATTTCAATAAGTAGTTTCCTTTTAATTTGCAATTATCCATCATAGTTTAAATAGGATTAATTTGGTTAAGAAGATTAGTAATTAATAGGTATTAATCTATATCCTCGTGGGAACGATATCCTTGTTTGCTGAATACAACAATCGAACGTGTATACTTGCGTGTTAAAGTGCTAAGAAAAATTTAGGCAACATTAAGGCATATTGAGACAAGAAATGGTATAATTTAATATACTCAAAAGCTAAGTAAAAGCATGGTAATGCTTGTGTAAAAGGTCGGGAATGAGTTAGGATGTATTATTAACCTATGTAAGGTATAATACATCAAATGTGAAATGATTAGAATGCATTTATATTTTGAAAATGCACAGCATGGTAAAGTAAAGAATGCATGACGCATGTTATGAACTACAAGCATGAAATGTGTTATCTATTAGACTTGCTGAGCCTTTGTGCTCACTCTTGCTATAAACCGACATTTTCAGGCAACGTATGAGAAGGTCGGAGGTTCCGGTTAAGCTAAAGGTAAAGAATGGTAAATGCATAGAAGGATGTGAAAGGGTGTATTATATTCATTTGTGTAATATAATAAGTAAATGGATTAATGTAAATTTGTACAGGTACAAGTTAAGTAACGTCTTGGTTTTAAATGTTAAACCTTGTCGTTAATTAAGGGATGTATGAAAATAAATCCATTAAGATAGCTATGTATGTAAGTTTGATTCAAAGAAATTTGTTAGAGATACAATTAAGATATTATGGTAAGTCGAGTCTGATATGTAATAAATTCGCATGTATGAAACAGATATAAGCAAGTAGGATTATGTATGGATAGATGTAAATGGTGGTTGTATTCACAGGTTAAGTTAAGAAAAATCATGAGATATATGATTTTGAAATGTAATAGACTAGGTCATGATTGCTTTTAATATGATATGAGTTCTAGCATAAGGAAAGTGAAGGTTATGATTCTAAGGCAGATGACGAATGTAAGTTTAATAAACAAAATTATGAACTATATTATGTTTTAATGAATAGTATTAAAGGTAAAATGTATGTATTAACGCACGAGATCGCCATTAATAAATTATGGGATTTCGGGGATGTTACAGTAAGAGCATATACCAATATATGTGAGAGTAAAGAATGAAATAAAGCTACCTATAACTGACAAGAGCCATAAAACAACCACCACCTGAGAATATGACAATATTATCATCAAATAATTTGATAAATTGTTTCTATAGAAAAGGAGAAAAAGGTTTCCAAATTACAACCATTGGATCATATTTATTATAGGTTTTAAAAAGAAGAAGAAAAGAGATATTATTTGTATTTAAAATGGATCCCAGCTAAAGGAACACAAGGTGAATGATCAAATACTTTCGAACATAATCTACACTGTCTAAACCGCCACACAATAAAGGCAATGGGCTATGGAAGATCTTTTCAACAATTTGAATATGAAATTGATCCTCGCCACAACATAGTCGCCCTTTAATGCCCGGGGGGGGGGGGGGGGGGGGGGGGGTATTATACTCACTAAGATGTCAAACGACTCTCACAACCTCCCTTTGCCTCTCCAACTTGTTCCTAATTATCTTACAAATCTCGTAGTTCTCTTATCCTCGTACAGTAAATATTATTAACCTTAAAAAGGAGTCTAAAGTCTTTTCCAAGGGTGATATCATGTGCCATAAGCAGTACATAATTGATTTTGACACGAAATGATGCTGCAACACTGTTTACCATTTCCTCTTACAAGACTAATTATAGTAATGTTTGAAGCTATCCACACAAAAAGAAAAAACAAACAATTGTGAATGAATTTGATACGATAACAATATGAGGAGGGGTTAGGAGTCATCCATCCATTTAGAGAAGGACGGTTAAAAATTCATACATATTTTTAAAATCGGCATAGTTAACCCGAAAAAAGAGCAGTACAATCAAGATCAGGTAGACATTGGAACAAATTGTTAAGAACGATAATCCAGCCCACTCGAAGAGTAACCACGCAACAGTAGCAACAACAATGATGGCACACGAAACATATCGCCTTTTCAACAATATAACATCAACGGCTATAAACAAACGAAAATAATAAAAGTAGAAAAATCCATGAAAAGCAAGCTCAAAATTGTAAACCGAAATATTAACTCTAAGTTTATGGGTTCTCTAATGTGTGTGCGCCTGAACAAATTTGACATATAGTAGTAGAAGTAATTATACCTTTATCGCCACCCATCATCTGGTGAATAGAAGTGTGTTACAATCTCAGTTGGTTCCTCAATTATGAAGATACAAAGAAATAGCAGTGAATGATTAATGAAGAAGAAAACAGACAGATTATTAAAAAAAATAAGAAATGGAAGAACTGTGATGGTAGAAATTTTATTGAAGAAAGCAAAGTTACAAAATTACAAAAAAAATGTTATTACATCAGACTTGATTCCTCTCCACATATTACAGTCTATTTATATCACTAACATTAGCTGACAATTGATTTAACCAACTTTTCCTCTTTAAAGTAGTTACAATACAATTCAAATACCTAACTTCCAATAACTGCTAGCTGATGTCACTCAATGCTTCCACTGCCACTTGCTACACTTGACTGCACTTAGTTGTTGTAACTAACTTCAATGACCTCATCATGACAGTTGTCCTCTTCTAATTCAATTGCAGCTCAGCTCAACTTGCCAAAATTCCATATTTGCTTGTTTGCCTTTATTAGTGATCTAATGATAAGTTGATACTAATTGTTGTTATTGTTACATTGCCCCTTACTCAAACTATCCTTGTCCACAAGGACATAACTGTCCTTACTGAACAGAAAAATTAAAATTTGGAAAATATGAAACCATTTGCTCAGCATCCTCCCGAGTAGCATCTTCTTCTAAGCTTGTTGTCCATTGAATTAGATATTCCACCTTAGGTTTATTTTTATATTTAACCATTCTCTTGCTCAAAATCCTTTCTGGGACCAATTTTAAACTATCATTCTCAGCAATAGGAGGTAAAGCAGGACATATAACAGCTTAGCTTCCAACATATTTCTTCAGCAATGATAAATGAAATACATAATACATTTGAGAATAAGTTGGAAGTTTCCGTTTATAAGCCACTAGTCCAATTTTCTCCACAATCTCATAGGGACCATAAAATCTATGAGCTAACTTAAAACTAGCCCTTTGAGCAAAGTTAGATTGCTTGTAAGGCTGCAACTTTAAGTAGGCAAAATCCCCTACTTCAAATATCCTTTCAGTTCTGTGATTGTCTGCATAAGCCTTCATCCTATTTTGAGCTTGCAATAATTTTCCTCTTAAGTCTAGAATGATTAAACGTATTTCCTTAATGAAATCATTCACAAATGGTACCTTAGATCTTTGTTATTGTCACAGTTGTAAATGGATGACTAAGCCCAATGAAATGGCCAAATTTGAAGAATCTATCAGCAATTAACAAAATCACAGTTTTTCCATCAGATAGGGGAAGCCCCTCAATAAAGTCCATAGTAATATCATCCCAAGGTTTATTAGGAACCTCTAAGGGTTGTAGCAGTCCAGGATAAGGAACATTTTTAGTTTTATTTTTCTGACAAAGATTACATTCATTAATCCACAGCTTGATATCTGTAGTATAACCAACCCATATGAGATATTTGTTTACTCTCTTAACAATATCATGAATGCCAGAATGACCCCCCAATGAGCTAATATAAAGACTGAGAATACTCTTTTTTTTATATCACCGGTTGTTCCCAAGACTATTAGTCCTTTTTGTCTCAATATTCCTTGCTGAAATGAAAATTTAGGAATGACAGCAGGGTTAAGAGATAATTGTTGCACTAGTGTTTATATTTTTGTATCACCAATATAAGAATTTTTAATTTTCTGCAACCATAGAGGAACTGCACCAGACATAGCTTGTATGTAAACCTTAATTTTTGTTCCATCCTTATGCTCTTACCTCAAACCCTTTATTGTAAGTAATCTCATAATCATAGCCTAGCATTTTGCTCAATTATTTTTGCTGTAAAAAAGTTGTTAGTCTTTGCTCCATAAATAACTTAAAACTTTGGTGATCAGTTTTGATAATAAAATGTGATCCTATCAAGTAAGCTCTCCATTCAATCACAGCTTGTAAGATTTCCCGTTACTCTTTTTCATAAACTAAGAGCCCCATATATTTAGGTGTCAATGCCTTGCTTAGAAATGTTAATGGCCTACCTCCTTGCATCAAAACTACACATATCCCTTTAGCACTAGCATCAATTTCTATTACAAATGGTAATTTAAAATCTGATAAAGCTAGGATTAGAATTGAACTCATAGCCTGTGTAAGACCCCGAATTTTATGAAATATAAAATTTAATTTTGCTTCATATATATTTTTTCTGAAACAGTAAGTGGTTAAATTGACAAAGTTAAGGATGTTATGTGCAAATTTTATTTTGTCGGACAATATTCGTTTTGTCGGGGAATATTCGGGTCGTACGACGGCGCCGAAATAACTAATCATTGGTGGACCCCACAACAAAATATTTGTCAGATATAAAAAACGACAGAAGTAACCTTTTTAAAAAAAAAATAGTCAACGGTGTTATCACTTTTAACTATTAGAATACCCAGTGATAAAAGAATAGTATCATACGGTGTTTCATGGTATTTTACTGTAGCACACGGTATTCTACAGTGACACGCGGTATTGCACAGTGTTTCATATTATTGATCTGATAATGTGGTTATTACACAGTATTCATCAATAATTGTTGTTACACAGTATCTTACATTATTGATTCAATAATTGTTATTACACTATATTTTATATCATTGAATCAATAATTGTTATTGCACTCTATTTTAAAATTATTGAACCTAATAATTGTCACAGTAGCAAATATACAGTAATTTATATTATTAAATTAATAATAATCTGTAACTGTTTGTTACATTATTGTTGAATTATTGTTGTAGCATTATTTTATTATATATGTAGGCCCACAGAAAGAAAATATATATATATATTTATTTATTATTATATGTGAATAGTATGTGGATCCTTTGTGGGGCCCACATGAAACATTTAAAATGAGTTTTGCTGGGAAAGGGTTGGTGGAGGCTATTACAGCCTCTGCTGAATTTTTCAGCATTGGCATACAGCACGCCAATTCACCTACCACGCATAGTATCTTTTTTTCTCCTATAAATAGTTTACTCAGCTAAATAAAAAAATCACACCTAAAACATAAAAATTTTCTACAATTATTTTATGAGTTTTCTCTGAGAATAGTAAGGTTATCTTAAGCGTTTTAAACCAAAAAGAGTGCAGAAATTTTTCAAGTATTTTATTAAAGAGTAGTAATTGCACAAATACCAATTTCACACAACATTCACAAATTTTCCTTTATAAGACTCTTCTTTGAGAAGATTTATTTTAAAAAGCTTTCTTTGGAAGATTTATTTTGAAATATTATTTCAAAAATTATTTTTGAAGTTATTATTTTACACTATAAAAATTTATATTATATAAATAATTTTGATAGTTCATAATATATGAGTTATCATACACCTTAAAATTTATATGTGGTAATTACTAATTATATTATAAATATATAGGTTGATCAAGCTCATTTTTATCAATATCCAGTCACGTGATAAGATAAGGAATATCTTCTTTCATCTTCTATTAATTAAACTTACTACGGTAAGGAATATCATCTTTTTCATCTTTCATTATTCAAACCTATTATGGTAAGGGATATTATTTCTTTTATACTCTTAAACTTACTATGGTAAGTATTGTTTGGTAAAACTTTTGAAATGATTATATGTTCCTTAATAGTTTGTGCTTCATCTAATATCATTTTAATTGAACTTTCCTATTTTTCTGAACCTTTCTTTTGAACTGTGGATCTTGAATATCATTTTGAATTTCACTCCACATCATGTTGACAATTTAGATATTATTTAAATCTGCACAAAGTAAAATAATAAACTTTCAATATTTATTGTTTATCTTGTTTCTTCTGTTCATCATTTATATCACTGTTGTTATTCTAATAATCATAATCAAGTTGTTGTAGATATATGTGGCCTGGGGCACAAATAATAGGATAAAGGTGATATAATGGTGGTGTGTCTTTTATGGCACGTGGTAAAAGTTCTCTTTGGCCTGGGGCAAAGCTGAACTGTTGTTTGGTATGATTATGACCAAAGGCTGAAGACTGGTATAATCATGACCGTTGGTGTTATATTGAATATCTTTGGCCCGTAGTGCAAAGATGAACAGTTAACTTGCATGATTATGACCAAAAACTGTGAAATTGTATTATCATGGCTAGTGGTGTTTCAGATGATAAAAGTTGATGATGTTTTTCTTAAAAAGAAGAGCGAGTGGACATCATGGTCCATATGATTTTCCTAATAATTGTTATTATATTACAGTTATTGATCTAAACTTTGTTTAAGAACTTAACTGCAGTTGTTAAATTAAAACTTGTTATTTAAATTATTCTATCAAAAACTCAACTGTTGAAGGCTAACAATAATTTATTTGTCATTATCTTAGTCATGATATTCTTTACTTGGCTATTTGAGCTCACCCTTTTCTTTTGTTCCATTGTTTTCAATAGGAGATGAGAGAGTCGCTGGGTCTAGTCGGGGGATGGAGTGAAGATTCGAGTTGTAGCTGTATTAGTCTTCATAAGTTATAAAATAGTGTGACAATAATAATGAAAACTTAGTTGTGTATTATTTGAATATTGTATTGTGGTACGTTGTACGTTATATTGTAATAGTAGTTGTATATTTTGACAACTCAAGTTTGGGCTGTATGGGCCCAGATTTGGTGGTGTCACAACCTGCTTAAGATTATTGAAGGCAAAGGTAGCTTCTTCAGTCCATAGGAACTGATCCTTCTATAATAACTTGGTAAAAGGTCTGGATATTTCTCCATAGTTTCTCATAAACCTTCTATAGTATCCAATTAACCCCAAAAATCCCCTCAGATTCTTGACAGTAGTAGGAATAGGGCAGTTAACCATAGCATCAATCTTCCCAGGATCAGCAGAGACACTCTATTTGGAAATGATATGACCCAAGTATTCTACCTTAGATTGTGCAAATGAACACTTTGATTTCTTTGCAAATAAAGATTGTGACCTGAGCAAAGACAATGTGCTTTCAGGATGCCTCAAATGAGCCTACAAATCTAGACTGTAAACTACAATGTCATCAAAAAATACTAGAATGAGCTGCCTTAGATATAGAGAGAAAATTTGGTTCATGAAAGCTTAAAAAGTAGTTGGGGCATTAGTTAAGCCAAAAGGCATAACAAGAAACTTATAATGCCCTAAATATGTCTTAAAAGCAGTCTTATAAATGTTTGGTGGATGCATCTTGATCTGGTGATAATCAGATCTTAAATCTAGCTTTCTAAAGACCTTGGCTCCCTTTAATTCATCCAGAAGCTCTTTAATTATGGGAATAAAGAACTTGTTTTGATGGTTATGTTATTAAGTTCCATATAGTCAACACAAAATCTCTAACTACCATCCTTTTTCTTTATCACTAATATAGGTAATGTAAATGAACTTTTACTAGGCTATATGATACTACCAGCCAACATTTCTCTTACTATCCTCTCTATTTGATCTTTTTTGTACGTGAGGATACCTATAGGGTTTAGTGATTGGCTCAGAGCCAGTTTTAAGAGGAATGTGGTGATCATGAGCCCTTGGTGGAGGCAAATTTGAAGGTTCCTGAAACACATACTCATAAAGTTCTAACAGTTCACCAATTTCTAATGGGACCTTTTTAATTACATTGTCTAATCTGACTGAAAATAAGCAGGCTAGGAGGGAAATCTGTTCATTTCTATAAGTATCAAAAAGTTTAGTACCTGTTATCATGGAAATAGATGTTTCTTGCTCATCTTTAATGCCATGTGGCTTAACTGATTTCCTTATCATAGTGAAAAAGATGGTAAGTTGTCCAAAATTAAAGGTGCAGTCTCTAAGAGTCTTTAACCGTTGTACTCATAATACTGTATCACACCTTTTCAATGGTATTAATCTCATTTCTGTATTAAATTTATATCCTTATGCGCCCCAAATATAATTTGTGCACTTTTCAGAACTCACCATTTTAAACCCATCAGCCACTGAAACCTGCATTGGTTTATCCATTACTCTGGTACAATGAAGCAAGTCTGCAGTCTTGGTATTAAGAAAATTATGTGTACTCCATTGTCAATGATTATAATAATTTCTTTGTTCTTAACTGTAGCTCTAATTCTGATAGCAGTATCAAATGTACTACCATTCAATGCATGTATGGAAATTTTCATTTATTTATCTTGTTTCCCTGCTGATACAATCTGTTGTTCTTGCAAAATTCGATGATCTTTAGTCTACAAACATATATCTTCCTCAACCAATTTTTTTTCTCCAATAATCATAAAGATTTGCTTGTTTGGGCATTTATGAGTGGGAGTACACAACTCATCACAGTTGAAACAAAGTCCCTTGTGCTTCCTTGCTTGTATTTCCTTATTGTGAGTCTCTTGATTAGACCAGAATAGGTCTTGTTCCCTTTATGATTATCTGCTGCACCTAGAGGTCTAATCTTATGGCCCATTATCTTTGGTTGTACTAACTGAGAATTAGGACCCCCTTTATTAAAAATAGATCCCTGCAAGAAGTATTCCCCTTGTTTAACAAAATAATTTGACTTGGTTCTTCTGTAAATTGCTTCTACAGTGATCTCTTGAAACCCTAACAGCAGATATTGCTTTAGATAATTTATGGGGTTTAAGAAATTTTACAAAACCCCAAATTTCTTCTATCAACCCCCTTATGAAGCATTTAAAAAAATATTCCTCAGTCATTCCAAGATTTTTTGTATTAACTAATGCTCTTAAGAATTCAAATTTCTTCTGGTATTGGCTGAAAAAAGACAATTGTTGCAACCTGTTGAATTCTGACAACACATTATTGATGGAAGTATCTCCATATATACTATCTATATTTTCACCAAAGTGATTCTAAGAAACCCTAGGATTTGTTTTATAGTAGGCCAAGAACTAAGTTCTAGCCTCACCTTCTACATTTAAAGCTACACTCTTCTGTTTTTTATCATCAGCCATGGGATAAAATTGAAATAAGTAATCACACTTCATAATCCAGTTCTTAATGTTTAATCCATTCAACACAGGAAATTCAAACTTAGGAATTACAATTTTGGTGTTCCTATCATTACCAACTGCAGTGAACATAGGTGAATTAATGATTGTTTCTGGAGTTAAGTCATTTGGAGCTACAGACTTTCCTTTGAGGTTTCGTTAAAATTCTGCAATCATCAGGTCCATTGTATTCTAAATATGCCCAAATTTTTCTCCAAAAATTTCTACTGTTTATTGTAAGTGATAATGATTGTTCATCAATTCTTGAAGTCTGGAATCTGTGTTGCGTAGACCTTCTTCCAAGTTATCTCTAAATCGTGTTCTTGTTGCCATGGTGGTTTAACGGTCCAAGGATTGATTGCTTTGATACCACTTTTTACAATCTCATTTGGTTCCTTAATTATGAAGATACAAAGAAATAGCAATGAATGATTAATGAAGAAGAAAACAAACAGATTATTAAAGAAATTAAGAAATGGAAGAACTGATATGGTAGAAATTGTATTGAAGAAAGTAAACTTACAGAATATCAAAAAAATGTTATTACATTAGACTTGATTACTCTCCACCTATTACGGTTTATTTATATCACTAACATTAGCTGACAATTGATTTAACCAACTTTCCCTCTCAAAAAGTAGTTACAATACAATTTAAATGCCTAACTGCCAATAATTGCTAGTTAGTGTCACTCAATACTTCCACTGCCACTTGCTGCACTTGACTACACTTAGTTGTCGTAACTAACTTCAATGACTTCATCGTGACAGCTATCATCTTTTAATTCAATTGCAACTCAGCTCAACTTGCCAGAATTCCATATTTACTTATTTGCCTTTACTGGTGATCTAATGATAATCTGATGCTAATTGTTGTTATTGTTACAAAGAGTGCCCACCGAATAAATGGTAGGTAGATGAGGACGGAGGAAAAGGATGAGGAGAAATAGCACCCGCATCATTCATTCCTCCTCTATCTCCCTCCCCCTTTCCTTGTTGTTCTTCGTTATCCATCAATTCTCCCACTCCCCCAAAATAAATAACACCTAACTAATTTGAATTAACCAACCCACCAAAAAAAAACATAATATAAATTTCATAACATCATCAATTCCCCATTCGAATTACCAAGCAATCAAACATTAATACAAATTACTTATCATAAATCCCAAGGCATTTGCAAGGAACGAAGTTAGAAAACTAACACACCCTTTTTAATAAATTTTTTGATAATTTGCCAGGCTTGAGCAGCAATTGTGTGAGCTGATGAATAAATTTAAGACATTAAACTTTAATGAGAATTGAAAGATATTCTTATAATAGACTTAGAAAATAGTTGAATTATTGAGATTTAGTGTTTGTAATTGTGATTGGCGTTTAAAATAATTTAGATGGCTGTCATGTCCAAAAATTGAGTTTAAGGCATATTTATAGTATATTTTTTTTATTTTGAGATATTTAAGGTTACTTAAGATGACTTATATGCTTATTGGTAACTCTAACCCTATTTTTATGCTTAATTTTGTTTTGTCATAAGAAAATGAATTTCAAACAAAAAATCAAAAACATCTTTTAAAATTGAATCAAATTAGGTTATTAGACTCAAATTTTAGGCTAAAATTAGAAGTAGTATGAATCTCGTTTCCTATTTGACAAAAGAATTACAAAACTATTTTTCTTATCAAAATCCTAAATTTTCATCACTATCTTAATATATAATTAATTTTGTTTTAAATTAAAAAGCACATTTCTAAAAAACTAACGGCCAAAACATCAATTTCCTATGAATCTATATATATATATATATATATATATATATATATATATATATATATATATATATATATATATACATGATCATTTGGCGAAAACACTTTCTAAATGATGATTTTCAAAATCCTAAAAGATATTTTTTCAATAAAAATGACTTTTCAAATGACATTTACAAAAATTACGAAAATTCAAATTTTCAAAAGATTTTTAGATCAATCCTTCGTCCCTAATAATAAGGGCTCAAAATTGCTTTCAAGATAAAATGTTATGATCTAAAGAGTTTAGACATCTAAATAATGTAGAGTATCTGTCTAGAATTGTATTTGAATGAAGTAATATTGTTCGACAATTAATTTTTTCAAAATGTCTAAATAACACTATTTTACCATTTTAACACTTTGCGTTGTCTAAAAAATTTATTTGATAATTTTAAATATTCAGTTTAATAAATGCGAGTGAATAATATTGTTAAATGTATTTATATAAAAAAAATTATATACTCTAGTAAATAAATATTAAACAAATGATCGAATTTTTTTTAGCAATAATGTATAATATAATGACTATTACATTAGATAAAAAAATGTCGCAGGTTTAATAGAACAACAACATAGTGTAATAGTTCAAGAGAATAATTATATTTTCTCCGTTTCAAAATATAAGAGAATTATTAACTTCATAAAGTCAATTTAAAATATTTTAAAACTCATAACTGTGACACCCCATGATTTTACAAGATTGCTAAACAAGCATTATGGTAAATTAAGTAAAGGTTAATAATTAAAACCTAGTTATGAATGACAGAAAGTGTAAGAACAATGTAATACAAACTGTTATGTGATCAATGTGCTATTATGGCCTATGCGGTAGATTGAATATGTGTATATGTATAATTGATATCATAGAGAAAGAAGGATTCAAGAAAGAGATTAAAGGAATAATAAGATTGATGATCTTTAAATAGTTTGAAGTTATTAAGAACTGATATTGAAGAATTGAAATAAGATAATCAGGTATATGATGTGTAAAGACCGAAAGGTAATACCCCCGAGCATGAGTAGAAAGAATGTTGAATGCAAGTACAATTCAAAGTGAGATGTGTATGTTAAGTGGACAAGCGAATGGACGTAAAAGTCATACAAATGTATTATGATCTTAAATGGTTAAAGAAATGGATTTTGGTAATCCGAGAGCAAAGTTTGCTTTTCGAGAAATTAGTTTATGGAGAGAGTGAGTATTTTGATTACTTGAGATGTCAAAAATGAAATTTGTGAAATGCGAACCCGATAAGGTTCGTAGAAATTAAGAAAGTAATGGTATGCAAATATGAAAATGTTGTAATTGTTATTATGGATAATTATAATTACGTCATGAAATTCATATTTTGAAGTGTGACAAATACTATGGGACAAACAAGTTATGGAATATGTGATGGTGGATTAAAATTCAAGCTTAAGGAAATAAATTTGGTTCAAAAAGGACTTGAATTGGTGCAAAAATAAGCAAATTATGAATTTAAAGGAATTAATTCTCTAGGAAAATGGGGTAATAACTAAATTACCATTGACAAGTTGGGAAATGACCAAGATATCCTAAGATAAAGGAATGTCTAATATGTCCTTAGCTAGCCATGAGAAATGACTTGAGTGCCCTTAACCTTATATGAGTTAACTTAACCAAAACTGGTTAAATGCTGGAAGATTTAACCAATATATGTATATGTATATAATTGTATGTATCAAGGTTACTACTCCACCTCTTCATTTTTCAGCATTCGAAGTTGCAAGAAGCTAAGAGAGAAAAGGGAGTAAAGCTAGGGTTTACAAGAAAATTTTGAAGAATTCATGAGAAGGAGTTCAAACCATGTGGAAATCATCCTAAAAAGAGAGTATACAAGCATAGCAAAGGTTGTAGCAAGGAGAAGAAAGCTACAAATAAGGTATATATGACTTTAAGTTTTGAATCTCATCTTTTATGAGTTTAAATGGAAGATTATGTATAGTCATGCAAGTATTCATGGATAAAAATAAAAAGTTGTGTGAGTTATGTGCTTTATGTGAAGTAAATGATGAAACCCTAGACATAAAGTTGGTAGAACAAGTTGAAGGACTATTTAAGTCCATGTTTAAGGCTAAGGACCATGAGTTATTGGTTGATTATGTGTTACATGTGGTTAGAAATGATAAGAACCTAGTTTGAAAGATGAAAAATGCTTAATACATGCATATTATTATGCTAAAAGGCATCAAGGAATTATAGATGGTTTAAAAGTATGTTTTGGTATGAAAAGTTTGAATATTAGGTTATACTTAGTGTGTAGGCCAAATTGTAATCTGTAAAGTGACTTGGAAGATGCGTATAGAAGTTTTGTGATTACCTAAAGTTGTTGTATGTGTATGTGATTATGCATATGAAGCATAGAATCCAAATATTAAAGTTGGTTTAAGGATGGAAACAAGTAAAGTTGATAAAATGTCATTAAAGTGTGAATTTTGGCCATTTTGTGTAATTAGTGATCAAATGAGGCCAAAAAGCTAAGTTTGATGTAAATACATGTGTTCAAGTTGATTTGAAAGTTATTTGGCGTCTATGGCAACAATTGAATATTTTAAACATTTAAAAACGTTTGTCAACGCCTAAAACGACTCATTTTGGAAAAAATAAGTTCATTTGAAAAGTTTTAAATATCTTAAAGACCCGTACGAGTCAATTATGTGCTATATGTGTTAAATGAGGTGTTAGAATCAAGTTTTGTAAAAAGGGGCCAAAATTGTATATGTTTTGAAAAATGAAAAGTTATGAAAGTTTTTAAAATTTGATGGAAATGCAACTAAAAGATGATTTTTGACAATTATGAAGAATTAAAGGTGAAATGAATTCAAATGGCCTAGTTTTATGTTATTATGCGTGTTTACATTGATTTGGTAATCAACGGATGAAAATTAGAATGAAAATGAGTTTCGAACGATCGAAATCGATTGTTTCGACCCTAAATGGACTTTTACAGACAAAACTCGCATCGGGTATAATTTAATGATTTGAAAGGCCTAGACATGTCCTATATGACGTATGTGAGCTATGTTAAGTGTTGGAATTGAGTTTTGAAGCTTAAAGCCAAAAATCACAAAGTTGGAAATTTAGTTTAAAATTAGAAAAAAAATTCTTGGTGTGGAAAAGTGTTGAACAACCCTCCTACGGGCTAGTTTTACAATGATTTTGAGTAACCAAATGTGCCAAGTAAAATTTTTATAAAATACTAGGTAGTAAGACCTAACTATGGTCCAAATTTGAGCTTAATTGGATGTAAGACGAATGAGTTAAAAATCAGCAAAGGTAATGCAAAAATCAAAAATGCTAATTCTGAACATTGCGCCTAGGCGCAATGTTTTGTACTAAACATTGCGCCGAGGCCAAATGTACTATTTATGACCGAGAACATTTCGCGACCAATGAGCTCTGATGGTGCCGAGGTGAGATTGTTATACATTTGAAAAAAAATTGAGCTTCCAAAAAACTATATTTTGATATGAGATGATAGAAACAAGCTATATAAACCCTAAAATTGATAATAATGGTCAATGTAAAGGGTGTTAAGGTATAATAGGATAATGAATGGCATAATATAACATGTCTACAGCTAAGTCAAACCATATTAAGGGTTATGTAAAAGGTCGAGAACGAGCTAAGATGTGTTATTAACCTATATAAGGTGTAATACATCAAAAGTGAAATGAATAGAGATTAAGGTTAAGTTTTAACGCACGAAATTCTAGTTAATGTGGTTTAAAGTTAATGATTATCTTATCCAGACATAATTAGACTTAATTAAGGTTGTGGGATCTCGGTGCGTTACAATAACTAACATGAATTTCTTTAATTTTAGTTCATACGATATGAAGATTGAAAAATATCAAAAAATTAATACTCATCGTAAAAAAATTTGTTTCATAATTTTTAATAATCTCAATTTTAAATTTAAAAATATCTGTAATCGACTTTTCAAAAATCAATAATAGTATTTAAATTTGGAATGGAGGGAGTATAATATTTATTGAGTCTATTTTTATCCATAAATTTAAAATTTTTATTAAGAGTCAATTCTTAATAATTTAAATTCAAGTCTCTTAGCGAATGAGATAGTGGGCAGTTAAGATATATACTTTAAAATGCAATCAAACATCACCTTAGACGATTTAGGAGATGACACCCTAAACTTTCTTTTTATAATGACTCTGGGAGACGATACCTAAATTTTCTTTTTACCATAACTTAGATTGTTTAGGAGATGACACCCTAAACTTTCTTTTCATGATGACTCTAGGAGACGATACCTTAGATTTTCCTTTTATCGACTTAGACGATCTAGGAGACGATACCTTAAACTTTCCTTGCATATTGACTCTAAGAGACGATACCCTAGATCTTTCTTTTATGACGCGAACCACCTAGGTACAAGACACTGTGCACATACTTTCATTTTTTTTAAGCCAACTTGCTTAAATTTTAGGGAAAACATTTAGAAAGCGTTAATCATGTTTTATGAAAGTCGGGGGGGGGGGGGGGGGGGGGGGGGGGGTGCCCAACACCTTCCCCTTGCTTAATAAAACTCCCGAACTCTAGGAATTTGGGTTGCAAGTCAATTTTATAGAGACACATATGGGACATCTCATTTATCAAAAATTTAAAAACAGGATAAGTTGGTACGTCCACTTAAATCTATACCGACTGACAACTCTGTCTAATTAACCCACCTTCAAATCAAAATACCGTAAGTAGAAATTGGTTTTTTTTTTCAAATCACCCCGCATAATAATAAAAAAAATTAAAAGGAAAAATTTTGGCATCGACAGTGCTTATAGATAGAATGAATTAAGATTGTTTGGTAAGTTTTGATAAAGAGGGTGAAAATGATATTGAAACCCTTCTTTGTTTGATTTTCAAGTTAAGGGGAAAAAAAATTAGGTCTTTGTGTAAGTTACAGAAAATCATAAACATACAATCAAATTGTAATAAAAACGTGAAAGCGTGGTATAAATCAAATTTAAAAAATTTCTATAATTACTCAGGATCTACCTTATGCAAAACTATTAATTAAGGAAGGATAAAATTTATACCTTTGTAGATAACCAACTTTTGATCAGTTACTAGTTCACCTCCAAAATCCTTTACGTTTCTTCAAGATCCACGGATCAATGATAGCTGCCCAAGCGTGTAGCCTCTAAAGGTGATCCACCAAGAGTAATATGAATTCAAAAAATAATTTAGATTCTATTAGATCTTGGGTGACTAACCTTAATTCTCTCTCTCTCTAATTCCTTAGATGTAGAGAATTATAAAGTATTCTTCAATACTTCAATTGTGTATAAACCATATCTATAATAAGACATCTCTTATTTATAGACTTCTTCAACCCTCCTAAACTCTTTAGGAGTATGGTTTTAATTTAACTTCTAATCTAATTATGAACTAAATTAATTATTATAATAATTACAATTCTTAAATCATTCAGGAACAAAGTAATAATAATAATAATAATAATAATTCTCTTATTAATTATAATTAGTATTTCAAAAATACTTAATTATAAATATGAAGTTATTTAATTTATTCTATCACCATAGTATAAAGTAAATACACTTGATTTATTATTACCATTATGTCACTTACTTCTAAAATAAATATTCATATTTTATGGCATGATCCTTTAGGTTCAATATTGTACCGATTGTAGAATAAATAAATTAGAATCATTCTAATATTATTTATTATGAATTAAATTCATTTAATTCAAAATAAATAAATATATTTATTTTATAATAAGGGTAAGCTCCCTTAGCAATTCACGACTTTTCGGATAATATGAATTTAACATTTGATCACAAGGAACCTATTCCGCGAATAGTTATCGTACAATTCAATCATTCTACCACACAATATCTCAGTCAAATATAAGACATGGAATTAATATCAAGTCTTATTTTATTTGATTATATATATTTCAATTCTTAAATGCACAACTCTGATTAATGTAAATTAGAAACTCTTTTATAATTTTCATTATACCTTGGTCAATGATTTCTGAGCTATCATTTATCAAATCATATAGGATATTCTATCCCTTCACTGAAAGTGGTAGATTATTTTTTGATCATTCACCTACCTCCATGTACAACTTATTATACCTGAACATATCATTTGTTATATCCAAATAGTCTTAAGAAATATAACAAAGTATAATTCATCATAAGCAAGATATTATGATGATTTTAAGTCCAAGTATTACTTATACTACTATCACATTAGGAACTCCTATTGACAGGCATGTAAAACTCCATTAGGTGTTCCTTAAGCGAATCACGTTCAGTGAACTTATTCTCCAATAAGCACATACATACTTGTTTTAATGTCTCCACACAAATCATTATGAGATCAATCACCATCCTCAAAAGAACAAGCATAGTATGTATTAATCTATGTAGATCCACTAATTTCTATTTTAGTGATCCTATGATTAAGAACATTTTAGTTTTGAGTTATCTTGAATTTAGATCTCATTAGCATAATCAACATTATGATTCTAAAATTATTGCTCCAAAATTATAGGTTTATCCATTTAATTAATTCAACCAATTAATCATGAATAAAGAAATGACTTTAAATATAATTTTTATTAACAAATGAATAAGATTACAAAGTATGCATATCACATCAACATGTAATTAGTTTGAGAGCATACTACTTTCACTGTCTAACCTGACTCGTACGCTTCAAAAAAAGTTAACAAAAGCCTTTAATTTTAACGGATTGAAGAAAAAAAATTGAAACAAGCACGTATTTGTAATCTTTTTTAGTTGCGGGAACTATTTGTAATTGTGCCCCACTACAGGCATTAATACTTGATTTAACTCAAAGGGAATGTAATAAAATGTTGAAAAGTTTTCTTTCCAATTTTTTGGAAAGAAACCATCTTTCGGTCCATTATCTTCTCTCAAATAAAACTCATAAATGCATGTTTGATTATGATATTATTTAGTGTGTTTAGAAGTATAAACGCACTACATAAATTTTAGTGTGTTATGCTTGTTAAATAAAGAGAATTGATATTCATATAAATAAAAGTGATTGTTCTACGAGATTTCTTTGACATGAATAGTAAATGAATCTCATACTTATGTATGTGAGAGAGATCTTGTATAAATATCAATTTTAACTTGTAAAAACAACAATCCTCTAAATAAATATGTTGAGTTTGAAGTAAATTATTTGTAGATAAACAATATATTTATACCTCCAGATGCTCTATAAACGGAGTAAATGAATAAACGCTAATAAATTGAATGACCTTTTGTGTCCCTTCGTTATATATCGGAATTTTATTGCCAAAATTACTATAAAAAAGTGACAGTTATGCCCCCCTTTTTAGCAAACAAAAGTACTATTTATATATTAAAAACTGAACCAAACAGAAGTTCAAGAGGACATATTTTGAACTATACATATTGGGGTAACTCTGTACATAATATCATAGGTTAAAATATTAGCAATAAACTGAGGTGGCTGATGAAAAGTCACAAAAAATATCTCCTTGAGTTTGAGCCTTCTTAGTTAGGATGTCCGCCACCTTGTTAGCTTCTCTATATGCGAATTGAAGCTTCACCCTCCGCGACAATTATGCCAACTTTTACTTTTGCATTAACTTACCGTGCGCAAACTTTCATAACATTAGGATCACTTGTTTTAAGTACACGTTTGAAAAATGCATCATGTAAATTACTCCCTCGATTTTTTTTTTATTTGTCTTAAAAAGATTATGCGTATAAATTAAAAAATATAATTAATACTTTATTTGATTGACAAAATTAAGTATAAAATTTTAAAATTAACTTTTTAAAATTTATTAAAAATATGATAGAAAAATAAATTAACTTATATATATAAAGGATAATATATAAAATTAAGCATTTAATACTTTTTTAAAATTTACAAATGATAAATAAAAAAGAATAATTTTTTTTTTATAAAGCCAGATTAAAAGGAATGGAGTTAATATTCATGTGTTTCAAGTATATGTGGTACGATTTGGTTTAAATGTTGACGAAAGTTATAAATAAATAAATGTATAAATAAAATAAACATATTTATAATTTTTAAAAGTATATGTATGACATTGAAACTGTTATCTAAGTTAAACACAGAAATATCATTCAACTTTATCTCGACTCTGTTCCCCTTGACTTCATATTAAATATGTCTCGTTCAACTCTATCACTTCATTATATGTATGGCTTGGTTTTGACAATAACTCAAAATGATATAAATCAAAAAATATTATTACTGACTTTTTGTAACACCCCCATCTCAATTAATGGAGAGAAAAGTTACGCACAAATAAATTTTAAGGAGAATATTAAAAAAAAAAAAAAAACTCTCTTCACACTTACTCTTAAATTCTTTTACAAACTTGTTAGAAGAAAAATACAGCATAAGCCAAATGTCCAGTACAAATAAAGAATGCAGAAATAAAAATTAAAATTGAATAACAAAATCAACTAAACTAAATAACATAATCTTACTGAACTGAACTAATCTACTGAATTGAACCGATCTACTGAATTGAAACCGATCCACTAAATTAAACTGATTTACTGAACAACATAAAAGGCTGAATTAAATGACTATGTTTATTTCATACCGAGCTCAAAACATAACAAAACAGAAGTCACACATTGAACTGCAGATCCAAATACGTGCAAAATCGAAAATGTGTGCTCAGCACTACAAACAACACCAAATCGTAAAACATAACAGAATAGAATGTTAGGGCCGACCCATACACCTCCCACAACAAAACACCAAATGTCTACCAAAACACAAAATGCAGACGTCGTGGACTGATCACACCACCACGGAAGGTGTCATGCCTCAGTGTCAAGAAAACATACTTGTAGTACCCCCACAAATGGTTATACCTCAGGTATACCCAATGGTACATTCTAACAAACATATCATGTCACAATACATGCGACACAATACTAACAAATAGGTTCTAATACATACATGCTAAATCGAAATAAATCAACACAAAGTTTCCCAAATATACTAGCATGTACGTTTTTACGCAATCAAAATAAATATTAGACACGCTTAATAAGTATAAAGAGTACAAGTTTAAGTTGTGAATATCTAAAATCAAACAAAACTATCATATGCATTTGACTATGAACAATATTTCGAAATAATATTCAAATTCTAATGAGGAACAAAACAAACAAATTATAATCAAAAGAATATCGCTGAAGGAGTAAAGAATCCGTACCTGGAATAAGCACTGTAATACCCAAAATTATATTCCAAAAATGACACGTTAAATTCCCTCCGTTTGAACTAATTAAACAAAATAAATAAATAAATAAATAATCAATTGATTAAGTTTTACACATTTTCTTTCTCTTAGGCGAATTTGAAATCCTTTCGTTCTAAACAAAATTCTACCTAAAGTTATATATACATAAATATTTTAATCATGGTAACGTATTTATTAATAAATAATAATATTCTTGTTCCTTCCGAAATACATACAAGTATATTCACAAAAATATTCGTTTCATTTTTAATTCTATTACAAACAAATATTATTTTATATTATTATTATTATTATCTGTCAAAACTTTAAAGTTACAAAAATACTAATTTAATATTCCAAAATGTTAATTACTAACAAAGATATAACAAAATATATCAACTAATAAACTAAATAACATACAAAAATTAAAACTTCAAAATTAAAACTAATATAGAAAATTAAATAATTACACAAAAAAAGAGAAAAAGACATGCCCGAAATTATGAGATTCACAATCCGCCTACATCCTCGACATCGAAAAATATTTTAACTAAGAAGGTTCTCACTAAAAAAATCCTCACACAAATGGGATATACTTAAAGTTTAGTGAAATAAAACCAAATGGGATAAAACCATATATATAAGTGAATGAAGTGAACTAAGTTGCAAGGCTAGGCCACGTGGGACAAGGAAGAAGGGGGGGGGGGGGGGGGGGGGGGGGGGGGGGGGGGGTTACACTTTTGATATCTTAGGGATTGCAATTTTAATATTTCCCGTCTATACTTCTGGTTACAATGGAGGTCTAGGAAGAGAGTTTGATTAGGGTTGAATTGGTGTAATTTTATTGGATCTGTTTTAGTTTTTTCTTTTAAAATTTCAAGTGATCAGTTGGTCACATAAGTGGTATATGGCTATGAATTTGTTTGCTATTACGTGTTAATAGATTTTTTGAAATTTTTATTTGCCTAATTTATCCCAATCGAAGAAGTCGAAATTTTTATTCGACTATTTTATCCCAAACAAAAAAAAAAGGCATGTCTTGGGTGAATCAATCGATTAAATTGGCAAATTTGGAGGAACACCCTAACATCATTGACATCATCTCTTCATCATTTTTGTTTTCACAATGCTGCAGCACAAAAGTGATGTACATGGAAAGTCATAAACTAAAATTTTGATGGAGATGTTAATTGCAGAGTGTCCCATCTTCCCATGAGTTCACTTGGAGAGAGTTGATATCGTTCTGTGATGTTTTAGAGAGAATTAAAATGACAGAAGAGGACTACCATTTTGTGATAGTTCCGCAAACTTCTGTTTCTTGGTGCTTGAACCTGCCAACTTATTAGTCTTCCAAGTGCTTGCTTGTCTAAATCTGCCTAATTATTCTCTTTCACGAGCTTGTGCATATTAATCCGCAAAAAGACTGCATCTCTTCGGTTTTCTCTTTCAAGCATTGCATGGTAATGGATCCAAATTTCATTTATTTTCTATCTGGAAGACTATCAAAATGAATGAGATGAGAGATCATCAAAGCTTGTACTGGTGCTCTATTTTCCTCCTTGCAGGTCTGCAACTTCGTGTATAAACAATGATTGCTGGCAGTATGTTCTAGGCCATAGCCCTAGAGGATGCAGCTGATGAAGAAGTAAATAAATATAAATGCCTTGCTGACCATATCAACTTCGTATTGGGTAGCCTATTTCATTCAACATGAGTGTTTAAAACAAGGGTCATTGGTGATCATTAACGGGGGACCAATTGTCGGGTGTATTTTTTAGTAACTACCAGGTGTGCTTTTGAGAGTTAAACACTGGTTCTCGAAGAAAAATGACCGAGCCACCTTGAACAAACTGAAGATGTGATGTGGGTCCCAATTATCTTACTTTTCATTTTGCTCTTGCAAGTTTTTGAGACACGTAACACGGCCATCATCTTCTCCAAAGTACAGCTGGCTATAAACAGAACATGTATAAGCCACATAACTACCCTAAAATTATTCAGCATATTTGGAGTTCCTTTGCAATCATGATACACATTGACATTGGACAGTTTGTCTTGATTGCATTGGAGGCAATGTGTGATCTACTAGCAGCGTATCCGGCCTGCAACAACACCCATAAAACAAATAAAGTTTGTTGCTAAAGAAGTCTGGACTTGAATAAAGATCTAATTAGTATAATTGTATCAACCAGATCCAATCCGCATTAGCATTTCCACATACACAATCCTGATTTCAGATTTCAGATTATTTATGATTTCAATTTTTACTACTAGCATCAATGGCCTATTATATTGAAGCACTTAAATGGATGAAATTTAATAATGGATGGTTGCAAAACACTTGATCCTAAGAAAGTAATAAAGGGAAAGAAATAGAAGGAAATAGGAACATATTCTTGCAGGGAATCAATAGACGCAAACAATGGCACAAACCTTGATTAAAATCAATGTATTAAATTATCTAATTAAAGTTGTGGAAATTATAATAGTTGTAAAAAAACCACGACTTGTAGACCAAGTAAAATTTTATTACTAATATAACTTGGATAACCTATTTAATAAGGAAATAACTCCTAATTACTTCCCACTATAAATAAAATATCTAAATTCATTTACCTACTATAGTTTTTCCAAGTCAATAACTATGTGATCTACTATGTTTTAATAATTTTTTCCCTAAATAATAATACAAAATAATCATTTAATCTTCACATGATGTTTCACATCAAGAAGAGTCTTGTACAAGGGGTAGATGAGTAGCAGTAGACCGAAAATTACTTTGGGACAGTAGTACAAAGACTTGAAGTAGTAGGATATAATTAAGGACATGGCCTATGATAGGAGTGAGTAGAGAAATGCTGGCATACTAAAGGCCAATAAGGTGTTGCACCATTTTTTTTTAATCATCCGAGGGGATGAAGATGAGGAATTACATAACTTCCTCAAGCAGAAGAGGGAGGAAACGAGACTAGTGCCTTTCTTTCCCACCCTGACAATTAATATATATATATAAATATTATACACATACAATGACAGAGAGTGATCCATAACAAGCATTTGCTATGGACTATATTTGAGCAAACAAATCTCTGGTTGTCATTCGGTACTAATACTAGCTGATTCCACTAGTACAAGTAGTGGATAGCCAATGACAAAAAGCCCTTGTTTGAATAAAATATTGATATAATTTTAAACTACCTACTACTACTAGTAGCAGATAATGGGCAGAAACTTATAAAAAAAGGTTAAAATATGGTAAGTGCCACTATTAGATATCTTTTATACATCTCTCTCTCATGCACAGATAGAGGAAATGAGGAGAAACTTTTGGTGGGTTTAAAATTTAATTGATCTATTTTGCTGCTGATAAAAGGAAAGTAAGCATAAATACATTGAAGCGTGATTTTCTCCTCCTTTAAAGGTATAAATTTTTTCTTTTGATAGTTGAATCTGTATCACTCTATCAAGCCCACATAGTGGCTTAATCAAAAATATAGAGAGAAACATAAAATTAGACAGAAAGTAGACTGAGATTAGAGAGAAAATAGACAGAATTTGAGAGGAAGAAGGATAACAAAACTTAGTAGATATTGTTGAGTTCGTGACAGAGAAGAGAGACAAAAATAAGCAGAAAGTTTAAACAAACTTCTGTTCATTTCACTCATTCACTTAATTCATAATGTTTGGAGAATACTTCAACTATTACAACTATTTATAGATGGGAAATCTGCTGAAAATAAAAGCCAACTTCCTACACCACTACCTATCCTACACTCAGATGTAACGAACTCTCACATGCATTTTACTCTCTAGAATCTACTATTATATGCATTGCTGCTCATTTTACCCCTCTCCTAACATTCCCTTCCCCTTTAGAAATTCCATGTCCTCGTGGATTAGAAACTCTGCTGGATCATTTCCCTTGCAACTATCTTGACAATCATTGTAACTCTTCCTTTCCTTGGTCCACCAGGGTCAAATTTGAACTTCAAGAACTTGCAACCTGTACTGATCAATCTTTTCCTTGTTGAATAATGAGGAAACCTGATATAGTTCTCTCTTGATATTAACTCGATAAAGTCTTGAGTTCTTGATTTCTTTTCCTTCAAGTACAGCCACCATTGATACTTGCTTATCTCCATCATAACCAGCTGATTTGTAATATTCTCTTTGATAAACAGTTGCACATCCAACTATTCCACATGATGAAATTTTGTGGATTAGCCATATCAATAACTATTTCCCAAAATTGATACCGGCCTTGTGAATAATCACCTTTCAAAACAGTCTTAGCAACTATTGCTTATTGCTGTGACTGTCACATTTCCAAAGTGATCCAGTCATTCTTGAGCTGTGAAGTAGGCCAAACAACTCTTTAGTATCTTTTTGTTGAGCATCAATGCACACCATAAAACAGATGCTAACTAAAAGAAAGATTAATTCTCTTGGCTACCGCAGCCCAATCACAGCTTGGTCTTATGACCATCTGAAAAAACAACTGAAACATTATCTTCATAGTTTCTTCATTCATCAAGTAATTCTCTTTAGTTGTAGTTCTTAGCTGATTGAGTGTAACCAGCTTACTCATCAGGATCATAACACCACCAAAGTTAGTAGGACATAGATAATTCAAATAAACCATGGTTCTTGTCCAACTCACTGATATGGGTTTGTTAGCTTTAGAGAATCTCAAAGGAAGAAGGCTTAGTTTAGTTTCTGTACAACACATTCCTTTGTTTGATCAATTTGCCTTGAAAATGAACTCTCAAACTGAAAGTTTTGGATGTATATTCCATTTTTATCTCTACAAGGAATAGGCCTACCAACCCACCCTCTTTGAACTGAGAATTCTAAAATACTACATCAATAATGCTCCTCCAAAATGATGCTAGCCATAAGAGGAAGGACCCTTGTCCCACAAGTGTGTATTCATGTCTCCTAATAAAGAAATTGGCATGCAAGAATCCAGGAGTTTGTTGCTCAAGATGGAACTCCATAGGTGGTTGACAGTTTTCCTTCAACTGCACCTCTAGACTTCCACAAAATTCTTCAAGTTCAGTAGATTTCTGGCTAAGTATAAGCTTCCTATTAGCTGAAGGGTGACCTGATGTTGGCACAACTTTAGTTCCATTGTTGGATCTTAAGGGCCAAGTGTCAATAGCTATAGGATAGAAAAAGAGGATTGCTTGTTGGTGGAGGTTGTTACCTTGAATTTTGGGTTGATGCCGGGAGATAATGGGAACTATATTTGGTAATTCCTTTCCCTTTAGAACAAACTTGTCCTTAAGGTAAGCTATAGTATTGTCAAATAATACCTCACTGGTTGCATCATCATCAGCTAGTGAGAAATCTCTTAATGCATACCAGCTAGTGACGTACTTTCCTCCATCCAAAAGATTCTTATGTACCATCACAAGATGCACTTTATTTATCTTGTCAATTACTGTGATTCCTTCCTTCAAAGCTTCTAATCATCTGCTGGAAATTTTTCAAAGAGGTGAGAAGGGAGTTTGAACTTTTTCAACTCCTGGACCTTTCACAATGCTAGCCTCCTTTCTATATGCTGAACCTCTTTGGAACACACATTCAAAGGTTGCAGTTCTCCACAGTATTGTGGATATCATTCATAAATTGTTTCTGCCTCATAAACAGGAGGACCATCACACAATGGTGCTTTATAATCTGAATTTTCATTGCAAGGGGAGAGTTCCAACATCAAGGGCTTGAGATCATCAACTTCATTACTTTGTGGATCTCCTTCAGTTTTAGGATCCTCATCAAATATTGGAGGCCCCTTGAAATCAAAACCTCACATTTTCTGGTTCCTCTTCATTTTTAGTTTTATTCCTTCTCCTCCATTGGCCATCTTCTTCGTCATTTTTCCCGACTCTTAACTTCTCAGCATGATTGAGATTTTTTTTAAATCCCTTGTCCCCTCTATGGCCCTTTTGAACTGTCCCTTACCTCCAAAAGGGTTCACAAAACCTTTCTTACTATCTGAGCCCTTTTTTTTCAACAATTCATTTATACCTTTCATGAAATAATCTATTTTCTCCTCTATGAGCTGCTACTTTTCACTGGTGTATTCTATAACTCAAAAAATCTTGTTGAAACATTTGGTTGGACACTTGGTGTGAAGGTCCAGCCATGTTTCTCAGAATTTTAGAATGAAAGGAATCACACAACTATTGTGATCTGAGTTTGAAAAATTATCAAAGTAGCAACAATACTACTTGATATTATTGTTAGAGTGTAAATATTCGGTAAGCTGTTAGAATCTGTAAGAATATTATTAGGATCTAGCTATTTAAGGAATGTAATTATACCATTGATTAGAGCTTTAATTGTAGCCCTTAGTTGTAGTTTTGATTGTAACAGTTAATAGCATATATACAATGAAATGATGAGAAAGATTTCACCTCTCATATTTCACCAATTTCTCTGTTTTCTCTCAACCCTAATATAGGTTTCCACCCGGTATCAAAGCTTGATCCCATTCTCAAGCCTAGACATGCCCAGACTCTTAACCTCCGCTTAGCTTTTTCAATTTACTTCTAGAAAGATTCCTTAATTTTTTTCTCATTTACAGTGGCATTACCTCTATTTTTTCACTGCCGGCTACCATATTGTTTACCTTACACTGTCACCATATATTACCTCAAGGTGTTCTATAAGCCTCTGAGTCATTCTTGTTGATATTTCCTTGGAGACTCCTGTTGCTTTTGTTATATCATATCATGGCAGAGTCTAGTTCCATCAATAGTGGTGATACTACTGAAGTGAATAAGGGACAGTTGGTTATAAATCACCATCTTAACTCCACTTTGGTTCTTAGTCCGTCTAAGTTGGATGGAAACAATTATCTCGCTTGATCTCAAGCATGTCATATGTCAATTGAAGCTAACCGTATACAACATTTCATTAATGGTAAGACAACAATGCCTACACAAGCGGGTGTTTCTCAGGAAGAATGTTAGTCTGATATTCCCATGGTAAAAATGTGGATATTCAATTCAATGGAACCGAACATGAGGACCAGTTATATGTTTTTAAGGACAGCTTATAAGCTTTGTAGAGCTATTGCCCAACCTTTTTCTATTTCTGATGATATGTCAAAGGCTTATGACATTCGAGATACAATTCAGAGAGGCAAGTCGGTGACTCAATACTATACCGAAATCACTGTTCTTTAGTAAGAACTTGATCTTTACCAAGTCTTTTCAGCTAAATGCATGGAGGATGCAGCTGTCTGTTAAAAGGTTGTTAGAGAAGATTGGTTGTTGATTTCTTAGATGGTCTTAAATATGAGTATGACCAAGTTTGAGGAAGATTGATTGGTCAGATACTCAGATTCCTTTCCCTCATTACAAGAGGCTCATGCCCAGGTTCAAAAGGAAGAAAGTAGACGTCATATTATGACTCGGGGTGCATGTGAGTGCTCAGCTTTAAAAGCCTCTCTCTCCTAGATTTTTTCCACTCCAGTGAAACCCCTGGGGACACCCTTTATTTAGTACTTTAGAATCCTCTTTTCCCCATTTTACTAAGCAGTGCAATAAAAATCGTTTTTTTTTTCGTGAACCTTGTGAATTAGCTAAACACAAATGATCTATTTATCCTACAATTAATAATCGTCATTTTGAACCATTTGTTGTTATTCATACTGATGTTTGGTGATTCTCTCGAGTTATTTCTCGTACCAGTAATCATTAGGTTGTTGCATTTGTTGACTGTTATTCTCGTATAACTTGGTTTTACCTTCTTCATTCCAAATACGAGGTTTTTTCCTGTTTTCAAGGCTTTCATAAAATGATACAAACACAATTTGATGATAAGGCCAAAATTTTGCATGCTGACAATAGTTGTGAATATATTGATGGTGCTTTTGGCTCCTATCTTACTGACCATGTAATTTTCTTCATACTTGTGTTAGAACTCCAGTATAATACAGTGTTGCCGAACGAAAAAACCCTCACTTACTAGAAGTTGCCCGCACACTCACGTTCACCATACAAATACCCAAATCTTTTTGGGGTGATGTTAGTCTCACTGTTGCATTTCTCATCAATCAACTTCCCTGGCTGTTGCATTTCTCATCAATCAACTTCCCTGGTTCTTCACTTTCCCCATGAGTTTTTGGTTACGTGTGCTTTCTCCATAATAGAAATCCTACTCAGGGTAAACTTGACCCTAAATTTCTACAATACGTCTTCATTGGGTGCTCTCCTACACAAAAATGGTACAAATGTTTTCATCCTCCCTCTAACCGAGTTTATATTACTCGTGATGTCACCTTTTGGGGATCTAAATCGTTCTATCTTGCTCCATAATCTTCTCGAGGGGAGAAATCTACTAGTACAGAGGAGTTGGTAGACCTAGAGCCCAGTTGTGGTCTTCCTTCTACTATCACTTCTTCTATAGTATATTTCTTCACAGGGGAGCCCAGATGTGGTCTTCCTTCTACTATCACTTCTTCTATAGTATATTTCTTCACAGGGGGTCATATGATAGATGAAAGAGACCTAATTTGAAGAACCCAATCCCAAAGAGACAAGGAACTAGTCACATTTGCACTACCACAACAGCCCTACTAAAATCCTAGTTCTTCCACATGCTCTAGTGATCCTAATGGTAATAATTTCAATATCCCTATTCATAATTGTGATATCAATCTTCCTATCGCCCTTAAAAAAGGAGTTAGGTCATGCATTCAACATCTCATTTCTACCTTCCCCTATTATGATAAACTATCTACTTCCTATCTTGCATTTGTTCCTCATTGTCCTCTTTTTATGTTCCTCAAGGTGGAAAGAAGCAATCAAATATGAAAAATGGAAGAAGAAATGAATGCCTAAAAAAAAAAAGGAGACCTAGGATTTAGTTCCTCTTCCCTATAGGAAGGGACCAGTTGGGTGCAAATGGGTGTATACAATGAAGCAAAAGCCTAATGGATCAGTTAAGAGACTCAAAGCAAGATTTTTTGCAAAAAGATACACTCAGACTCATGGAATTGATTATCAAGAAATAATATTTGCTCCAGTGGCAAAAATGAAATTCGTCTTAACCATTATATCTTGTGCGACAAACTTTGGGTGGAACCTCCAACAACTTGATGTGAGGAATACATTTCTTCATGGGGACCTTAAAGAGGAAGTATACATGGAAGTTCCTCCAAGCTTTACCTCATCAACAACTAAAGTGAAAAGTTGTAAGTTATGAAAAGCTCTATATGAGTTGAAGCAATCTCCTAGAGCATGGTTTGACAGGTTCTATAAAGCCATGATAAGATTTGAGTACAAGTAAATTCAAGCAAATCACACTATATTCTTCAAAAGAGGAAAAGGCCATATTACTTTTCTCATTGTCTAAATCAATGACAATGTGGTAATTGAAAATAATGAAGAAGAGATGGTTAATCTCAAGGCAAAACTTGCCAATGAATTTGAAATCAATAACCTTGACTCCTTGAAATATTTTCTGGGTATAGAAGTTGTCCCAACGAGAGTATGTACTTAATTTGAAAATATAAATGGGCATGTTAGGATGTAAACGGGATGACTTTCTCATTAACGTCAATCATCATCTTACAAGTGGCATGGGAATTGGGATCCACTATTGATAAGGAGAGATATCAACAGTTAGTGGGTAAATTGATTTATCTCTCACACTAGATTTGTTATTTTCCATGTTGTGGGAGTAGCAAGTCAATATATGCATGATTCACAAGATTGTCACATGAAAGCCATCTATAGAATCCTCCTAAAATATGCTCCTAAAAAGGGAATATTATTCTCACATCATGGACACATGAGGATTGAAGCTTTTTCTAATGCATATAAGCTGGGTGTATTGACGACTGCCATTCCACATGGATAATGCTCATTTATTGTCGCAACCTTGTCACTTGGCACGACAAGAACAATCGGTTGTGGTTAAATCTAGTGCATAATCTGAATATCGAACTATTGCCTTGGGGTTGTGTGAAATAATGTGGCTTCAAACATTGTTAGAAGACTAAGGAATCGTAACTAATGAGCCTATGATATTGGTTTGTGACAATAAAGAAGCCATTAGTATCGCAAATGATCCAGTACAACATGATAGAACAAAGCACATTGAAATTGACAAATATTTCATCAAGAAAAAGTTAAGCAGTGGTCTCAATTGCTTACCTTTTAACCAGACAAACCATTAGCTTGTTAATATATTAACCAAAGGCCTAAGTAGTACGACGTTACATTCCTTATGTTTCAAGTTACGTATGCGAGACATCCACGCACCAACTTGAAAGGGAGTGTTAGAATATGAATATTTTGTAAGTTCTTAGAATATTATTAGGATCTAGCTATTTAAGGAATGTAAATATAACCTTGATTATAGCTTTGATTGTAGCCTTAATTGTAGTTTTGATTGTAACATAATATAGTATATATGTAATGAAATGATGAAAAGGACTTCACCTCTCATATTCACCAATCTCTCTTTCTTCTCTCAACCCTAATACGAGTTCCACAATTATCGAACTTGAGTACCTTTTTAAGTGAAAAACGAACTTCCTCGAGTATTAAAAAAAACAAGGATTTCATTCCAACTAGCTTTTGCTCAGTTAAATTTTAACATAGTAAATGAGCACTCAAATAAGCTTATAATAGTAAGGATTCAATACTCAGCATAAACACTAACTACTATGGCAGTAGCAAGTGTTAGTACTAAGGATATAGCTGATACTGCTTATTTATAGAACGAAAAATTAACTATGGAACTGACATCAACGCTTTTGGAAATCTGAATTTTTATAATGATGTTAGTTGTTTTAAACACAGTGAACTAAACCATTTAAACACAAACAGAAGCAGATCGAACAGAATTATACCATAGAATTTGGTATACCTACTTACAATATAAGCAAATTATGGATTGAAATATGTTTGAGTGATGATAATAATGTGAATTAGAATTTGGGCTATGTATACATGAATAAAATGAGTAGGCTAAAAGAGTTTTATACCTATTACAAGTGGTGTAACATTTGTTTTTCTTCAGTTGCAGGTGTTACAGGAAAACAGAGCACTAGAAGCAGTTTTCTGCTGCTTTGGTGCTGAAATCTGTTGCAGATGTGTTGGGATTGATTATGGGTAGTGTTTGAATAGTAGAAGAGACTAGAAGTAGTAGATTTTAGTTAGAATTTATGAGAGAAGAATTCAGGAGTTACAGATCGAGGAAAACAAAACAATTTAAGGAAGACGATCATAGTTTAGGATAGAACTAGAGCTCTAATAACAATTTGTCAAGCCCAAGTAGTAGCCTAATTAGAAACATAGAATTAGATACAAAACAGAGTACAAATAGAGAGAATAAACAAAATTTGGGAGGAAGAAGGATAAGAAAACTTAGTAAATATTACTAAGTTCATAAGGGAGAAGATATAGAGTAAAATAAGGAGAAAGCTTAAACAAGCTTCTCTTCATTTCATTCATTTAGTTAATTCATAATACTCAGAGAATACTTCAACTATTACAACTATTTATTGATAGGAAATCTGCTGAAAATAAAAGCTACTTCTAAGGCTATCCTGCACCACTTCATATCCTACACTCAGATGTAACTAGCTCTAACATGCATTCACAGGTATTTTACTCTCTAGAATCTACTATTATATGCACTGCTACTAAATTTACCACTTTCCTGACACAATCTTCAATCAAATGTAACATTAGCTTGATTTTCTCCTTATTTAAAATATGAAAAATGGTTTACTTAAGCACATCAATGAAATGCATGCATGCTGCAACACCAAAAGTCTTGCATGCATGCATGTCAAAATATCATCCATTTGTTTTACAGCTAGCTTAAACTCCATGTGCTCGCATTAATATTTAACTGGAGCTTGATTTTCCCCTTTAAAAGTTTCTATTCACCATCTACTATTAGAAGTGACGGATGATTTAAAAACTATACTATATTTTATTCAAACCAGGGGTATTATGTTGTTGGGCTATCCACTACTTATACTAGCTAAATCCACTAGTATTAATAGCGGACGATGGGCCTTTTCTAAATCTGGATCGTTGTTTGCCATGGACTGCAAAGATTTGTTTGTCCTAATATAGTCCATAGCAAGCATTTGTTATGAATCAGTCCCATATATATATATAATATCTGTGTTTTTTTTTTACATTTGGTTATTAGTTTTTGCATTTATCCAATTACTAAGAATGCTTAATTTATTAATATTATATTATTCCTAATGTTTATCTTTTTTATTTTTCTTATGATCTTTCTATTTCATCCTTAATACGAGATTGTTTTTCAATTGACCCGAAGTAGTTTAAAATAAAAGGTATTGTTGTGTTAGGTTGAGTTAACATTTTTTATCTTGGGGAAGTATTTTTACCTAATAATAAACTTTAGTATGACAATAGAAGTCTTATTAAATTTCCTGCTCATGCGTACCTTATGCATGAGGTTCATCATACTTGTTATGGGAGGGGAGTTGATTTTCCCACGCCTTGATACCTAAAAATATAAATGAAGGATAACTAAAATATCATAAATCGAAAAAGAAAAAAGAAAAAAGAAACAAACAATTGGAACCAGCAAGATAAGTGTTGCAGTGTTATAATACAGTTGGAGAATAATAACCAAAGAAATCGAGAAGAAAAAATCATAAGAACAAGCAGATTTCACCAGAACCTCATCCAACTTGATGTATCCAAATGGCAATCTGGGGTCACTTTCATCAATCATCTGTTTCAATAGCTTCTTTAGATCTATTCCCCTGCCAATGCCTATCCATCCCCAATGTTCAGCCAAATTTAGCATTTCTGTAAGATAGGCTTCACTGTGAAGAGGTCCTGTCCAAAGGGGCCCTGAAACAACAAGCGAATCTGGAACCTGGAAGAACTAGGAAGACTCAGAATTTTTGGCAATTATAAAAGAACAAACCAATAGATTAGTTCCGAAACTTAAAGATAGGGATATAAACAAAACAGCCTCATACGTTCGTATTGCTCTTTCTTTATTATTAGGGGAAATGAAGATGACATTGATAGCATAAAATGCAGAGGATTTGACCCTATTTTAAAATATGGAAAGAATAAACTATCAACCACTAATACCATAGCAAGATGGACTAGGAGAAGAAGATACAGAAGTTGTCAACATATGTTAACATGTTCAAAGTACTAACAAACACAACAAAGAGATCAATCCATACATTCGCATTGCAGGGACAACTGATATGGCCAAGTTTGTCCCACAAAATTGCTTGAGAATTCCCACACTCAATGCAGTAGCTGATAAAACTATAATTCCTATTGTAAACAACAGAATAAATTACAGTTATATCAAGGTTAGACCTAATATTATGTATTTGAAGCAGAATCATAGCCAAATATCACCTGCTATTGGGAAGCTTTCCTCGATTAAGACGGAGCAAAACTCTAAACACAGGTCCATGATATGAATAATATGAGAAAAGTGGCATAACATGGTAACCCAGCACAGAAGCTTCACGAACGGCCCCGCCTATAAGCATTCTCAAACCAAGCTCATTGGAATATGGCATAGGACAGACATATGCTCCATAAGAAGCTAAGGAACTACAACAACAGAAACAATTCAACAAGTAATCTGTGAAACGTAAGCTTTGGGCAATCAATAATTAATAAACTTTCTTAGTCATATTATTAGAGCTACATCATGTCATAGCAGAAAAGAAAAAGAAAGTATTATTGATTTTGGTGTGATATTGAGCCAACAATATTGAAAATAAAATAAATACTCTCTCCGTTCCAAAATATAAGACAATTACTGGTTTTTTTAAAATAATTTAAGACATTTTCAAACTCAGAATTAACAAAGATTCATTAAACTATCTCAAAACTGAAAAGAATATTAACTAATTGCAAGATTTGCTATTTCAAAATTTTTAATAAATTATCAAATTTTAAGTTCGAAATCATCTCAAATTGACTTCTAATAATTTGGAAAAGAGGGTAAAATATAACCTTGAGCCCAAGTCTCAACCCAAGATACATAAAACAGAGGAACAAAGCTAGAACAACTTGAAGTGCAAAAGTTAAAAACGAAACAGAAAACTCACTGATAAGGGCGATGACCACCGGAAGTATAACCATCAGTGGATGTAATATAAAGCAAGCCATCTAATTTCAAAGCACCAAATGCAGACCTCAAGAAAGTCGAATCGCTCCCAAAAGAATCGACATCAATGAAATCAAAGTAATCCCTTTGAAGATAGCATTCTGACATTACCCGATTCGCATCGTTATTTGTGACAACCCACCTCCTCTCCTCCCCTGAACCTCTTGAAACCTGCGAAAGATTAGACAGTACGACCCTCTTATTATCATCATTTGCATCATTTGCTAATACAAAATCAGCTTTCGCTTCCACCAAGTAACGGAGAGATCGAATTCCGCATCCACACAAAGCGTCTAGAACTCGGAGACTGCCGCCGTTGGATTTCTTATGGAGGGCCGCCGCCAGAACTCCAAGGTCGCGGCCGGTTGCGCTTTCATGGCGGAAGAAAGTGTCACCGACATCAAATTCCAGACCCCTTTCGATTTGGTAATCTAATTTGCAGAATATGTGGGTGTTTGGTTTAGGGTTAGGTTTTTTGTGTCTGTCAACAACGACGGCGTGGGAATATAGGGTTTTAGGAAAGAGGAAAATCATGGCGGGAAACTTTTGGCCGATTTCCCAGGAAATTAGATATACTAATGTTTCTTTTGACGTTAGTTCTAGATTTGACATAAAAACTTGTTTATATAATAATAATAATAATAATAATATAAAAATTTTAATACTGTTTCAAATATTAGTTTGCAAATGAGGGTATATTTCCACTTGCTACCAGAATTGAAATTACATTCATTCGAATAAGAAAATTAAAAATAATACATTTAGTTTATAAATTTGAGAAGTAATAAATTTGATACTCGCAAAAAGAGGAGAACCAAAAAAATCTTTAGATATCAGATTCAACGAAAAAAAATACAATATATTTGGTTTATGAATTTGAGAAGTCATTGTAAATAAATATATATTATTCAAAACAAAAAAATAATAATTAAAAATACCTTTTTGAGAAACTATTGTAAATGAATATATATCACGCAAAAAAAAAGTTAAGAAAACCTTTGTGTGGCTAAGTCACTAAATAAATTCACCAAGTCGATTCAAAATCAATGAAAATGATTCGATATTTGTCTTGTTAGATTTTGGTATAAATTGACTAATAATCACCAAAAATGTAGAAGCGTTGGTTTATTGTTCAATAAAACCGATGTGAATTTCTAACACAAACATTTATTAATATCTATATTATTAAGAGAGAGCAATAGAGGTAGTTATCAACGTTTAAATTTGTTCACACGTTCAATCACTGACTTTGATATGAACATGCACAAAAAGAACTTGACGACTTGGGCTGCAAGGAGATATTTTCGGTGTGAAAATGAGAACAGACTTCAAGATATAGTAACAATGGAGGTAAAAAATATTTATTAGACTAGAATATCGTTTCACGTACCTCTATTTTTCTCCTTGTATTTATAGTAATCACATATTCTTGATATGATTACAATTCCTAATAAAAATTGTATAGTAAAGATCTTATTAGAAAAGATAATTATCATACAAATTAATATTTTATATGGTAACTAATTAGTGCCTTAAGTGGTAAGACGACAAACTCAAGTTTATTGGACTTAGGAGTCTTATGTGAGCACACTAGGCCTAATGGGATGTCGAGATAAGACCCAATATAGATAGTCAATTTGCGCTAGTAAATACGCAGACTAACGTTTGAAAGAGGTATGCCCTAAAGTCAACCACATTTAATGGGATAGCATTTACTTTATAATTTTATTCAATTTATTATTAAAAGAATTTAATTAAAGGCATTTACTTATTCATGATTAATTAGTTGAATTGATTAAATGGATAAATTCATAGTTTTGGAATAATACTTTATAATCATAATGGTGATTATTTTAATGAGATCTAAATTCAAGATAGCTCAAAATTAAAACATTCATAATCGTATGATCACTAAAATGGAAATTAGTAAATTCGGATAGATTATTACATACTATGCTTGATATTTTGAATATGGTGATTGATCTCATAATCATTTGTGTAAAGACACTAAAGCAATTATGTAGGTGCTTATTGGAAAATAATTTAACTGAACGTGACTCGCTTAAGAAAACATCTAATGGAGTTTTACTTAACTGTTAATAGGAGTTCATAATGTGGTAGTAGCACAAATGATACTTAGACTTGAGATAATCATAGTACATTGTGTATGATGAGTTATATTTTGTCATATTTCTTAATATTATTTGAGTATAATAAAGAATGTGTTCGGGTATAATAAGTTGTACATATAGGTAATTGAATTATCAATAAATGATCAGCCACTTCCAATAAAGGGGAGAATGTCATATGCGATTCGATAAATGACAGCTTAGAAGTCCTTGCCCAAAGTGGAATAAAAATTATAAAGGAGTTTCTAATTTATTTTAATATGAGTTGTGCATTTGAAAATTGAAATGTATATGACTAAATAAAATAAGACTTGACAGTAATTTCATATTTTATATTTGATCGAGACATTGTATGGTAGAAGGATTAAATTGTACGGTAACTATTTACGGAAAAGGTTCTTTGTGATCAAATGTTGAAATTCATATTATCCGAAAAGTCGCGAATTGCAAAGGAGACTTACCCTTATTATAGAATAAATATATTTATTTATTTTGAATTAAAGGAATTTAATTCATAATAAATAATTTTAGAATAGTTTCAATTTATTTATTCTATAAGCGATTTAATATTGAATCTAAATGGTCACACCATAAAAAAAATTATTTATTTTAGAACTAGATGGCATAATTGTAATAATAAATTAAGTATATTTAATTTATATTACGGTGATAGGATAAATTAAATAGCTTAATATTTAAAATTAATTATTTTAGAAATACTAATTATAAATTAATAAGAGGAGTGTTACTACTACTACTACTACTACTATTATTATTATTATTATTATTTAGGTTCTAAATGGTTTAAGAATTAATTAATAAGTATTAGTATAATAAATAAATAAGTTCTTAAATAGATTAGGAATTGTAATTATTATAATTATTATTTTAGCTCCTAATTAGATTAGATTACGAGTTAAATTAAAATCATACTCTTGTTGGTTGAAATCAGAACTGTATATTTATATTTTATTTATTAGATAAATTTCGATCCCGAATTCATTTGAATGAATAGCGTGCAAGCTGTAAGGTTTCGACACAGTGAAAGCAGCGGAATTTTTAAAAAAAAACCCTAAAACAGGATCCATGAGAAAAACAGATTAATCAGAGGTTCAGATTTTGTTTTACCGATTATGTAAGCTTAAATAGAGATGCTGGTGAATTCTGAAGCAGCCTCGAATCCTCAACGCAATCCAACGACTGCGTCTCTACGGTATCCACACGAACGCTCCGCGAATCGTCCCACGATCTGTAGCAAAAGGAACCGCAGTACTAGCCATCAAGATTATGATTTCCGAATTATGTTTCTCTCTAGCCTCTTTCTGAAAGCGGTTAGGGCTTTAGTTTTGTTCCTTACGTGATTAAGACTACTGATATATCATATATATAGTAGTTAATAGGAATAAACCAAAACCTAATTTAATTAGAAAAATAAAATCCGAATTTATATATATTATATCTTAATTAAGTCTAACTTAATTAATATACATATATATAAATTATCTTATTAATTTAAATTCGTAATTTTAAATACTATCAATCATATTGACATATTTAAATACTTACAATTTTAATTAATTCATTTTTTAAATACGTTCTAAGTGTGTGACCCTATAGGTTATTATTATGTTGACAATAATTTTAAAATCATATTATAAAATTATAAATAGTGAGCGACATCTAGTAATTCATCACTGCTACCCAAATAATAATAAGATCGGTGATTCGATGCAACCTTTTCGTGACCAATGTTTCAATGCAATTTAATCCTTTTAATCTTGACATCCAAGATTAAACTTGAGGCATGAAAATTGTCGTACTCTTCATAATTTAATCTGAGTTTTCTTGATCAATGAGTAGACTATATGAAATAAATCACTATTTGAGCATGACCATACATTTCATAGTCCTACTCAATCAAGAGGCCTATGGATATCACCCATAATATATAGGATGGTTAAATTCCATCTAGATCACTCATATTCCTCACACGATTCATGATGTACCCAATAATCACCTTTATTGTTCACCCTATTAAAGGTGGCATTTGATGATATCAAAGTATATAAATTCTCGTGTAATAATATAGTGATCTCAGGTCGGAAGATCATTATATCATTGTCGCTATGAGAATTTCTTATGACACTTCGCATAATGCTCCATGTAGAATTCTCATGGTGAGCCAGTCCAGTACATTGTTCTTTAACATGTACCTATGCATTGACTCAAATATCTCATATATTTATAACCAATGAGATTTGGCCATCAGTCAATCCACATACTAGTCTCAATGCATTAACTCTAACACAAGCATACATGGTCAACAAGTAATAAAGTGAATGTAAAAGTCAATCTCACGATAAATTAGTTATAACAGTTTCCCAAATACTAACTCAAAACAAGTCAATCTCAGTTAAACGATTGATGGAATGGAAGAGAAATTGAAATAAAATAAATTAACATTTAAACTAGAAAGCAATTTAAGATAGGTGAATCTAAGAATGCAATTTCTCCTAACATGTCATTTTTGTCTCTTCACTCTCTCTCAATTATACGGCCACGACGAATTGTCAATCGAGAATATGACAGTACTTATAGGCATATTTCTATAGCCAAATAAGCATATCTCACCCAAACCTATCTCATTCAACACAACTCAGACAAGAACAACACACGCAAGATAGTTCACTATATTTCTATAAGAACTAACACAAGCAAGGTTTTTAAGCACAAATTCTTACATTGGCTACACGCTGCATTTAGGTATATGTGTATCCTACGTACAAATTATGAATTCAATACTAAGACCAAATAACATTGTGACGCCTCCAAATCTGGGCCCATACAACCCAAACTTGAGTCGTCAAAAGACTACAACAAAATTATTACAAGATAGAATAACGTTCAACAATACAGTGTATAATAATACATAACTAAGTTTTCATAATTATTGTCACACTATATACAACATGTGAAGACTACAATAGCTATCACTCGGACCGTCACTCTATTCCCCTGCTAGACCCGGTTACTCTCTCATTTTCTAAAAAACAATGGAACAAAAGAAAGGGTGAGCTTAAATAGCCCAGTAAAGAATATCATGACTAAGATAATGACAAGTAAATTATCGTTAACTTTCAACAGTTGAGTTCTTGATAGAATACAATAGACTACAAGGTTTGTATCAAAAACTGCAGTTAAATTCTTAAACAATGTTCAGATCAATAATAGCAGCGGAATGAGCAATCTATTAGAAGAATAATGCAGACTATAGTGTCCACTCGCTTCTCTTTTTAGTAAAAATATCATCAACTTTTATCATCTGAAATACTATTAGTCAAGATAATACAAATTCACAGTTCCTGATCATAATCATGCAAATCAACAGTTCATCTTTGCACTACGGGCCAAAGACATTCAATATAACACCAACGATCATGATTATACCAGATTCAGCCTTTGGTCATAATCATACCAAACAACAGTTCATCTTTGCACTTCGGGCCAAAGAGAACATTCACCACGTGCCATAAAAGACACCGAACAGATGTATCGCCTTTAAGCTATTATATCGCCTTTAACCTATCATCTGTTCAACAATTATATCGCATCTGTGCCCCCGGCCACAGATATTCACAACAACTTGAATTTGGATGATTAGAATGATATAAATGATGAACAGAAGAAACAAGATAAACAATAAGTATCAGAAGTTTACTTTGTACAGATTCAAATAATGTCCAAATTGTCAACATGATGTGGAGTGAAATTTAAAAATGATATTCAAGATCCACAGTTCAGAATAACAATTACAGTTCAATAGAAAGGTTCACGTAAATAGGATGGTTCAATTGAAATGATGAAGTGCAACTATTATGGAACATATAATATTTTCAGGAATTAGAGAAGCAATAGTTCCATAATAAGTTTCGATTTAGGTGTATGAAAGAAAATAATATCCCTTACCGTAGCAGGTTTGATTAACAAAAGGTGAAGGAAATTAATATCCCTTACCATAGTAAGTTTGAATAATGGAAGATGAAAAAGATGGTATCCCTTATGAGTATAAAGGAAAATAATATCACTTACGAATATGAAATAAAATGATATTATAAACGAATATGCAATAAAAGTGTCATGTGCTAATTCGTGTAAACAAATTATTTCCACAAGAGACAAATAAGAAATGAATATAAAGAGTAATTCACCAAACATGCGGTAATCCGCGTAGTCAGGTTATTCTCAGAGATTAATAAGGAATGAATACGAAAGGTTATTCACCAACAGGCGATAATCCGCACCGTAAGGTTATTCCCACAATTTAATAAAAATTGAATACGAAGAGTCATTCACCAAACAGGCGATAATCCGCACCGTAAGGTTATTCTCAGAGATTAATAAGGAATGAATACGAAAGGTTATTCACCGACATGCGGTAATCCGCGCCGTAAGGTTATTCCCATAAATTAATACATGGAAATAAATGGCACATCTTATGAGTAAGAAATAAACGATATTATTTTCGAGAATCAAATAATGATAATCCTTTACCTTAACACGTGACTGAATATTGATTTAAATGAGGTTGATTAACTTGAACAGTACACGTACACTTATAAATTGTAAGACCCCGAATTTTATGAAATACAAAATTTAATTTTTCATTATATATTTAATTTTTCTTCTGAAACAGTAAGTAGTTAAATTGATAAAGTTAAAAGTTAAGGATGTTATGTGCAAATTATATTTTGTCGGACAATATTCACTTTGTCGGGGAATATTCGTTTGGTCGGGGAATATTCGTGTCGTACGACGGCGCCGAAATAATAAATTATTGGTAGACCCCACAACGAAATATTTGTCGGATATAGAAAACGATATAAATAACATTTTTAAATAAAAATAGTCAACGGAATTGTTAAAATACCAGTGATAAAAGAATAGTAGCATACGGTAGTTTATGGTATTTTCTGTAGCACACGGTACTCTACAGTAACACACGGTATTGCATAGTGTCTCATATTATTGGTCTGATAATTGACACCGTAACTGCTACGCATCATTTCATCGATAATTGTCACTGCATAATATTTTATATTATCAATTCAATAATTGTTGCTGCACTGTTTTTTTAAATTATTGAACCTAATAATTGTCACAGTAACATATGCACAGTAATTCACATTATTGAATCAATAATTGTCATGCCACAGTAACATATTTTTCTTTTACATACTTTCTGCATTATTGTTATCTCTATTACGGTGTTATTTAAACAGTTGTATTTCATTAATTAATTGACTTGATATCTAACACAGAAAGCTAACTATACTGTATTTATAACAATTAGTCATAATAATGAATAAGTGAGAATTATTGTTGAATAATTGAATTGATAAAGTTATTTGTTTATAATATAAAGTTAGGTGATATGAAATGAATGGTGTAGATTAAAGTGTAAATTATTGTTGAATAATTTGTTTATAATATAAAGTTAGGTGATATGAAATGTATGGTGTAGATTAAAGTGAGAATTATTGTTGAATAATTTGTTTATAATATAAAGTTAGGTGATATGAAATGAATGGTATAGATTAAAGTGTGAATTATTGTTGAATAATTGAATTAATAAAGTTATTTGTTTATAATATAAAGTTAGGTGATATGAAATGAACGGTTTGGATTAAATTGGAAAATCTTGGATATGATAAGATTTTTTGGCTATAAATAGAAGCCTTAACTTAAGGATTTTTCATAAACTTTCTTACTTGTTCTTTCTTTCTCTCTCTAAATACTTCTTGTGAAAGTTCTCTCTAAGTGTACTTAAGTCATCTTGAGTATTTGTGAAGATCTATAAGTGTACGTGTATTGTTCAAGTTAATCAACCCCATTCAGTCACGTATTAATGTAAGGAATATCATCTTCTTTCATATTCTATTATTTAAACTTACTACGGTAAGGGATTATCATTATTGTATTCTCGAAAATAATATCGTTTCTTTCTTACTCATAAGATGTGCTATTTATTTCTATGTATTAATTTATGGGAATAACCTTACGGCGCGGATTATCGCCTGTTGGTGAATAACCTTTCGTATTCATTCCTTATTAATCTCTGAGAATAACCTTACGGTGCGGATTATCGCCTGTTGGTGAATAACCCTTTGTATTAATTTCCTTCACCTTTTGTTAATCAAACCTGCTACGGTAAGGGATATTATTTTCTTTCATACTCCTAAATCGAAATTTATTATGGAACTATTGCTTCTATAATTCCTGAAAATATTGTTTGTTCCATAATAGATGAACTTCATTATTTCAACTGAACCTTCCTATTTTACGTGAACCTTTCTATTGAACTGTAACCGTTATTCTGAACTGTGGATCTTGAATATCATTTTTTTTTCACTCCACATCATGTTGGCAATTTGGACATTATTTGAATCTGCACAAAGTAAACTTCTGATACTTATTGTTTATCCTGTTCTTCTGTTCATCATTTGTATCATTGTTATTTGTATTAATCATCAAGAATCAAGCTGTTGTGAATATCTGTGGCCGGGGGCACAGATGTGGTATAATTGTTGAACAGATGATAGGTTAAAGGCGATATACTAGGTTAAAGGCGATACATCTGTTCGGTGTCTTTTATGGCACGTGGTGAATGTTCTCTTTGGCCCGTAGTGCAAAGATGAACTGTTGATCTGCATGATTATGATCAGGAACTGTGAATTGTATTATCTTGACTAATGGTATTTCAGATGATAAAAGTTGATGATGTTTTTCCTAAAAAGAGAACCGAGTGGACATTATAGTCTGCATTATTCTTCTAAAAGATTGCTCATTCCGCTGCTATTATTGATCTGAACGTTGTTTAAGAATTTAACTGCAGTTTTTGATATAAACCTTGTAGTCTATTGTATTCTATCAAGAACTCAACTGTTGAAGGCTAATGATAATTTATTCGTCATTATCTTAGTCATGATATTTCTTACTGGGCTATTTGAGCTCACCCTTTCTTTTGTTCCATTGTTTTTCAACAGGAGATGAAAACGTAATGGGGTCTAGCCGGGGAATGGAGTGAGGGTCCGAGGATTAGCTATCATAGTCTTCACATGTTGTAAAATAGTGTGGCAATAATAGTGAAGACTTAGTTGTGTATTATTATACATTGTATTGTTGTACGTTGTGCTTTGTTATAATAATTTTGTTGTAGTCTTTTGACGACTCAAGTTTGGGCTGTGTGGGCCCAGATTTGGGGGCGTCACAGTTGGCATCAGAGCTTAGGGATATGGTCTTTAATGGAGATCTGGGGTTAGAACTAGGAGGGGAGAGACGAATAGAATCAATCACTAGTGTGTCCTACCTAAATTAGATTTTTTTTTTTTATCTAATGAATCGATTTGAATGTAGGAACATGAAGAGATGAGTCAATTTGTTTGAACTAACAATTATTTTGTGGCAACAGTTTAGTATGGCATCTGGAAATCAAGAGGTTAACTATGGAATGCCTGAAGCGAATGTAGCCGAGAATCAAGAGGCCCCAAACAATCCTCCTGCCAACTCAGGAAATAATGTTCCTGATAACATAATGAACGAGAAATTGAATTTGAGTCTAGTTACATTCGGAATTTGAATTTGTGATATAAAGAGAAATTGTAGAGGGGGAAATTCTGATGAGAATGGACTCAAGAATCACCTCAAAATATTTTAAAATGAAGAGGTTATGGCTGTCGGAGCGTCGGAGGGTCGAGCAGTCAAAAAAATTGATTTCCGGACAAAATGTCCTGACGCACCTGCGTCATAACTGACGCAGCTGCGCCAGAACACGCTGCCAGGCAATGTTGGGCAGTCCGGGTCGGGTCGGGTTGATCCGGGTTGAGTTTTCTTTGAAAAATTAAGTTGAAATAGGTGTAAAATGAATATATTTGGATATTAAACTAACATATATGAAGTCTAATTATAAATGAATGTTAGCTAAATGTTTAAATTAAATACTAAGGTTAACCCAATTTAAAAGTTAACTTTTGGTATTATTTAAATAGCATTAAAATATTACTACATGGTTAATAACATTAACAAGTGATTTAATATTATTAAATGATTGATAATTTTAGTAAGAGATTAAAATATTATTAAATGAGTAATAATATTAATAAGTCAATAAAATATTATTTAAATAAATAATAATATTAGTAAATGAAATAAAATATTATGATTAATAATATTAGATAATGATTAAAATATTATTAAATGATTAATAATATTAATAAGATAATAAAATATTATTAAATGATTAATAATATTAGATAATGAATAAAATATTATTAAATGATTAATAATATTAGATAATGAATAAAATATTATTAAATGGTTAAAGATTAATAAAATATTATTAAGTGATTAATAATATTATAAGACTAATAGAATATTATTAATTGTTAATAATGTTAGATAAGAATGTGAACTATATTAAGTAATTAATATAGGTTTTATGTGATTGAAATATTATCAAGTAATGATAACATTTCCTAAGTATTTAATATACCCTTAATTAATTAATTATGTGGTTAGGTATAACATGTATAGATGTTATCATATGAATGCGTATATGATATTAATTTGAAAATCAACTTGATTAATTGTTAGGTCTATCTAAAGAGAATTTAAATTGAATTGGTTAGCAGTAGACCATGCACAAGGCAAGTTCTTTAACCCTACTCATTTATCGTTGAACAAGTTTCTATACTTGTATTTATTGTCAAAGCTTGAAGTGGTTTAATTATTTAAAATTATCCCACATCCTTATTGTTTATAAAATCGCACTTAGTGCATTTGAAGCTTATTAGTTCTTGATTCATGAACTGTATTAAAAATGTCTAAAGCTAATAATTCAGCTAGACATTGCGTTTCTAAATTCAATAACTTGAATACTTTTAAAAACTTATCCAAACCATTGTTGGGTGCGGATTTCTTATATTAAGTCTGAGAATTGAACAACCCTAAATTTAGGGGATTTTATGTCGGGAAACCGACTGTGGCGTCAATTGACTAAATGTAATACATATACAGCGGGTTGAATAGATTGATCCCCTTGAAAACTAAACTACTCAAAGGGTTAGAGGAAACTCTATTAAACCCTCGTTAGTTCAGGGTCCTTAGTGATCACTCAGCATTTTTAAGATTCAAATATTCTGTTTATTAAAATTTGAGTCTTGTTCCATTCACAATTGTTATATCTATTGTTGAAACCATTGATGACATTTCTCATTCATTCATGATATATTAAATCTCTATGATTGTTCTTAACTTGCTGAGCAAACTAGTTGCTTATTCTTGGTATATCATGAACCATTTTTCAGATAGACCTGACTGCTCAAAGAAGGATAAGAGAAAATGAAATGCCAGAGCTTAAGTTAGTTTATGCATGCTAATTAGATGCTTAAATTTGTGTTTACTGTTGTTAAACCTTTTGTAATTCCTTATGATAGGAACTGTTTATGTTAAGGTTAATAGACCCTGGTATTGTAATCTTTTTGTAAGGGAACCAATATGTATTATTCCGCGATATTTAAATGCAATGTATGTATTTAATTGTTAGTAATGTGTTGAATAGTGAGAACCAATCTCGAGGTTATGGAACCCGGATTTGGGGTCGTCACAACTGATGCAAGAATAACTCAATTCATATTTTAAACATTCACCGTAGAAATAACTACTCGCAGGTGAAATAATTTTTCTCCTCTCTCCTTAATCTTAGATAAGTAGACACACGCGTTCTAAATTACACTTACTATTAAACAACCCCAACATGTGCTAAAGATTTAATTTAATAGCAGCTTTAAGAATTAAAGAGATCGTTGAACTAAACAACACAAGCCACGCGTTTGCATTTAATTTATATGAATATTCTTTCTAAGATAAAATAATTTTTTGATCTGCAAAACAATTATTAAATTTAGTTGATTCACCAACAGCAGTAAATTAATATGAATAATAAACTAGTAGTACTCCTAGCAATTACACAAACCAATCATAAAATTAAACGCAGAAAAATATTCAATACCCAAAATATAAATTGAACAATTAAAATAAATTAGATCTCACAGTGTATAAATATCAATGGCTTCAATCACTTAAACCAAGAAAAAGAAATTAACTACTCATAATTGTAAAAAACACTAAATAATAGAAGAGAGAATTTTTCTAATAGAAAAGTTGTGTCTTACATTGTGTCTCAAGCCCTCTATTTATAGGCTTCATAATCCTCTTAACCCTAGTTGAAAGTACACTTTCCAAACCCTAATATGATTTAAAATACAAATAAAAATAAAAGAAATCTAAAATAATTATTATCCTAACCCTAATTGGAATTCTAAATAAAATATTAAAAATAAAATAAAGAATTATTGCTTCTTTTTCCAAATTAAAATCGGATTTTTATTCCACTGGTTTGTTGCATTGTAGTATAGGAAATTCAAAATAAGGAAGGAAAATGAACAAAGTCTGCCAATCACGCGCCTGGGACTCACACGGAGAGAGAGAAAGAAGGAAACAACAGCCGCTGACACGCGTCCCCTTTTTTTTTTTTCTTTCCTGGCAAGCGCCGCGCATTGCCCGGAGTTATTTCCTACGGACGACCGCGCATGGCGCTAGCTGCATTCTTTTTTTGGCAATACCGCACGTTGCGCGACTTGTGTTTTAACAGCCCTTTACCGAACGACGCAGTGTCACCTGTGGTGTTGCCCAGCTGCTGCGCGCGCATTGCGCGTCCATCCTTCGCAGGTGTGATTACGAAATTGCCATCAGACTTTAGTTTTCCTACAAAAATAAATATAAATTAATTAAAAATAATATAAAAATGATAAAAATACATAATAATTAATAAAACACCTAAAATACTAAAAATAAATAAAAACACATAAATAAAAAGAAATATAAAATTACTATAAAATTACCTAAATTAACATAAATTAACTAAAATCCTATAAAACCTATTAAAATCAAAATAAGCTAAATAATTAAACATTTAAGCATACAATAAATATAAAAACTAAGTATTATGGAATAAAAATATCGTATAATTTAACTCTATCATAAGGTTACTCACACAATTGAAGTATTAAATAATGGGTTGACGGTGCGCATGAAATATGTTGATGGTGCTCATGAAATGGGCTTACAGTGCCTAGGAAATGGGCTGACGGTGCTTCATATTTATCTATATCCAAGGAGTTACAGAGAGAGAGAATTAGGACTAGTCACCCAAGGTTTAGAGAAACCTAAATCTACTTCTTCAGTATGTATTATCTCTTGGTGAATCACCTTTAGAGGTTGCACGCTTGGGTAGCTAACGTTGATTCATGAATTCCGCTGAAGAAACGCAAAGGATTAAAGGAATGTGAACTCGTAGTTAATTAAAAGTTAATTGTCAATAAATGTATAATCTTTTTTTCTTCCCCAAATAAGAAGTATCGCACAAGAGATATCCTATAATTTGGTTTGTAAGAAAAATTAAATATGATTTATGTCTACTTTCGTTGCGTTACATCAATTTGATTATATGTATGTACAGTTTTTGCAAACCGACAATTATGTCAGAGCAAAACTTATGCGAATTATTAATTGTTTTGATTCTGTATGTGTATGAGTATATGTTTGAAATAATTTATTAGGCATAATATGTTATATAAAATCATGGGTTTTGAAAACAAGAAGGAAAAAATCGTGTTTTTTGATAGAATCGCGAAATAAAAAATATATTATGCGATGTTACGCTAGGGCGCAGCCCACATACTATTTTTGATGTGCCGAAGCGCATCATGTGCCGAGGCGAAGAGTTTTTGAACTAGGATCTACGCCAGGGCAGAAAGTAGCGGAGAGATCTATGCTGGAGCTCAGGTTTGGTGCGCCAAGGCGCAATTTTTCAAAAATAAAATTAAAGGTTTATTTTGATGATTTTATAATTAAAATAAAAGTTAATTTTTAACTTGAAAGTGGAGTTCATCTAACTTTAATTGCCCAATATATATATATATATATATATATATATATATATATATATATATATATATGGAATAGTTTTAATTTATGAGATGAATGATACATATGATAATATAAGAGATTGATTATGGACTTAGACCAATATGATTGGATTTAATTATGTATGAATTATTGAATGAACGAGTTTATATAAATGGGGTCTGCGTACCTCATCTCTCTAATTTTCTGATGTAAATTCTATTTTCCTCCTATATAGTTCTCCTTGACTGTTGATCAATGTTTCTGTTTTATAAAAATAGATTGTAATAGGATTAGTTAGATTTACTTGAAGTATTGGAGCCGAAAAGCAAAGAGAGTTGAAGACCCATTTATATTAAAACCCGAGTTTAAATGTAATAGCTACATTTATATAGTTATTCATGCACCCTACGTTTGACTTTTTTGTTCATTTGGTGGCTCAAATGAACCAAACTAGAATCAAGTCCATAATTGTCCAAGTAGAATATGCTAATGATATTTATAGGACAATCAACACCCTTCAGACATCTCCGAAGAAAAAGAGGTTAGGATGCCTAGCAAATATGGGAGGATGTACTGTTTAATATCCCAGAATTTTCGTAAAAAAAATTAAAATTTCAATGAATAAAATTTATAATTTAAAAACTAGTATGTATATTGGAAGCTGTCGTTAACACTCCAAAATTAATCCTTACTTTAATCACAAAATCAGTATAATAGAAAGTAAGGGTCGAACCCACAGAGAATGATTAATATATTTTTATGCAATGTAAACTAAAATTGGGAGTTTTGAACTAACTATAATTAACTAAATAAATAAAAGTAAAATAATAAAATTAATTAATAAATTAAAAACTTCAGTTCTTCGGTTCAATCTCACCCTTACAATTAATAGATCAATCAATCAAAATATATTTTTATCCTTCCATGAAACTAATAACCCTAGATAACAACAAGCTCTGCTATCCGAAATTTTCCATAATTTTAATCTAACAAAATAAGCTCTTCAATAGATTCTAACCATTATACAACCTAGAACAAGCTCTCTAAATTTAATATAATGGAAGCATTAATCACAAGAAAATTAGATTATTCTAAGCAACAATCTCATAAGCTCGGACTGTTTAACTTACATCATGATAACCACAACAATAAACAAAAGTTTGACCACAATCATCTATCACTATTCACTACCAACGATTAGGAACAATATTAATTACACGTGATATAATTCCTAAATCTAGCAATTGATAATAATTTGATCAACTCAACAGGCCAAAATTAAATAAATCAAACCCAATATCAAATAAACAATTAAAACAGATTATCATAAATAATTTCATATGAGGGAGAATAAATAATATTATTGAATTAATTTAACCATTAATTATAATCGGGTTTGAAATTCCCTAGAACTGAATAATAAAATTAGCCAAGCATAATAAAAATAATAGATAAGAAAAACCTGAGAGAGAGCTCCTAATTATCTCTAATAATCTGCTAATAATTATAAAACTCCTGAAAACATGAGTCTCCTAATATATTTATAGAAATACAATAATAATCCTAAGCTAATGTGGAAAAGAAATCCAATTTGGAATCAAATTAATGCTCAAAATTCCGAATAATCTTGTTTCCCAGAAATTTCGCGTCAAACAAACAGACCCTAACACGCCCCAGTTAACCGGTCAACGCGCTTAAGCGTTGCTGACGTCAGCGCTTCTCCTCCGCGCATTGCGCGGAGGCTTTCTTCACCGAACACAAAACGACGTTGTTTCTTCTGTCCGGTTCTTCACTCCGCGCATTGCGCGGTCGCCTTTCCTTTTGCTACTCAATACGGCGTCGTTTCAATCCCGGTGTGGATTTCTTATAACGCACGCGCATTGTGCGTTTGACCGTGAGAAATTACCATTATGCCACTTAACTTTGCAGAATTTGCAGATTTGCCCCCAAGCTTATTTTCCTACAAAATAAAATAATTAAAAATAAATAAAAATAATATAAAAGTACTAAAAATAATAAAAACACATAAAATTACATAAATTATATAAAATGACCTAAAACACTAAAAATACTTAAAAACTCACAATTAATTAAGCCTAAAAATACCTAATAAATAGGAATAAAATCTTACTTATCATATATACAGCAACACAAAAATCGTAGAATGCTAGACAATCGTAAAGTAAAATGATCATCATAGAATAAAAACAATTGAAGTAAGGTAAGATAATCGTATAGTAAAGTGATCGTAGAGTAGTCATTATAATTATAAAATGATTATCAACAAAGGTAATCGTAGAGTAATCATTATAATCGTAGAGTGATTATCAACAGAGGTAATCGTAGAGTAGTTCCTAAAAGAACGTAGGATTATTAAGGTATAGAAAGTATAGAAAGAAAGATAAGTTGTCTGAAGGAGTAAACCCTTACGTAAATAAATGTAAAACTAACCTTAACTATAAATTAGCTATTGGGACTCACAACATAGGCTTGAATACTCATAGTAATATAAGCATGAGCTGTAAAAAGAATAAGACATTAAATTACAGTTAAGTACTAGGTACTCATTACTTAGGGGATTGCTTAATCATCATTAAGTATGAAATGTAAAGGAAAAAAGATATTTTGTAAAAATAAAGATGAAGGATCTTTGACCGAAACTTAATAAAACCACGGAGGAGAAATTTTATATATAAAAACTACTATGAAAAGGGAGTAAGTACTTTCATATTTTTCACTAAATCAAATCTGTATCCTAAAATAAGAAAAGAGAAATAGAGAACGAAGTTCAGAAAACAGAGGGCAAAAACAAATAGCTAAAGAAGGTTCAGAAAAGTACCAGACAAGTTTCCTTAGTTTAATTAAACCCCTATATTTGAGTAATTTTTTAAACTGATATACATTCTTATGATGATGCAAAAGTTTTACGACATTTTTACCCAAAACTATATGAAATATGTGAGTTATGATTTTACGTAGAGATATTTTTTCATTCTACATTTTGAATATCCGAAATTATTAAGTTATTGAAAGTAAAGACTATGCTATTTATTTCAGTTAACTCTAGTAAATCTTAAAGTAAGTAATTGTTGACTGTGTATCATAATTAATTATTCAATCCAAATTATTTTGGTGTTGAATCTTGAAGGTAAAGACTGAGATTGAACAACTTTATTATACAGAGGATATTGTGTAAACATAGTCGAAAAATCGATAGTGCTTCGGCGTGAAGGAGATGTAATGCATAACATAATGTATGTTAGGCTGATCACCTAAGATATCTGAAGAGTCTATAGTCTGTCAACTACTAGACATGTCTATAGTCTGTGTGATTGTCAGACAAGAGAAAATAATCTACAGTCTATGTGATTATTAGACGAAGTAAAGAGCCTGCAGTCTGTGTGATTGTCAGATGGAAGATGTTCTCAGCTTTGTGCTGTTAAACATAAGAAGAAGTTCTAGGACCCTACGACCAATCAATATGTTGCAGAAGATAATTTAAGTTCTTGTGTTTCTTAATTATTAGATTATTGATAATTCTTTAACTATTTTATTTAGTTATTCATGATAAAATGTTGATGATTAGTTTTCTTATATTTGTTGAGCATATTTGATGCTCATTTTTGCATACATTAAACTATTGCAGATATAGTCGATAGGGCAAAGGGATCCAAAACTAATAATAAAGGAAAATGAGTACATAAAGAAGAAGAATAGTACAATTAGTTTATCATTGTACTAATTACATACATCTTTTGAAGTAAAGTTATAATTAAGAAGTAAAGTTAACGGTTCTAGGTATGTTCTATATATTTTGAAATATATAACTAAATCAATTTTAAATAATAAATTGTTGTTAAGTAAAATAAAAGAAATTGTATAGTGAGCAGCAAGTTTGATGTAATGAGTATGTAGAGTTGAAGGCATCACAGGTTAGTATCAGAGTAGTAAGTTATAAAACTTAAGAGGAAAAAAAATTAGTAATAAAAGATAAATCAAAGGAAAACTTATCATAATTCTGTGAAATATTAAATTATTGCACGATGACAGATGTTAGAGATATTTATGAGGTGGTGTCAGAGGAACTGCAAGATAATATGGAAGAAGATCTAAAAGAGGATCTTGAAGAAATGAAAGAAGATGATCCTGAAGAAGTAGAAAAGGAGCATCAGGGAACACCTAACCTAGTAGATACAAAAGAAGAAAATATTGAAATAGAAACACTGGTAAAGCAATCATCAGCTGAGGTACAAGCTCGTAAGCAGATAATTAGAGACTTAGAAAGTATTTGGGACGCTAAGTACCGCACAAGTGTTCGACTACAAACCCTTATGGAAAGGCTTGAGGATTAGCTAAGAATTTTACAAATAATCTTTGACTGATAATAATATGTTTGTAGAGTGACTTATCAAAGATGTTAATGGAGGGTTGATAATCATCCAATAGAGATTGGACAAAATGGTGATATCATTAGCAGGTCCAGAGTCTTTAAGATGCTATGAGAGGCTTATAGGAGAGCAAGGGATGGGCTTTAAAAATAGGAAAGTATGAAGATATAATATGTAAATATTGTATAAGCTATGTAATATATTAGTTAATGTATATATAAAATGAGTTTTGGTAACAATACCTTGAGATATTAATTTTGTACTAATACTATGTTATATTTTATAAGAAAATGTCGCCTAGGAAAAGATCACAAAAATAGAGAAAGATAACGGAGAAGAAAATAGGGATGTCAACCTTTTACAACAATTCGTAGAGCTACTAGTAGGAGCTCTTTAAGGAGTGCCTAATAATAATACTAATCTAACAACAACCTGAAGTACAACTTTTAAAGATTTTAAAAATGTAGGACCTCTTGAGTTTAAGGGCATTACCAGACCTATAAAGACTTAAGATTATAATAAGAAAATGTAGAAAACTTTTGCAATCGCAAAAATAAAGGAAAAGCAAAAGACAAATTTTGTTATGTATATGCTAAAAAGGGAAGCAAATTTTTGGTGGGAAGTAAATCAAAATAGAGCTGAAGAGTGGATAGTGTCGTGAGTGAGGTTTAAATAATTGTTATTTGAAAATTATTTTTTGAGGAATATGTAAAGTCACATGGAGATGCGATTCTTAGAGCTAAGGCAAGGGGACATGACGGTACCCCGGTGTGCCTCAAAATTTAATGAGTTAACAAGGTTTTCTCCACCCCAAGTGGATTCAAAGGAAAGAAAAGTATGAAGATTTGAACAAGGGTTGAAAGCTTTGTTATATAATAAGTTATCAATTTTACAAATTAGTACATTTACAAGAATTCTGAAAAGGGGTACTATAGCAGAAAGAGGGAGTGAAACCTTGAGTAGATACAACCATGACTAGAAGACAAAGAAAAATGAGGGAAGTAACGAGGGAGAAAGTAGTGGAAGAAGTTAAAATTTTAAGAGGAAGTGGAATATTGATGGAAAAATAGAGGAATTTAAAAGAAGGATTGAAGTATGTAAGAAGTGTGGAAGAAATCACCCTAGAGTTATTTATGGGGAAGGAATGTTTGTTTTAGTTGCGATCAAGAAGGACATATTGCTCCTAATTATCAAAATCCAAAGAAGAATGGGTGCTTTGAGTGTACGCGATAAGCCATTTAACACAAAATTGTTCCAAGAAGGGGATGAGAATAGAAAGAATAAATAGAAATAGTTGGCAATAACTGGACCAACTGTTCCTAGTTGACTAATGGCATGAACCTTAAATATGACGGCCAAGGATGTTGTGGCATCCAAAGACGTAGTATCAAGTATCATTCCAATTAACACTATTAATGTTTATGTATTATTTGATTCGAGTGTAACTTATTCTTTTGTGTCACATAACTTTGCGCAACGACGAGATTTACCATTTGAAAATCTAGATTGTCCCATCGAATTAGCTAACAAGGAAGTAATTCATGTTGGACATATACATAGAAATTGCTATGTATGTATATAAGGACATAAATTCCCAGTAATTCAATTAGGGGAATTTGATGTAATATTATGAATGGATTGGTTAATTAATCATGGAGCTATGATTGATTGCCACTGGAAATACGTGAACCTTCGAGTTGTAGATCAGCTAAATGTAGTATTTTATGTGAATCGTTCGCCTAGTCAGTCTTGTTGCTTAACAGTAATGCAGGTTAAAAGACTATTTATGAAGGGATGTACTGGTTATTTAGCTTATATTGTATATACTTAGTAAAAAGGGATAGAAATTGGGCAAATACGAGTAGTCGAGGAATTTGAATATGTATTCACAAAAGATTTACTCGGTCTTCCACCTGACAAATAGATTGAGCTTGTCATTGACTTAGTATCAAGAATCACATTTGTGTCAAAGACACCATATAGAATGGTCTCAATAGAATTGAAGGAGTTGCTGGTGCAGTTACAGGAATTATTGGATAAGAAGTATATTCAACCAAGTGTGTCTCCCAGGGGAGCTCCAGTGTTATTTGTTAAGAAAAATGATGAATCATTAAGACTTTATATTGACTATCGACAGTTGAACATAATAACAATTAAGAATGAATGTCCATTACGTAGGATTAATGCTTTATTTGATCAGATAAAAGGAGCAAAGTATTTTTTAAAGATAGGCTTAAGATCAGGATATCATCAATTAAAGGTAAAAATAAATTCCTAGTGATGTCTTTTGGATTGAAAAATGCACCAGCATCATTGTGACGACCCCGAATCCGGGTCCCTCGAACCTCGAACTCGGTTCATCACAGGTACTACCTTTTTCGTATTGTTCATGAATTACAACAATATTATAATTGCTAAATAATCATTTATTTACAATTTTATAACATCTCTTTCTATTCCAGAATCAAAATCTTTATACATTCCTAGTATGTCTCAATATCATACATGATACGACATTCTATTACAATCAAATTGAGTATTTAACACTCATATAATATACCAACTAAGTATTATACTACACAATCATTTACCTGTCCAATTTGGACTGATATCTACAATAGACATTTAGATCTTTAGTGAAAGTAATATGTTTTTCTGTTCCTTGATCTTTATCGAGAACTTCAACTAACTTGCACTATCTGAAAATATTTGTTTTAAGCAAGAGTGAGCACGACGGCTCAGCAAGTTTAACAGTTACACATAACACATTTCATGCTTCACATATAATACATTCACTGTCATTTATACTTACGTCATGTTTTTCATGCATTTCAGTTTATGTCATACTATTCATGCATCACATATAACATCTAGCATTTCATGCTTCATACTTACACATATTTTACATGTAGACATGCATCATACTTTTCACATATCACATTTACCATCAATATATTTTCATGTTAATAATTTAACATCACATTATAGCATGTTAAAGCACATAGGAGCAAGTTCTGAAAAACTTGCCTGGTCGCTTCTACCATTTACGCCTATTTGCGTCATTTGCTCAACTTACAATTTATATAACAAATTGACATAATCATTAGTTATCAGGACTTTTAATTAGTCTTAACTTAAGACCTTAACTTCAAATTATTAACTCTTTAGTTGTCCGATAAACGAACCCTTAAGTTCCGGACAAAAATCCTAGCCCAACAAACCTAGTCGGACATGTCGGTAAACTTAACCAACTTATTAATATTATTAATTATTTAATAATATTTTAATTCCTTATTAATATTATTAACCATTTAATAATATTTTAATTCTTTATTAATATTATTAACCATTTAATAATATTTTAATCACTCATTAATATTATTAACCATTTAATAATATTTTAACCACTTATTAATATTTTTAACTATTTAATAATATTTTAATCTCTTATTAATATTATTAACCATGTAATGATATTTTAATCATTTACAAATGTTATTCATCATTCAATAACTTTTTAATCATATACTAATATTATTGATCATTTAATAATATTTTAATAATCTTCAAATAATACCAATAGTTAACTTTTTAATTGTGTTAACTTTAGATTTTATTTTAAACATTTAGTTATCAATTAATCATTAATGGATTTCATATATATTGGTTTAATAATCAAACACATTCATTTTACACTCATTTCAACTTAATTTTTCAAAGAAAACCCGGCCCGGCCCGACCCGACCCGACCCGGAGCACCAAAAATCTGCTTAGCAGATTGTTCTGACGCAGCTGCGTCAGTCCTGATGCGACTGCGTCAGCCATTTTGTCTGAAAGTCAACTGTTTGACTGCTCGACCCTCTGATGTTCCGACAACCATAACTTCTTCATTTTAATATATTTTGGGGTGATTCTTGAGTCCATTCTCATCAAAATTTCCCCCTCTACAACTTCTCTTTAGATTACAAATCCAAGTTACGAACGTAACTAGACCAAAAACTGCTCACAAGGACAAAGTGAAAACTAAAATCACAAATCCTTGATTTTAATGGTTTAAACTTGAATATAATAAACTCTACACATCCAAATGACACCAACTTAGTGTTGTTGTCTTCCTAACTTCTTGTTTTACAATATTTCATGGTTCAATCATATTTTTGAAAAAGTTTGACACGAAATTTAAAGATCGAACCACCTAGGGTTTTACCGGTAATCACAATATGGAATTTTCTTCCATTTATTTGCTTACCACACATACCAACACATGATTTACCTATCAAATCGTGATTCTACCAATATAACATAGCTTAAGATTTCTAGAGCATCAAAATAACTTTTGATCGGTTAAAAATATATTTTAACCGTTCAAATCATATCTAGACTACAAAAATGAACTTAAGAAAAGTTTAGAACACTTTTTAAACTCTTGGATATGGATGCTCTTCTTCTTCTCCTTCCAACGTATGCTATGAAGCTATGTGCCATCCACCAAGCTCCTCCTCTAGCAATCTCCTTCAACTTACAAGTGTTTGCTTGCTTTTCTCTCCAAGAGCTCTCTCTTTTCTCTCTAGAAATTCTAGACAAATGACTAACAAACATAGCCAATGTGTGGAGCACTATATTTATAGCACATCCTTAATCACCATCAACTTTTCTTAATCAACTAACATTGGTTAAATTAGAGACTAATTTAGGATTACTATTTGATTGATTGACTCTTGGATTGACATGTTGATTGACCTCCATCAAGTTTGCTTACAAGTTATCAATTGAGTAAAACAAAAGCAACATTTCTCCAACACTTAACTAAAGTGTGGTTAAGACTATTGCTCTTGTAACCTATGTTAACTTAACTATCAACCATGGTTCAAGCTCATCAATTAAACATACATACATCTTCCACCAAATAACCCAAGTAGGGTTAATTCTCTACAATCAATTATACATATATATTCAATATATTTATATAATGACTAACATTTAACTCTAGCATTAGTTAAGGTTTTATTTTTATTACCACTTAGGGTTAACAAATAACTCAACAATGGTTAGTTCTCTACAACATAAATTCATAAGAATTGACCATCTTCATTGACTAGGGTTGGTGAACCGCCACTTAGTTAATTCATTTAACCAACATTGGTTAACTCTCTACCAATTCATATACTTACAACATATATATCTCTACATATTCACCAATAACCTTTTATTTAAATTACATAATAGCTTGAATTGACCAATTTAAATTGAATACAAGCAACATACATTTTTACTCAATCTCTAAGTGGGACCCCATGTTTGGTCAACACTCCACCATTTTTCTTTTATTTTTATTATATATACATATCTATATATAATACTTGCAATTTCTACTAACAATTAACCAATGTATGGTTAATTCTCTACAACATGCAACCCATTGTTACCTATCAATTCTACATTGGTGAATTATATACATACATAATTGTATCTATAATATTCTTCCTACAACTAACCCATGTATAGTTAAATCTTTAATTTATTTACTACCTAGGGTTACTCAATTAACTCATCCATAGTTAATTCTCAACACTATCTTCCTTCCTCTATCAATTAACCAATGTTTGGTTAATTATCTCTTTTGTCTACCAATTAGGGTTATTCAATTAACCCTACATTAGTTAATTCTCTACACTCAATCAATACTTGAAAAATATTCTCCCAGCACATTGACCATCATTTGACTTTAATGTGTTTGGCCTACATGGATTACTTTGTATTGGGCTCTCTTATTTAATTACTTGGGCTACCCAACACAACTCACATATCATATATAACTTGGGCTTGGTAATTAATTTAATTGGACTTCCACACCATTATATACCATACTTTCCAATATTATTTAATTGGACTTATATTAATTACCTCTGGGACTATATCATAACTTAACATTTGGGCTTATTATTTAATTACCCACCTTCATGCAAGTATATTCCCATATTGGGCTTGTATTAAATCCATTAATGGACTCTATATAACAACTAAATAATTAAGTTAATTACTTAATTAATTATCTTCTTAATATTGTCATTCTAGGCAATATTCCACTTCTCTACTTGCTAATCTTAGCTTTAATTCATGACTCGTATAATTAATTCAATTAATTATATTACATGACTTTCCTTTTTAATCCATACTTAAACTAATTAATTTATTAGTTTTATTGAGTATTTAATTTAATTTACACATCATCTTGTTTGACTAACAAACTCAGCTCTAGGTATATATATATATATATATATATATATATATATATATATATATATATATATATATATATATTCATCTTCACTTCTCAATTGAATTTATTTCCTTAATAAATTCTCTACATGCATCATTACAATATTCCCACATTTAATTTCTAACAAATAAATTATGTTAAAAAAAATGTTTACCCATTTTATACACATCTTACTTCTCAAATTCTAGGTTTTAAACATAAACCTTTAATAAAATCAATTAAGATATTATTTAAAATCTTGAAAATATCTGGGATATTACAATCATTCATGGATTTGATGAATAGAATATTCAAAAAGTATTTAGATAAGTTTATAATAGTATTTATAGAGGATACTTGATGCAGTATTAAATGGTCCATACATTCCAACAAAGTTAGCTCCATCTATTAAAGATCCAAAGAAGGTGGTTGCCAAATTAAGATCAGAATGGACTGACAATAAGAAGAAGCTCGTTACTTTAGACAAGCGAGCTAATAATATCTTGTTCATGGCTCTGAAAGGTGAATTATTTATAACGTCGTCAACTACAAAATAGACAAAGAAGTTTGGGAAACTCTCCTAGTAATGCTTGAAGGGACAGGGGAAGTTTGAGAAAATAAACAATCTCTCTTTACTTAACAATGCGAGAGGTTTTCACATATCTCCGGTAAAGACATCACTGTAACTTACCAGAGATTCAATATCCTTCTTAACTCGTTAAGAGTCTTTGAAAAGATTTATCTAAAGAAGGATGTTAAAATCAAATTCATGCGAGCTCTTCCTAGTAAATGGGATGCAAAGGCTACAACAATAAGAGAGTCAAAGAATCTACATGAGATGACTCTATAACAGCTCTATGGAAATTTGCTCACGTATGAGCTTGAGCTTAATCAGAGGGTTGAGACAACATCAATAATTGAAGTAAGAATGAAAGATAAAGGTGTTACTCTCAAGACTACAGAAAAGTCCATCCAAACTCTCGTTGGAAGAAGAAGATGAATTAGAAAATGAAGATGAAGATATTACTCTACTTGTCAAAAGATTAAGAAAGTTCATGAGAAAAGGCCGAAGCAACTTTAGCAAACGCTTTAACAACTACAACAAGAAGAAGAAAGATGTTAAATACCTATGCTACAATTGTAAGAAGCTAAGACGTTTTATTGCTGATTGTACAAAGCCTATCCGAGAAGAGTTGAAGAAAGAAAAAAAGAAAGAGTATGCCAAGAAGGAAAATAATGCATACCCTAAGAAGCTCCATAGAAAAGAAAGAGGAATGCTAGCTGAAGGATCGTGGAACATAATAGAAAGTGACTCAAACTTTGAGTCAAGTGAGGATGAAGGACCTCACAAGGCTAACCAGTGTCTAATGGTTATTCAAGAGCAAGCGAAAGCAAATGACATCACCACTAATCATGAAGAAATTGATATAAATAAGATAAAAAACTCCACTAGTTCAACATAGTATCTAAATAGATGATGCTCAAGGCACATGATAAAAAACAGAGCTCTTCTATCATTTTCAAAGAAATATGGATATGTTGTTATCTTTGGACACAACAACTCTGCCAAGACTAAAGGATGTGACACTATAGGAAATGGTGTCGTCACATTTAAGAAAATAACTTACGTTGAGGAATTAAAGCACAACCTGCTAAATATCAGCCAACTATATGACAAGGGACCTCAAGTAGTCTTTTTAAACAATCTATGTCAAGTCAGCGATTTGGAAACGAATTCTGTAAAACTAATAGGGACAAAAGATGAAAATGTTTACGTGGTGGATCTAACAAACCTAAACTTATCAAAAACAACTTGCTTCTTTACTAAAGCATCAAAAAACATAAGTTGGTTATGGTATAAAAGGCTATCCCACCTCAACTTCAAAAGTATGTTTAAGTTGGACTCCAAAGATTTAGTCTCTGGAGTGCCCAGACTAACCTTTGCCAAAGAGAAACCATACAAAGCTTAACAACTGGAAAAACAATCAAAGGTCTCATTCAAGAAGAAGATAGTCAACTCTGACGATAAGACCTTGCAGTTTCTTCACATGGATCTATTTGAGTCTATTCTAACTGCCAGTCTTGGAGGAAAAAATTATATTTTAATCATTGTGGATGACTACAACAGATACATAAAGTTTTTTTTTAGTCTCTAAGAATGAAACCAACTCCAATTTGATCAAACTTTTCTAGCTGGTTGAGAATGAAAAGGGTGATAACATTAAAGTTATAAGGAGTGACCATGAGAGGGAGTTTAACTTTTCTGAGGTTAACAAGTTCTGTAAAAAAATGGAATACATCATCATTTCTCTACACTGAGAACTTCACAATAGAATGGTGTAGCTAAAAGAAAGAACAAAACACTTATTAAAGCAGGAATGACACTTTTAACTGCTGCGAGATTGCCAAAATACTTTTAGGCCGAAGCAGTCAATATATTTGCTACACTTATAACAAGTCTCACATCCATTCAATGATCAAGAAAACACCTTATGAAGTTTGACATAGAAGGAAGCCTAATCTTGGTTACTTGTGTATCTTCGGTGGTCCCTGTTATATTCTCAGCAACGGTAAGAGCTATCTAACTAAGTTCCAACCTAAGTCAATTGAAGGTATCTTTATCAGATATTCTTATAATAGTAAAGCTTAATGTGTTTTCAATAAAAGATTGTTAACTGCTAAAATCTCAATTCATATTACCTTTGATGAATCTAACAATCTTAAGCCAAGAAAGACTACTATTTTTATGAAACTATAGAATAGGCAAACTCTATGATCAATAACCCTCCGACTGTAGAGTCAAATGATGAAAACAAAAAGTAAACAGACCCTACGATCCCTGCGATCATAAAATCAAGTGAAGAAATCGTATAGTCAACAATTCCAAATATAGGTATTCTATCAACGAACCAACAACATAAGAACCTCCATAACCAAATCTTGAAAAACTCGGATAGCTAGGCACAAGGACAGACATTCCAACCAAAAAAGGTGCGCAAAAGATTACACTCCAAATCTAATAATTAGTGATCTAATAGTAAGAGTCAACACTCGATCTGCCACTCAAAATGAATGTTTTTGTTTGAGCTTCTTATTTTTAATGGAACCAAAGCAAATTAATGAAGCTTTTCAGGATGTAAGCTGGTTAGAGGCAATACAAGAAAAACTAAATTAGTTTGAGAGGAACAAGGTCTGAAAGCTAGTTCTAAGACCAAGAGACCATCCTATAATTGGCATCAAATGAGTTTTTTGAAACAAAAATAAAAATGGTATAATCACAATGAATAAGGTAAGACTAATTACAAAGGGTTACTCACAAGAAAAAAGAATCGATTATGATAAAACATATACACTAGTAGCAAAATTAAAAGAGGATATTCCTTGCATATTCTGCCTACATGAAGTTCAATGTATTCTAAATAGATGTCAAAAGTGTATTTCTCAATGGTAAACTTCAGAAAGAGGTCTATGTTAAACAACCACCAGGTTTTATCGACTTAACTCTCTTTAATCATATTTATAAACTAAACAAAGCCTTGTATAGACTAAAGCAGACATTTAGAGCATGGTATGAAACTTTAACTAATTTTTTAATGAAAAATGATTTACTAAAGGTAGAGTTGACACGACATTATTCCTTAGGAAACATAAGGATAAAATATTGTTAATAGAATATTGTTAATTCATAATAGTCTGAACATGATCCCGGTTTAGCAGTATTTCACTCCCAGAGTACCTAATACTGCAAACCCTGACAGTGGATCAGTCTGTCATTAAAGTGATGGATGTTTCACCATACTGTGTCTTTCTATGCCAAGTGACCATTTGATCAACCTGCAATATTCTTAATCTTTTCGAATTCATTCAAAAGTAATTTATTTAGATATAACTTTCAAAGGATATGAATTTAATAAATATATTTCAAAATTTGTCTAGCTGAATCAATATATCAGACTTACATTTCTTCAACGCTTGTCTAGCCATATCAATTAGCATAAACTTTCTTTTAACAATTTATAATCCGCAGAATTTTTTTAAAACATTCATCATGTCAAAAATTTTCAAAACGTCTAGCCGAGTCAAATGGCATTGACTTATAGCTTTGACATACCTTCATAAATCAAAATCATTTATGAGTTCATGTTACCGCATCATTTTGACAGTATGTTGAGAATCCCGTCGTTAATAATTCCTACACCATACTTTATGGTGTTGAATCATCTTATGACGAAATAGTACCGCACCATCTCAACAACACGTTGAGCATTCCGTCATTCATCACATTTACACCGGGCTAAAAGGTGTATTGATGATTATTTTGAAATACATTTTGATGTAAAAATATTTTTGTCTAGCCGAAACAAGTAGCATAAACACTTTTTAGATCGCTTAAAATTCATTTGTATTTTTCAAAGCACATATGTGCCAAATTAGCTTGAGGCTAAAAAATTTGAAATCTAGCAAAACTAAAAGAGTGGGAATATCCTAAATTCCCTAAACATTCACCTTTTGCTTCTTCACTTAATTATTAACTTTATTGTTAGGACTATTATTAATTATCAAAACAAAATTTCTAACTACTCCAACTTTTCTATACCCCCGTATAGTTCATCAAACTTACCACATATTATGAGTCCAGGAACTTACCACAAGAATATGAGTTTAAGAGCTTGTCCTAGCAATACGTAGTCTGAGAACAAATCAAAGACTATCCATATGCTGAGGGACTCAAGACTTCCATACAATTATGAGTCATGGACTTACCATATGCATGAGTTTTAAGAACTCGTGCCTAAACTTAATTTTATCTATCTATCAAAACTGCTAGCGCGACTCTAACATTTCAATGATTATCACACAGTAACCATGTAAATACAAGTCCCCTGCCCATACAAAAGATTGTGCAACTCAGTCACCACGTGAATTCTCAATTGAAATTTTGTACCCAACTTTCTGCCCCCTTATCATAACATTTCTGTCATTCATGTCTCATTATTCTCTGAATTCTTCTTGTACTATTTCATAGTACCATATCTCTTTATAGCATCAAACTATACCCTTTTTCGACCATTAACAGGTCTCTTTATTATTTCACAATCTCATTGGATCCCATCATGATCTTGCTTTACAATCTATTCCTTATTCGCATTCCTTATCTTGTGATCGTATCGTAATACGATCCTCTTACCGTTCTTGATCATATTATTATGATCTCTTCCTATACTTTTTGGATTACATTGTCTTCTTTATCGCTTGAATCAGGTGTCCCCTGATTTTCTTTGAGATTCATCTTTGAATCATTTCATCTATTCTTTCAGTTATATTCTTAATTGAACTTATAAATTTTTCTCAACTCGTTATCTTCATTCAAGTCTTCCTTAACATCTCTATCTTTTCCTCATAATTTTATATCTTTCAAATTTCCTTAATCGTCGTCAATATCTGAGAACATTTTTCTTAACTTATATCTCTCTATTCTAATCCCCCCATGTTCATCAAACTTATCACGTATTTGGGCTTAGGAACTTACCATAATCATATGATTTGAAGAGCTTGTCCTAGTTAGGCCATAGTCGCCCATTCGCTAAAAGGGCTCCACCATACAATCATGAGTCACGAGCTTACTATACACTTAGGCTTTCAGAACACGTAACTAACTTTACTCTTCCTTACTAAGGTTATAACCTAAGGTATCATTTACCTAAGATTTATAACCTCTGGCTCTGATACCAACTGTAACGACCCCGAAATTCGACCCACTTTATTACCTTAATTTCATGTTTATTTAACATTATTTACCTTACGTCCAAATTTCGGTCCGTTAATAAATCTTTAATCACCTTAATTGATCCCTTAATTGATTTTAAAATCAACAATTACCAAATTTTTTGGTATAAATTTTTCTTTTTCTCGATTCAATCATTATATTAAAATAATTGGGATATTTAAAATCCTTACATCTGGATCCTAGTCCCTGGATCGCAACCTTTACTTTTTCTTTCTGTAGCTAGTATCATAATGCTCCACATTCAAAATCTAATGTTATTTACTTTCATACAAGTATTCCTTGTTGCATCATTCAAAATCAAACATATAATAATTTCTATCGTAACAACTATCTTGAACAGTCACGGTTCACAATTTAACTCTATTCATCCTATACGGATCCAACGTATATGTACATATGAAATATCAAAATAAACTTTGTAATTTACCACATTAAATATAACAATTTCATTTACAACCTTCTGAGTTGATCCATCTCAAACATAATCCAATTTTCCTGAAATTTATTTATTTACTTGCAAAAGTTTATATTATGCAAGTAATGAGCACAGCGGCTCAGCAAGTCCAACAGTTAACACCTTTCATGCTTCGCCTAACATATACCTTATCGTGCTTGGTGTGTGTCATACATCGTGTGTTGTGCTTCTACTTTAGCAATATATCTCACATCATTGCACAAAATACACATAGTTATCATATTATCCACAGATCACATAACATATAATTTATATGCATTTAAACAAGTATTTATATATAACAGGCAACAATTAACATTAAAGGACTAAAGAACTTGCCTGGACGTTCAATTACTTAATTGATAGCTCAAAACCCTCTCTCGGTCAACCTATGATCATAAAATAATTAAATAATAATCATTTATCCTCATATGATATTAATTTAATAAATTAATATCATCTCTAATGTAATTAACCCTACCCGACGATTTATTTTAGGGTACCGGGTTAATTATTAATTAATATGGTTAATTATATTAACCTCATCCTTCAATATATTGATTTAACTTAATATTAAACACCTTCAATATGGACAAGCCGGCTCATCGAATAAAATTTATCATATTTAGTTGTCCAAAAATTTTATTTAACCATTTTCTAAATTGTAACCTTATTAGATTAATATTTAAACATTTAAATATTAATCCTCAATATTTAATATTTTTACAAAAATATTAAATTTAATACCCAAACATCATTTCTATACTTTTAGTATTTTTCTATAATTTTCTAGAATTTTTAAACAATTTTTAAGTATTTATTTAATAAAAAATATTTTTTGGGGGCGTTTTGGTAATTTTCGCGGCTTTAGGACACAATCGGCATTTCCCGGAAACCCCAGGGGCACGCCGGTCATTTGGCGAGCTAAGGGACACATTCGGTATTTCTAGAAAAGGGCAGGGGCACTTTTGAAATTTCACATCGTGCGTCGGCCGCGCATGGCTCGCGGCCCCCCTTGTCGACGCCAAACGGCGTCGTTTCCCCTTGCCAGTTTTTTTGGCCTCCGTGCATTGCGCTGCTCCTCCCCTGTGGCGCGTCCAAAACGACACCGTTTCCAAAAAAAAAATGGTTGTCGCGCATCGCACTGCAGCCTTTTTTTTTCTTTCTTATTCCTTTGCCATAACACTACACCAACTTCTAACAATTTTCCATTTTTGATCAAGTTTTTCACCACAAAAATAACTCTAAAAATCATATAATTCATACATATATATCCAAAAATTATTTGGAATAATTGTTCTAACTCTTTACAATTTTTCCACACAATTATTTTAACATCATAATTTCACAAAATAACTTAAATAAAAGATGTTATACCTTCCAAGTTTAATATTCTACCCTTGATGGCTCCAAAAATCTCTCCTTCCTTGGTGGAGATGGTGGTCATGGGTGGCTGTGACGACCCCAAATCCGGGTTCCATAACCTCGAGTTTGGTTCTCACTATTCAACACATTACTAACAATTAAATACATACATTGCATTTAAATATCGCGGAATAATACATATTGGTTCCCTTCAAAAGGTTACAATACCAGGGTCTATCAACCTTAACATAATAACAGTTCCTATCACAAGGAATTACAAAAGGTTTAACAACCGTAAATACATAATTAAAGATCTAATTAGCATGCATAAGCTAACTTAAGCTCTGGCTTTTCCTTTTCCTTTATCCTTCTTTGAGCAATCAAGATTATCTGAAAAAATGGTTCATGATATAGCAAGAATGAGCAACTAGTTTGCTCAGCAAGTTTAGAACAATCATATAGATTTAATATATCATGAATGAATGGGAAATATCATCAATGATTCAACAATAGATATAACAATTGTGAATGAAACAGGATTCAAATTTTAATAAACAGAATATTTGAATCTTAAAATGCTGAGTGGTCACTAAGGACCCTGAACTAACTAGGGTATAATAGAGTTTCCTCTGACCCTTTGAGTTGTTTGGTTTTCAAGGGGATCAGCCTATTCAACCCGCTGTATATGCATTACATTTAGTCACTGGCGCCAATGTCGGTTTCCCGACACAAAATCCCCTAATTTAGGGTTGTTCAATTCTCAGACTTAATATAAGAAATCCGCACCCAACAATGGTTTGGATAAGCTTTTAAAAGTATTCAAGTTATTGAATTTAGAAACGCAATGTCTAGCTGAACAATTAGCTTTTGACATTTTTAGTACAGTTCATGAATCAAGAACTAATAAGCTTCAAGTGCACTAAGTGCGATTGTATAAACAATATGGATGTGGAATAATTTTAAATAATTAAACCACTTCAAGCTTTAACAATAAATACAAGTATGGAAACTTGTTCAACGATAATAATTGAGTAGGGTTAGAGAACTTGCCTGTTTGCTCAGCTACAATAATTGTCTAGCTTTAACTAACTTGCTTTGAAAGACCTAACATTAATAAAGTCGGTCTAATAATTAGTACGGCGTATTTGCATAACTATACGCTTAATAACGAACTTATTTACCACACATAAGTACTAACACATAATTTACATTAGTCAAAACAATATTATTAACCTTATAGACACTTAATCATTTTAGGTTAATAATTTAATAAGTTAGAAAATATTTTTCTTAAGTGTTGGACACTTATTAAACCCTTAAACAACTTATTATAATTGTTTAATTAAATTCAATTTATTTTATTAACTCAATCTCTTTTTAATTACTATTTAATATTGATTAAATAGAAATTAATTAATTAACTCTAGTTATTATTTAAAATAATTAATAACTAATTGTATTTACTTATTATTTAATTATAATTAAATAATAAATAATTATTAACTTAATTTTAACCTTCTTTAATTTAATGTTAGTCAACCAATAATTAACTAAGTAATTAACCTTACTTATTATTTAATTAAGGAAATTAAATAATAGTTTACTAATCTTAATCCTCTTTAATTATTATTTAATGTCAATTAAATAATAATTAATTATTTAATTAATTTTAATTATTGTTTAAGGTTAAATAATAATCAAATCATTCTTATTTATTATTTTAATTAAATAATAAATTATTACTCTAATAACTTAATTTCCATTAATCGTTATTTAATGTTAATTAAATAATAATTAATTACTTAATTATCCTTATTTATTATTTAATAATATTTAAATAATAAATAATTAATTTATAAATTTTATCTCTCTTTAAATATTATTTAATAGGCATTAAATAATAATTGCTAATTTATCATCTTTATTTATTATTAACATTTAAAATAATAAATTAATAATAAATTTATTTAACCTAACCATGGTTTAGCTAACTAGATTAATATTTAAAATATTTAAATATTAAACTTTATGAAAAATATCCTCCCCAATATTATTTTTGTATTATTATTATTTTTGTTATAATTTTAAATTAATTTTTAAATATTTAAATTAATTAAAATTAACCCGAATGGCATTTTCGTAATTAAGTTGAAAAACCGGACCGATGGCAGTTTCGTAAATAATCAGAAAACTGATCCGAGGGCAAAATGGTAATTTCGCCGAAAAAAACACGGAGGGGCATAAATATAATTTTCCCGAAAACAGTTGCTCGCGCATTGCGCGCGGATCGCTGAAGCAGGACCAAAACGGTGTCGTTTTGGAGTCACTGTTGTTGGCTTCCGCGCGTACGCGCGGCGTAATATTTCTTGGAGGCTAAACGACGCCGTTTTAGTCTCCGCGCCCGACAGTGCACAGTGGTCCGCGCATTGCGCGGAAAACTTTAATTTTTTTGTTCTTTCACAGAATGTGAACAGTTCCGGCTACACACACTTTAATTAAAATTATACCTTCAATAAATCTTTAACTCTTCAATAAAAATCCAAAAAAATTACCAATCACCTTATATTAATTTATAACATGAAAAAAATAATTTTTCATGATTTAATATCAATATTTTTTTATAAAAATTTTTACATCACATAAACTACCATAAATCATATCTTTTTGTGTATAACTCCATTTTAAGTGATTCAAACTTTGTTTTTCTCATGATTTAATGTTCTATAATATTAGAACATCAAACCTAAGTTTTACAAAAATATTTTTGGTAATATATTTCAAAACTTGTTTACACACTACTAAATACATATTTTAGCATATAAAATATACCAAAATACAAACCAAACATATTAAACTCAAGCATGGCATAAATATTACAACTACACATTAATAACCATATTAACATGTTTATACAAGCATGATGATTATTTAATTTAAAAATAAAACTTCGATTTAGAATAACCATTACCTTGATTTAATGGATATCTTCCTTTTTCTTCCAAAGTAGGTTGTGAATGAAGATGACATACACCAAGAACTCCTTCTCCTCTCTTAGTATTTTGCTCTCACTATTTTCTCACTCTCAAATGCTCTCTAGCTCTCTCTTTAGCTTGAAAAATAATGAAGTATACAAGTCTTACAAATGCAAGTATACTCCTACAAAATATTAGATACACACATTGTATCTATTAATCTAGACCATCATGCATCTATATTGGATACTTACACAAGAAAGCTAACCCATACTAAGTTGGTGAGGATTTTGTGGGAAAAGACTTTCCCAAAAATCAAAACAAGCAACCTAATATTAAATAAATGAAAAATAAAAGAAAATAAAAAAAATCATTTTCTCTCTCCGCACTCACCTACACGGCTGATGGACATTTGATTTGTCCCAAAATCAAGTCACTTTGCTTATTTTAATTAATTAATAAGTTATTTAATTGTTTTTCCAAGTGGGCCAATCATTGGGCTTTAATTTAAAATACCAATTGGGCTTCTATTAAATTGTTTGGGCTACTAAATTGTCAAATTTTATTATTCTCCACTTGGGCTACTAATTGACCCATGTTGGGCTAATTTAATAATTTATACATTAATTATTCAATCCATGATTAAATAAATAATTAAATGGAATAAATAATTAAATATTCTAACCCATTAGTATTAAATTACTAAATGGACTAATAAATATTATTATTAATATTTCACATTATTTACATTAATTAATAATCATATTAATTAATTTATTATATTTAATTCACTCATTATATTCAATTTAATTGAATATTTAATTAATAGGAAACTTATCAATTATTTTGATATTAAAACTTTAGGGTTTGTTCACTAATTTAATAACATATTAGTGACCTCCTTTAATTAATTTTAGTAATTAATTACATAATTATTTAATCACATAATTAATTAATCACATGAAAAGATTTAAATAATCTCGTAAAAATAACTCGTTGGAAATTAAATTAATAATTTAATTAATAAAGATGTGGAAATTCTAGGACATTACATTCTCCCCTCCTTATAAAAATTCCGTCCTCGGAATTGTAAAAATAAGGTTACTCAAATAAAAACAGGTAATTTGCCCTCATTTCCTCCTCTAATTCCCACGTAGCTTCTTCAATGGCGTGATTCCTCCAAAGTACTTTGACAGAATGAATTATCTTATTTCTCAGTTTCTGTTCCTTCCTATCGAGTATCTGAACAGGAACTTCTTCATATGATAAGTCCTTACCAACTTGAATTGGTTCATAGGAGATAACGTGCTTGTAGTCTGGTTTGTATGGCCGCAATACTGACACGTGAAACACATTGTGAATATGTTCCAATTCAGGAGGTAAAGCTACCTTGTATGCTACTTCACCCACTCTCCTCAATATTTCGAACGGTCCTATGAACCTTGGACTCAATTTTCCCTTCTTTCCAAACCTGATCTTCCCTTTCCAGGGAGATACCTTAATGAACACAAAACTCCCCACTTCGAAGTCTCGTTTCTGTCGATGTAAATCGGCGTATTTCTTTTGACGGTCTTGAGCTGCTACTAGCCGAGCTCTTATTACCTTGATAATTTCTACTGTCTGTTGAACCAATTCTGGCCCCAACAGTCGGCGTTCTCCTACCTCATCCCAACATAGAGGTGTTCTGCATTTTCTGCCATATAAAGCTTCGTAAGGCGGCATACCTATGCTCGCATGATAACTGTTGTTATATGCAAACTCAACTAGTGGTAGATGGATTTCCCAACTGCCCTTGAAATCCATTACGCAGGCCCTGAGCATATCTTCCAATGTCTGAATTGTTCTCTCACTTTGCCCATCAGTCTGCGGATGATATGCTGTACTCATTCTCAACTGTGTCCCCAATCTCTCCTGAAGACTTCTCCAAAATTTTGACGTGAAGCGCGGATCTCTGTCTGACACAATCGATACCGGCACCCCATGTCTTGAAACTATCTCTTTGATGTACAATTTGGACAACTGATCCAAACTGAACCTAATCTTGATCGGCAAAAAGTGCGCTGACTTTGTTAGTCGATCCACAATCACCCAAATTGCGTCATATCCCTTCTGTGTTGTTGGAAGCCCTACCACAAAATCCATTGTGATATGCTCCCATTTCCACTCAGGAATTTCTAACGGCTGTAACAATCCACTTGGTCTCTGATGTTCGGCCTTTACCCTTTGACAAGTTAGGCATCGGCTGACACATTCTGCAACCTCCCTTTTTAAATTCGGCCACCAAAAATGCTGTCGTAGATCTTGATACATCTTCGTACTCCCCGGATGTATCGAGTATCTCGTACTGTGGGCCTCTTGCAAAATTTCCTCTCGTAATTCAGGCACTAGCGGTACCCAAACACGATTTTCAAATCTCAGCAATCCCATGCTATCAATTTTAAACTTGACCTCTTCTCCATCGGTCATCCTCTTCCGGATTCTGTCACATTCCTCATCTTTGTCTTGAGCCTCTTTCACCCTATCTAACAAGGTTGGGCTCACCTCGACTTCTATTGACTCGTTTGGATTTCTCACTTCCAACTCCATTCGAGCCATCTCTTGAACCAATTGTTCCTGATCTGTCAATATGAATAATTTCTCCCTGCTCTTTCTACTCAGAGCATCCGCTACTACGTTGGCCTTGCCGGGATGATATAGAATTTCACAATCATAATCTTTGATCAATTCCAACCATCTCCATTGCCTCATATTCAGCTCCTTCTGTGTGAAGATATACTTCAGACTCTTATGGTCTGTGAATACCTCACATTTTTCTCCGTACAGATAATGTCTCCAAATTTTAAGGGCAAACACTACCGCTGCCAGCTCCAAGTCGTGGGTAGGATATCCCTTCTCATAATCTTTTAATTGTCTGGACGCATACGCAACGACTTTGCCGTTTTGCATAAGCACACAGCCAAGCCCCTTGTGCGATGCATCACTGTAGACCGTAAAACCTCCTGTATCGTCTGGTAAGGTCAATACAGGTGCTTCACTAAGTCTTTTCTTTAACTCCTGAAAACTTTCTTCACACTTCTCAGTCCACACGTATTTTACCGTCTTTCTTGTTAAGTTGGTCAACGGTGTTGCTATCTTTGAGAAGTCTTGAATGAATCTCCGATAGTAACCCGCTAGCCCTAAGAAACTTCTTACTTCTGTCGGCGTCCTTGGTTGTTCCCAATTCATTACCGATTCAACCTTCGCCGGATCAACCGAAACTCCCTCCTTGTCAATAACATGACCTAAAAATTGAACTCTCTCCAACCAGAATTCACACTTTGAAAACTTAGCGTACAACCGCTCCTTCCGTAAAATCTCCAACACCAATCTTAGGTGTTCAACATGCTCTTCCTCCGTTTTGGAATACACCAAAATATCGTCAATGAACACGACTACAAATTTATCCAAGTATTGCTTGAATATTCTGTTCATCATGTCCATAAATGCGGTTGGCGCATTCGTTAGTCCAAACGACATCACCAGAAACTCGTAATGCCCATATCGAGTTCTGAATGCCGTCTTGGATATATCCTCCTTCCTGACTTTCAACTGATGATAACCAGTCCTTAAGTCAATCTTTGAAAAGTACTTCGCCCCTTTCAATTGATCGAAAAGATCGTCAATTCGTGGTAACGTGTACTTGTTCTTAATTGTCACCTTATTCAGCTCTCTATAATCCATACACAATCTCATCGATCCATCCTTCTTCTTTACAAACAGCACCGGTGCTCCCCATGGAGAAACACTTGGTTGAATGTACTTATTATCTAACAACTCCTGCAATTGCACCATCAATTCCTTCAGTTCTACCGGAGCCATCCTATATGGTGCTTTCGATATCGGTGCTGTCCCCGGTACTAAATCAATCACAAATTTTATCTCCCTGTCCGGCGGTAAACCCGGCAGTACATCTGGAAAAACATCCGTAAACTCGCTAACTACTGGTATTTGCTCCATCTCGGGACTCACCACTTGTGTGTCAACCACATGAGCCAAATACCCTACACAACCTTTCTTCAATAATTTCTTGGCTTGCATCATCGTCAGACAAGAAGACTGTCTTGACGACTTGCTGCCATAAAATACAACCTTAGACTTATTTGGTGTCTTAAGGTGTATGCACTTCTTCTGACAATCAATTATCGCCCCGTGGTTAAACAACCAATCCATCCCAAGTATTACATCAAATTCCCCCAGACGTATTGGAATTAGATTCACATTTAATTTCTGACCCTTGATTTCAGCACAACAATTCCTATGTATGTACTCTACCGGAATCACTTCTTTATTAGCAACTTCTATGTTCATTGAGTTTTCTAGTTTGTCCCTAGGCAACTCTAATCGTCTAGCGAAATCATCAGACACAAATGAACAGGTAGCACCCGAATCAAACAATACATATGCATTTATATTATTGATCGGAATAATACCTGACACCACGTCTTTTGACCCCACGGCATCCTGTACCGTCATATTGAAAGTCCGGGCTGTCGGCTTGTTCTGTGGTACCGGTCCCCCGATAACCAATTTGCTGTTATTGCCCTTGTAGCCGCTACCCCCGTCATTCTTCTTCTTAGGGCAATCCTTTATCAGGTGGTCAGATGCTCCGCAAGAAAAGCATCTCACTTTCTTTGGGAGGGGACAATTTGGAGAAATATGTCCCACCTGACCACAATTGTAGCACGTGTTCTTGCCTTTCCTGCACTCCCCGAAATGATTCTTTCCACAAATATTGCATGCTGGCTTTTTCTGAACACTTCCTTGTTGATTCCCCGAGCTCTTGTCATTACTGTTGTCCCATTTGCGCTTATTGCTGTTATTGTTATTATTGCCTCCACTGTTGCTGTTCTTGCTTCCCCCTTCATTTTTCTTCTTGTTTCTCTCCTGGTTGTACTTGGTTAATGCGTCGCTTCCTCCTTCAGCAATGATTGACTTCTCTAGCAAAGTTGCGAACGAGTCAATCTGCAGTACTGCTACCTTGTTGAATATCCAAGGTCTCAATCCATTCTCGAACCTCCTGGCCTTGCGTTCCTCCGTGTCTACCTGATGTGGAGCGAACCTGGCCAGCTCATTAAATTTTGTCGCGTACTCCGGTACCGACATGTTCTCCTGTTTCAGTTCTAGAAACCTTACCTCCATCCTACTCTTCATACTTTTCGGGAAATAATTCTCGTCGAATATTTCCTTAAATTTTGTCCAGGGCACCACACCATCCCCAGCCCTATTCTGATTGGCTTCCCACCAGAAATTGGCTTCGCCCTTCATCATGTAGGTAGCAAAAACTGTCTTTTGCTCCTCAGCTACTCTTGCGATAACGAACGCCTTCTCTATCTCTTTTATCCAAGACTGGGCCTCTATCGGGTCCGACGTTCCCCTAAACTCTGGCGGTCCCACCGCCTTAAAATCTTTAAAATTCGCCAACTGATTTGGTGGTGGTGGCGGATTTGCTACTACAGGGTGGCGGTTTTGCATTGCCTCAGCTAGCATGTCGACGAAGTTTTGCATAGGGTCTACGTTGTGTCCCCCCGCGTCGTTGTTAACTGACTCTTCTACCCCCTGGTTCCTTGGTGGTTGTCTACGTGGCGGCATTTTCTGTTATAAACAAAAATTTACATTATTATACTTATTTCATATTTTTCATCTCATTACTTTGTATCTTAGGCAATATTTAGCTAAAATACAAATAATTATTTCAACACACATATAAACATAAATTTGACTGCATTTATATTCATATGCTAAAACAGTGGTGCATAGCACTTTACATCGACAACATACTGCTATAAATGCTTCTATCCCTGAGAAGCTACAAAAGATGGGATCTGACATATCCTACAACTTCCTAGAGTTGGGATTTAGTGACATATTAACCCTCTAATAAAACAAAAGTTGGGTTCTACTGCATCTATTTACATACGAAATTAGAAAACAACTACTACTACTACTGAATGCGCATCCCCCTACGGATCGCGTCATCATACTCCTCATCCCCGATGGCCATCACCACACTCCTGCTGATGGTGTGCATAGACTGGCCCTCCTCAGCTGGGTAGTAGTGCACCCTGCTCTGAAGCCTACCATATGAAGATCGGTAGACGTAGCTAAGTCTATCCGTCCTCACCCGCTTCTCGCGGACCTCCTCCTCTAGCTCAATCATCTGACCATAAGCGGCATCCCGCTGTCTCTCCATCTCCATTCGGTCCTCTATCGCCTCCTGCCAGTGTGCACGGATGGCGGCCTTCTCTGCCTGTACTTGCTGAACCTTCAGCTCAGCCTCGGCCAACCTAGTCTCAGCCACTGCCAATTTGGCCTGCAGCTCTACGTCCTGATCTACCAGCTGATGTGTTAGCACTGCAAAGTGCTCCACCGAATCCTCGTACTCCTGTATCTGATCCTCAAGTCCTACAATCCTCTCCTTCAGCTCTGTGTTCTCGCCAGAGAACTGATAAGCCGCATCCCTATACTGATCCTCCATGTGCTGGTGGGTCAGATTCTGCTCCTCTAGATGCTGGACCCTTGCCTCCAGCCCCTCGTTCCTATCGGTCAGTCCATCTATGATGTCAGCGGCAGTGGTGCCCATTCCATCAGCTGACTCCTCCTCCTCAGACTCCTCTGACTCTGCCTCATCCTCACTGTAAGGCCTCATGACTCCGCCCCAAACGGGCTCCACACGATCCCCCTCCTCAGGATCTGACTCTGGCTCCTCTACGGGTGCAACCACCAGCGGCTGTGCAGTATCCATATGGATATCAATATAGTCCTCCTCAGCAGTGCGACTCGACTGTCCGATCTCTGCCATCCTATATCATAAAATAATAACACACGTTAGTACAGCAATAAAATATATTCATTGATGAAATGAAATGATATTTTATCATGTACATCTCGGCTCGATGGATTTTCTCAATCCATCTCCAAAAATATACAACATGATGAATCTCCCCGATTCATCTCCTAACGCACTCGATATGAGTTTAATACTAAGGTTATAACTTAGGTTTCGCAAATCCTAACGTTTCTAACCTACAGCTCTGATACCAACCTGTGACGACCCCAAATCCGGGTTCCATAACCTCGAGTTTGGTTCTCACTATTCAACACATTACTAACAATTAAATACATACATTGCATTTAAATATCGCGGAATAATACATATTGGTTCCCTTCAAAAGGTTACAATACCAGGGTCTATCAACCTTAACATAATAACAGTTCCTATCACAAGGAATTACAAAAGGTTTAACAACCGTAAATACATAATTAAAGATCTAATTAGCATGCATAAGCTAACTTAAGCTCTGGCTTTTCCTTTTCCTTTATCCTTCTTTGAGCAATCAGGATTATCTGAAAAAATGGTTCATGATATAGCAAGAATGAGCAACTAGTTTGCTCAGCAAGTTTAGAACAATCATATAGATTTAATATATCATGAATGAATGGGAAATATCATCAATGATTCAACAATAGATATAACAATTGTGAATGAAACAGGATTCAAATTTTAATAAACAGAATATTTGAATCTTAAAATGCTGAGTGGTCACTAAGGACCCTGAACTAACTAGGGTATAATAGAGTTTCCTCTGACCCTTTGAGTTGTTTGGTTTTCAAGGGGATCAGCCTATTCAACCCGCTGTATATGCATTACATTTAGTCACTGGCGCCAATGTCGGTTTCCCGACACAAAATCCCCTAATTTAGGGTTGTTCAATTCTCAGACTTAATATAAGAAATCCGCACCCAACAATGGTTTGGATAAGCTTTTAAAAGTATTCAAGTTATTGAATTTAGAAACGCAATGTCTAGCTGAACTATTAGCTTTTGACATTTTTAGTACAGTTCATGAATCAAGAACTAATAAGCTTCAAGTGCACTAAGTGCGATTGTATAAACAATATGGATGTGGAATAATTTTAAATAATTAAACCACTTCAAGCTTTAACAATAAATACAAGTATGGAAACTTGTTCAACGATAATAATTGAGTAGGGTTAGAGAACTTGCCTGTTTGCTCAGCTACAATAATTGTCTAGCTTTAACTAACTTGCTTTGAAAGACCTAACATTAATAAAGTCGGTCTAATAATTAGTACGGCGTATTTGCATAACTATACGCTTAATAACGAACTTATTTACCACACATAAGTACTAACACATAATTTACATTAGTCAAAATAATATTATTAACCTTATAGACACTTAATCATTTTAGGTTAATAATTTAATAAGTTAGAAAATATTTTTCTTAAGTGTTGGACACTTATTAAACCCTTAAACAACTTATTATAATTGTTTAATTAAATTCAATTTATTTTATTAACTCAATCTCTTTTTAATTACTATTTAATATTGATTAAATAGAAATTAATTAATTAACTCTAGTTATTATTTAAAATAAATAATAACTAATTGTACTTACTTATTATTTAATTATAATTAAATAATAAATAATTATTAACTTAATTTTAACCTTCTTTAATTTAATGTTAGTCAACCAATAATTAACTAAGTAATTAACCTTACTTATTATTTAATTAAGGAAATTAAATAATAGTTTACTAATCTTAATCCTCTTTAATTATTATTTAATGTCAATTAAATAATAATTAATTATTTAATTAATTTTAATTATTATTTAAGGTTAAATAATAATCAAATCATTCTTATTTATTATTTTAATTAAATAATAAATTATTACTCTAATAACTTAATTTCCATTAATCGTTATTTAATGTTAATTAAATAATAATTAATTACTTAATTATCCTTATTTATTATTTAATAATATTTAAATAATAAATAATTAATTTATAAATTTTATCTCTCTTTAAATATTATTTAATAGGCATTAAATAATAATTGCTAATTTATCATCTTTATTTATTATTAACATTTAAAATAATAAATAAATTTATTTAACCTAACCATGGTTTAGCTAACTAGATTAATATTTAAAATATTTAAATATTAAACTTTATGAAAAATATCCTCCCCAATATTATTTTTGTATTATTATTATTTTTGTTATAATTTTAAATTAATTTTTAAATATTTAAATTAATTAAAATTAACCCGAATGGCATTTTCGTAATTAAGTTGAAAAACCGGACCGATGGCAGTTTCGTAAATAATCAGAAAACTGATCCGAGGGCAAAATGGTAATTTCGCCGAAAAAAACACGGAGGGGCATAAATGTAATTTCCCCGGAAACAGTTGCTCGCGCATTGCGCGCGGATCGCTGAAGCAGGACCAAAACGGTGTCGTTTTGGAGTCACTGTTGTTGGCTTCCGCGCGTACGCGCGGCGTAATATTTCTTGGAGGCTAAACGACGCCGTTTTAGTCTCCGCGCCCGACAGTGCACAGTGGTCCGCGCATTGCGCGGAAAACTTTAATTTTTTTGTTCTTTCACAGAATGTGAACAGTTCCGGCTATACACACTTTAATTAAAATTATACCTTCAATAAATCTTTAACTCTTCAATAAAAATCCAAAAAAATTACCAATCACCTTATATTAATTTATAACATGAAAAAAATAATTTTTCATGATTTAATATCAATATTTTTTTATAAAAATTTTTACATCACATAAACTACCATAAATCATATCTTTTTGTGTATAACTCCATTTTAAGTGATTCAAACTTTGTTTTTCTCATGATTTAATGTTCTATAATATTAGAACATCAAACCTAAGTTTTACAAAAATATTTTTGGTAATATATTTCAAAACTTGTTTACACACTACTAAATACATATTTTAGCATATAAAATATACCAAAATACAAACCAAACATATTAAACTCAAGCATGGCATAAATATTACAACTACACATTAATAACCATATTAACATGTTTATACAAACATGATGATTATTTAATTTAAAAATAAAACTTAGATTTAGAATAACCATTACCTTGATTTAATGGCTATCTTCCTTTTTCTTCCAAAGTAGGTTGTGAATGAAGATGACATACACCAAGAACTCCTTCTCCTCTCTTAGTATTTTGCTCTCACTATTTTCTCACTCTCAAATGCTCTCTAGCTCTCTCTTTAGCTTGAAAAATAATGAAGTATACAAGTCTTACAAATGCAAGTATACTCCTACAAAATATTAGATACACACATTGTATCTATTAATCTAGACCATCATGCATCTATATTGGATACTTACACAAGAAAGCTAACCCATACTAAGTTGGTGAGGATTTTGTAGGAAAAGACTTTCCCAAAAATCAAAACAAGCAACCTAATATTAAATAAATTAAAAATAAAAGAAAATAAAAAAAAATCATTTTCTCTCTCCTCACTCACCTACACGGCTGATGGACATTTGATTTGTCCCAAAATCAAGTCACTTTGCTTATTTTAATTAATTAATAAGTTATTTAATTGTTTTTCCAAGTGAGCCAATCATTGGGCTTTAATTTAAAATACCAATTGGGCTTCTATTAAATTGTTTGGGCTACTAAATTGTCAAATTTTATTATTCTCCACTTGGGCTACTAATTGACCCATGTTGGGCTAATTTAATAATTTATACATTAATTATTCAATCCATGATTAAATAAATAATTAAATGGAATAAATAATTAAATATTCTAACCCATTAGTATTAAATTACTAAATTGACTAATAACTATTATTATTAATATTTCACATTATTTACATTAATTAATAATCATATTAATTAATTTATTATATTTAATTCACTCATTATATTCAATTTAATTGAATATTTAATTAATAGGAAACTTATCAATTATTTTGATATTAAAACTTTAGGGTTTGTTCACTAATTTAATAATATATTAGTGACCTCCTTTAATTAATTTTAGTAATTAATTACATAATTATTTAATCACATAATTAATTAATCACATGAGAAGATTTAAATAATCTCGTAAAAATAACTCGTTGGAAATTAAATTAATAATTTAATTAATAAAGATGTGGAAATTCTAGGACATTACAGTGGCGGTGATGGTGTTCGGGTGGTAGAGGAAAAAAAGAGAGAGGGAGAGTATTATTATTAATTTTCTTTTCTTTTCTTTTCCTTTCCCTTGTTGGCTTTTTATAATCCCAAGCAAGTTAACTAAATTTTATAACAAAATTTGGTTCCACCGCCTCTCTCACGCAACCAACTTGGAAGATTCCGGAAAAAATTTCATGCAACAATTTAAAATTTTAATACATTACGTAGTTATTTCGTGTAATAAATATTTTATGTAATGTACATAAAATATTTATTTTAATTCACTAAAAATTATAAATTGATTTATAATTAATATTAATAACTCTTTTGGGTACTTTGCTTGACAAATTTTGTACATACATAATGACATGCATGTATTTATATAATGTAATTTACACCTCCAAAAATCATAAAATAATTCATATAACTTATAAAAATTATTTTTCATATTTTTTCATTTCGTTATTTGGACAACATGTTACATTAACAAGTTCATGTTTCCGAAATATTATCCTTTATAAACATCATAAAAATTCCATTATATATAAATATAATTTTTAATAATTTAAAATATTTTTTTTTCTTCATTTATTTTCCATTCCTTTATTATTCACATTAACTTCTTTATATATAAATTATATAATTTATATATTTACATTCTCCCTTCTTAATTAATTTCTTAAATTCCTCCATAATTATCAATTATTTATATAACCCAAAATTATACATTTATTAACTCTCTCCTTATTTTAATCCTCTTATATATAAATTATATAATTATTTTTATATAATTTATATAATTATAATTTCCTCCATACATCACTTTAATTTCCTTATATAAATTATATAATTTATTATAATTATATAATTACATTTCTTCTCAATTAATTTCTAAACTTCCTCCATAATTCTTGATTAAATCTAAAATGAATAATTAAAATTTTACTAATTTCCTCATTAACTTTTCATAAATTTTTGGTTTAATTTAATTATTAATCCCTTAATTTTCATAATTAATGAAATTTATAATTATAACAATTTCCATAAACACATATATATACAAATGTGTGTGTGTGTGTGTATATATATATATTTATATATATATATATATATATGCATATCTAATTTATACATCTCACATTACCACATAACATCATTTAAATACTAATTTTTGTACTTCCACAACAATTTAATTGTATAATTTATTGTATTTTTATATAAAATTTTCTCTTATTCTTAATAAATTGTTTTTAAACAATTTATTTACTTTTCAATTATTTTAATTCCATACTATTCGTCATGATCTCTGTACAAATTTAATTTACTAATTAAATCTCATCACATACCTTAAATCACATAAAATCACAAATAATTTAAACATCCCTGATAATTCTATTAATTAAATTTTCATTTAATATTATTAAAGAAATTCTGAAAATTCGGATCCTTACAAAAACTCCAATGGCTCATGCAACAAAGCTAAATAAAGATGAGCAAGATAAAAGTATTAATGTTACTCAACACAGAAGTTGGCTCTCTCCTATACCTAATACTAGTAGACCTAATATTATGTTCTTAACATGTATTTGTGCTAGATTTTAAGTTAATCCTAAATAATCACACTTGACATATGTTTATATCCCCTTTCAATAGATCATAAGCTGAATCTAACAAATAATAATTAGAATCCAATTTTATTTTTTTCCTGTAAAAATAGGCATCCAACAGAAATAATTATTTTTTTACATGGAAGCACTGAATTGTTAAAGTTAATTAGCATAAATACGTGCAACGAAATCAATTAATTATACTCATCCTTAACCTTAGAAAATAACCTAACATAGCATACTTGAAATTGATACACAAAACATAATTAAATAAACAAAATTCTTACTTGAATGTACAAATTAATTTGAAGGAGAGAGAAAAAACATAAATATGAATTTTAATATTCAAAAAGTATTCTGCCCAAATAATTAACAGTGCTATCCTGAATGTTAAAAAAAAGAATAAATTTAATGGAAGAATTGGGCTCGTGAATTGCTAAAATAGAAGAAATTAGCACAAAGCTACTATATACCAGAGAACATATTGCAAATTAGAAACATCTGCTTCAATTCTACTATACGATGCTGCCGCGATATGCGACTGCCTCGCTGTAACTTCGCTGTCGCTATCAACTACTCTAATTTGCTGCACAAATGTACTGTTATACATTTGCATTATAGCTGCTTTTGGAATCCTAGGAACCATCTACTCCTCACCCATGATCTGCTAGTGTTTCAACAGTACCATTTTGATAACCTACCGATGCTTTATCTTAACTGTTATTGCTTTTCTTTTTCTTTCCCTTAATCTGTTGAACTCTAATAAAAGTGGGTAGGTCTTCTCCCCTTCATAAAAGTGGGTTGTTGTAAGACCCCGAATTTTTTGAAATATAAAATTTAATTTTTCTTCATATATATTTTTCTGAAACAGTAAGTGGTTAAATCGATAAAGTTTAAAGTTAAGGATGTTATGTGCAAATTTTATTTTGTCGGACAATATTCGTTTTCTCGGGGAATATTCGGGTCGTACGACGGCGCCGAAATAACAAATTATTGGTGGACCCTACAACGGAATATTTGTCGGATATACAAAACGACAGAAGTAACCTTTTTAATAAAAATAGTCAACGGTGCTAACTGTTAAAATACCGGTGATAAAAGAATAGTAGCATACAGTAATTTATGGTATTTTACTGTAGCATGCGGTACTCTACAGTAGCACACGGTATTGCACAGTGTCTCATATTATTGACACCGTAACTGTTACGCATCATTTCATCAATAATTGTCACTGCATAATATTTTATATTATCAATTCAATTATTGTTGCTACACAATATTTTGCATTATTGATTCAATAATTGTCATTACACTGTATTTCATATCATCGAGTCAATAATTGTTGGTGCACTGTAGTTTAAAATTATTGAATCTAATAATTGTCACAGTAGCAAATACACTATAATTTATATTATTAAATTAATAAAAATATGTAACGTCTTTCTTACATTATTGTGGTAACATTATTTTATATGTTGGACTCACAGGAAGAATAAATAAATAAATAAATAAAAAATAAAATAATTAATTTTACTATTTGAAATAGTAACGTGAATAGTGACGTGAATAGTGACGTGAATAGTAAGGGAATAGTAAGAAACATGTGGGACCCACTGTGGGGCCCACATGAAATGTGAGAAATGTGTTTTGCAGGATGGTTGGTGGAGGCTGCGCAGCAGCCTCTGCTGAATTTTTTTTTATTTCACCTACCGCGCATAGTAACTTCTTTTCTCCTATAAATAGCTTGCTCAGCTGAATAGAAAAATCACACCTAAAACATAGAATTTTTCTATAAGAATTTTATGAGTTTTCTCTGAGAATAGTAAGGTTATTTTGAGAGTTTGAAAGCAAAAAGGAGTGCATGAATTTTTCAAGTAAGTCTTTTATTAAAGAGTAGTTATTTCATAAATTCCTATTTTTCACGGTATTCACAAATCTTCTTTTAGAAGACTCTTCTTTGAGAAGATTCATTTTTAAAAGCTTTCTTTGGAAGATTTATTTTGGAATATTATTTTAAAAATTATTTTAAAATAGTTATATTATACTACAAAAATTATGTTAAATATATATAATTTTGATAGTTCATATTATACAAATTATCATACACTTTGAAATTTATATGTGGTAATTACTAATTATATTAAAAATATATAGGTTGATCAACCTCATTTAAATCAATTTTATCCAGTCACGTGTTAAGGTAAGGAATATCATCTTCTTTCATATTCTATTATTTAAACTTACCACGGTAAGGAATATTATTCTTTTCACACTCTTAAATTTATTACGGTAAGGGATACCATCTTTTTCATCTTCCATTAATCAAACTTACTATGGTAAGGAATATTATTTTTTTCACACTCTTAAATTTATTATGGTAAGAGATGTCATTTTCTTTCATACTCTTAAATCGAAACTTATTATGGAACTATTGCTTCTATAATTCCTGAAAATATTATATGTTCCATAATAGTTGAACTTCATTATTTCAACTGAACCTTCCTATTTTCTGAACCTTTCTATTGAACTGTAACCGTTATTTTGAACTGTGGATCTTGAATATCATTTTTAAATTTCACTCCACATCATGTTGACAATTTGGACATTGTTTGAATCTGCACAAAGTAAACTTCCGATACTTATTGTTTATCTTGTTTCTTCTGTTCATCATTTGTATCACTGTTATTTGTATTAACCATCAAGAATCAAGTTGTTGTGAATATCTGTGGTCGGGGGCACATATGTGATATAATTGTTGAACAGATGATAGGTTAAAGGCGATATACTAGGTTAAAGGCGATACATCTGTTCGGTGTCTTTTATGGCACGTGGTGAATGTTCTCTTTGGCCCGTAGTGCAAAGATGAACTGTTGATTGGTATGATTATGACCAAAGACTGAATCTGGTATAATCATGACCGTTGGTATTATATTGAAAGTTATCTTTGGCCCGTAGTGCATAGATGAACTGTTGTTTGGTATGATTATGACCAAAGGCTGAATCTGGTATAATCATGACCGCTGGTGCTTTATTGAATATCTTTGGCCCGTAGTGCAAAGATGAACTGTTGATTTGCATGATTATGACCAGGAACTGTGAATTTTTATTATCATGACTAATGGTATTTCAGATGATAAAAGTTGATGATGTTTTTACTAAAAAGAGAAGCGAGTGGACATTATGGTCTGCATTATTCTTCTAATAGATTGCTCATTCCGCTGCTATTATTGATCTGAACATTGTTTAAGAATTTAACTACAGTTTTTGATATAAACCTTGTAGTCTATTGTATTCTATCAAGAACTCAACTGTTGAAGACTAATGATAATTTATTCGTCATTATCTTAGTCATGATATTTCTTACTGGGCTATTTGAGCTCACCCTTTCTTTTGTTCCATTGTTTTTCAACAGGAGATGAAAACGTAACGGGGTCTAGCCGGGGGATGGAGTGAGAGTCCGAGGAATAGCTATCATAGTCTTCACGTGTTGTAAAATAGTGTGACAATAATAGTGAAGACTTAGTTGTGTATTATTATTATACACTGTATTGTTGTACGTTGTGCTTTGTTGTAATAATTTTGTTGTAGTCTTTTGACGACTCAAGTTTGAGCTGTGTAGGCCTAGATTTGGGGGCGTCACAGTTGTCCCTTAGGGCCCAAACCTAAATACAAGCTAATCACATATATACTCATTTAATATTTAGTTCTTAATCGACGTGGGACAGTTATTTTTCACAAGCATTTATTACCATATTCAAGTGGTGATTTTTAGGAGTAAATTTTCATTCATTATCCCATGGATTTGACCTTCCTAATACTTGATTTTAATCTACTGATGAATTATAACACATTTATTTGTTCATTTAATGCTCAAATTCTAACAATCCCCTACATGAATGAAATTGACTGTCAGCCTATGCAAATGTTATGCAGACTCTGAGAGAGACATAATTAAAAATTATCTGTATAGAGAGAGGAGGCTTCTGACTTTGAACCTTGCTTTGTGAAAAACTATCTGGTGTACTAGTTGTTCAGTGAACGTGATGTCTTGAACTGCTCAACCGTTTGTGTAAACCAAGATAATAGAAGTTCACATAGAATCTTTTCAAACATTATTTGGTTCTCATGATTTTGTTCATTTCAGCCCTGAACATTCCTAGATTATGGGTAGTAATAATGAAATCATTAAAACTACCAAGAAAATATTTAATAATGTGTTTGACATGAAAGACATGGGTGTTGATGATGTAATATTAGGAATCAAAATTTCTAAAACATTGGATGGGTTAATGTTATCACAATCACACTATATTAAGAAAAAAACTCAAAATATTCAAGTAACGTGATTGCAATCCTATGGGAACACAGGTAGATATAAATATACATTTATCTAAAAATAATAGAAAGAACATATCACAGCTCGAGTACGCACAAATAATTGGCAGCCTTATGTATGTAATGAATTGTACACGTCTTAACATAACATATGCTGTTAATAAATTAAGTAGATTTACATGTAATCTAGGACAAGATCACTGGAAAGATATTGATGATCCTATATGTAGTAAATGTGCTAGAATATCAAAATCTTTTGGTCTGAATTTTCTAACTTATTTGTTAGAAAATGAGCCTCAAACTTATAAAACAACAATATTAAGTACAGAATCTCCATATTGGAAAGAGGCCATCAATATTGAAGTATAATCTATGCTGCACAATCATACATGTGTTAGGAAAAATCGAAACTATTATTTATATTTTATTTATTTTTATTAGCTATGTTCCGATTTCGAAGATTGATTGAATCAAATAACCTATCACATTCGATGAAATCTAGATAAGAACATCCAAGATAAATAATTCACTATATTTCTGTAAGAATTAACATTAGCAAGGATTTTAAGCTCAGGTTCTCAATTAGTTACAATGGCATATATGTATATGGCTATCCCATACACAAATTATGGTATTCACTCATAGAAAAAATAAGCATAGCATGTGTCATCAAACTGTCATAACGGTTTCACATGGCATATAGGTATGTCACTACCTTATACATAATTTATGTATTCCAACCTAAGAAGAATAAACATAATCACATGTTATCATATTTGTGGTTTAAAACTATAATCTATCCCTCGAGTTTATATAGATTACCAAGGTAACTATTGGCCAAGCAATTAAACATGAAATGCAAAATATGATAATTCAATCTATATGGTGCAAACCAAAGAGAGATAAAGTCAATTACAACTACATAATGAGTTCTATTGCAAACTTAGATTCAATGTAAGAAGATAGCAAATATACAATACATAATCCATAAGAGTTCAACAATAATGAAATACAAAGATAAATAATAGTTTATAAGAGAAAACTTGTTGTCATCCAAGCCCCAATCTTCAAGCTGCATCCATCCATAGCTTCCATTGACGGTGTTCTTGATTGCTTTTCATCTTCTTCATTTAGATTCCAAAAATTGAATAGTTGGGTCTTCATTTAGATAAATAATTCATGCCCAAATTGGATTTAGCAACCCTAAGGCCGCTTCCCCTATCTCCCTATGTCGTATTTCAATCCCCGTCTCATTCTATTTGTAGAAGCCCCAAAAATTGCATCCAAAAACTCTAAAATTTGAAAAGTCGTGACCCGGGCGCTTAGTGGGCGCCTACTAAGTGCTTAAGTACTCCAACGTGCTGTTTAAAATTTAAGTCCAGCACTTACTGGGAACTAGGGGTGCATAATGGTCAGTTTGGTCGGTTTTGTATATAAAAAAAAAAAACGCCTAAACTTTATTCTATAATCGGTTATTAACTTATTTGACTATCGGTTAAATCAGTTGGTTTAAACGGTTTGGTTGGTTTGTAAAATTTGCAAATGAATTTTAATTTGTGAAACTGGTGGAGTGGTATTGGTCACTGGTCAGGATCTCAAAGTCCTACATGCAGAATTTAACCAATAGAGTTCAAAACTTTTGTAAGAAGGGCTTCTTTTCTTCCCCTAGCTCAACTGCTTATTTGTTTTACACATAACATTTATTACAAAATAGCCTCACTCAAACAACTACGCATAAATAAACCATAAAACAAATGAAAAACCATGTCACCGCATTGCTGCATATATACAGTACCAATTTGATTCACAACTCACATTGAGTATAAATTAGTTTAAGATATATAGCTATATCTACGTACACAAGTATAAATATAAAAATTAAAATATATAATTTATTTATATTTTATAATATATAAATAAATAATTATAGAAAAGTATATAAATTGTATTATAATTTTAAGTAGTTCGGTTGGTTTTGGTTTTTATGGAAATCAAACCGAAATTGACCGACCGAACTTCAATTTTTTATTTTTAGTATTTTTGATTTTTCGATTTTATAATTTTCGACTTGGTTTATTAACGGTTTAGTTCGGTCCGGTCGGTTTTTCGGTTTTGTGTGCACCCCTACTGGTCGCTTGGGCACTGGAATAGCGACTACATCAGTCTCCTTTAGTATTTTGGGCATAACGCTCTTGTCCAAACTCCGATTGAGGTAATTCAAGATATTCTGAAAAGATGAGAAGTAGATCTATAACTTTCATGTCCTCGGATTTGAGAGTTGATAGTTGGATCAAGGTCGAAAGTTGGCTTCAAGTGACTAGTACGTGAACGACAAGTCGAAAATCCAAATCGAACAACTCTAAGCTTTAATCCACCAAACCCTTATTCTATTTCTTATAAAGTAACATAAAAACATATAAAATTAGCATAAAAATATATCCTATAAAACAAGAATAAAAACTAGATTAAATGCTTAAGAATGTATAAATTATCAAGTCTAAAATAGTCAATACTTAGGTATAAATACCACTCATCAACGTGGGAATTAGTAGATCTCCCACCAGGCTCTAAACCTCTTCAATACAAGTGGATATTCAAGAAGAAAATGAAAGTGGATGGATCTATAGATAAATATAAAAGCAAGATTTGTAATGAAGTCATTGCGACTTTTATAATACGAACAAATAAATCATGTAACCAAATATTATTTAATGATAGTATCATATTATCATCAAATAATGTTATGTCTTTGAATTTGATATAACTTAGAATTGTTAAAAATTAAAATAATGTTGATAAAGAACTATATATTTGAATGATGATATTGAATAACATTGTGAGTGCTATAAGAACAGAGATCTTGCACCGATGAATAAATCAAATTCATCACAAGGTTCATCTGTTTCAAGTACAAGTGTGTTATTAATATTATGAATTTCAAATAAACAGAAAATATCGATATGAAGAGATATCTCTATAAAGATATGTATCTAAGTGAGGGTATTGAATAATAAAGGGTTCTAAAAGAAAAAGAATATTGTCAATATAAAAAAATATTTATCATAAGATTCTTCTATTCTAAGAATAATCTTATTGTTAATGTTGTGAACCTTGAATATATTGAAGTATAGAACGTCTAAATCTTTAGGTAGCAATTGATCGGTATATATATAGTGTTATCCATGTATACAAATGAACTACAATTTGATACTTATAGAAATGATGAGATTGAGATCAAGTTACGATCCAAGGATTAAGTAAAAGAAATTATTAAAGAATTATTTATGATAGACTAGTACAACCAATATGATTATGAGATTATTGGTTCAGTTAAAAGTAAAGAGAAGTACGAGTCAACAACAAGTTCGGGCGACAAATGCTCGAATTTGGGGACGTGACATTAAAATTGTTGGAACTTATTATCTTAAGTTCATTCGATACAATTCATAAATTATTCCTTAAATGTTAAAACTTTTGAAATTATTAAACATTGATCATGATTACCTGTTATTGATAGATTTATACTTGGTAAGCAAATTTATTGCTCATTCTTACTTCATTAAATGTTATAGTTAAGACTGAGCAGGGTGGAGTTTCCGAAAAAAGATAAAGGGAAATTAACTTCAAATCCGTTAGTTATTGTAATGAGCATTGTTAGCATTTTGTGTTAGATTATAATGTAATGAGTGAAGTTTATCGGACCTTGGGAAGGTTGTATTTATATTCTATTAATGTAAATATTTATATTATTCCATAATGAGTTTAATTTAGTTATAAGGTATGTTTTTGATCGTGAGTACCAAATTCGAGGTAGAGGTACTTGAATTTGGGGGCATCATAATTGACAAGTCTAATTCAAAAGTTTATTATAGGAGAAAGGTCCTTATTTCCCTTAATATAAATTTGGAGGCTCTAGACTTTCTCCTAAACTTATAATTAGTGTAAATTCAATCCAAATAATTACGGAATAATACAATTTAAATCAAAAGTTTATCATTGGAAGACGCCACCAATTCCTCAAAATATAAATTTTGAGGTCTTGGACCTCATCCTAATTCCTAGGTTCACAAATAAGGAAATAACCCAATTAATGCATTATATAATTTTTAAGCATAAATTCATCATGTGTTAAATCTATTTTTAATTATGAGTAAGACCTATAAATCTTAGATTCACTTAGAAGATCACAAAATTGTAATACAAAAATTACCCAAACAAATTTAGTATCAAATATGATAAGAATCTCATATGCTACAAATTGATACCCAACTCGCATGTATAGTAATTAAACTAGAAATAAGAAGGGAGATAAATTAAAAATTAAAAATTTAATATTTCTATAACATAATTGAATGACCATTTATGAAAATAAAAATATTAAAGTTAATCCTTACAAATTGAAAGGAACAAAATCTTGATGGCAACAAGTTTTAAGTGGTGATGGTGTTATTGGGTTTAGGTGGAAGTGGAGGCATGATTGAGTTTGTGTGGTGCAGGTGCAACTAGGTTTTAATTAGTGGTAGTAGAGTGCAATTGAATTTAGCGATTGTGGCTGACTATTGAAATATGAATTGAAGTCAAATCATATTTAAAAAAATAAAAAATGGGAAGTGATATTTTCACAATTTTTTTTAATATTTTCACATGTAGACTATCGTTATAAATTTATAGTAACACTTTTTATTTGAAAATATCAAATTTTTTTGTAAAAATATCAGTTTCCATAAAAAATAATTGAAAATCCATATCAGTATTACATATAGTGTTGCTAAAAATAAAAATAAAATACTACATATACACTTCCGTTTGGTCAACTTAACATCTATTAGTATTAGGACACTACTACATACATAAAAATTAAATATAAAATTAAACATTATATTTATTTTAACAATTAAAAAATAGGGTCTGACACGAATTTACGTGTTAGACCCTATTTTTAAAGAAAATTCTGGAGTTATCCACTTTTATTACCTGCATATAAGATATATAAATGTGGTTCACTCATTTGGGTTAAAGATAAAATGGGGCGGAGACACTTATTTATTTTATATGCGAGTAAAAAAAATGAGTAAATGTAGAATAATCTTATTTTTTAATGATTAAAATACATTTTGTGTTTTATTTTATTATTAATTTTTGTTAATTTATACTTTTTCTTACTATTATGTGAAAAATGAATTCTCTCGACTTTATAATTTAAAGTGAAAAATGCTTAGTCGGTCGATAAAAACTGAAAATATTAGAAAGTTTGGCGTCTTTTACCGTAAAAAAAGATAAAAATCATTATCACCGATGTAAATCATGCCTCAAATTGGCGGGAAGATAGCTCAGGTCAGTCAAACTTGGCGGGAAATTACACCCACCTACTTAACGGGTTAGCGCCGACATATTTTCTCCATTCCAATTCCAAGAGCCAGAAGGAGAGGGAGAGGGAGAGGGAGAGGGAGGGACACAATGGTGGGGCGACCGTATGATTGTCTTGCGAACCCATTGGGAGCCGTACGATTGTCGTTCGAGAAGGCCGTGGTGGAATTGGGCTTAGATCCGGCAAGCTTTGACGGAAAAGACTGGGGCGCAACCGATATCTTTCGCCATTTTCTTGTGGATAATGGTGGTCTCTCTCAGGTCTCCTCATATTTCCTATTCTCCTATCCATTTTATCCTATTGGCTTTCATTAATTAGAGTTTTAATTGGTGAAATAAGCTAGGGTTCATGTTTGTTGTCTTTGGTTGTATGTTATTATTATTATTATTATTATTATTATTATTATTATTAGTGTTATTGTATTACTCTAGAATAACTGAACTAGTGACGCTGACTGGTATTAACATCATGAATTTGATTTATTTTTTTCTTTTGGAAAATCAATATATTTAGTTTATTATTGCATGTTTTGAATTTTAAAGTTGTTGCATTAGATTTGACCATGGAGGAATAGACTTTAGTTTTGACATTTTGTTGGTGAAGAAGGTGAGTTATGCAATTAAACACTTCCATCATTCCGTGAAAAAATTGTCAAACCAATGATATATAATTAATTTTAATTTGCATAAATTAAAAAAAATGAAGGGATTCTATTTTTTGATGACAAATCTGATTACTGTAATATTTAAAGTATCTTTAATGGATTATGATATGTTAGGTGCCAATGCTCGATCCTGAAACTATTCAATGTCTTCAACCCAATACTCTGGTTCGATATAGAGGAATGATACAAGACATGCTGGGTAATGAATTCTATATTGGCGTTCATAAGGTATTGTTGGTATCTTGTTTCTCATGTGGTATGCTTCCATATCGTTACCTAGTATTCTAATCACGTGGAAATTTATTTTGTATCTTTCCTAGGATGGGGAAACATGGAGAACCAACAAGTTCACAGATGTGTCTCAGATTCCTATGGTTTATTCGTCTGATACACGGATTTGGGAACGTCGATTGCTGTATTGTGTTCCTGTTAGTTCTTATGTACCCGAATCTTTCCATCTTTTTAAGCTCTTTCATGGCCTAGGCATGTCCTTATATCTTGGTGATTGATTAGTGATGTGTTATAGGCACTTTCAGTGGGTTGTCCAATCTGTGGGCACATTCAATGCTAAATAAAATCTGTTAGGGTTAGTTGTGAATAGACAGCACAAGTTGATGAAAGCTATTTGCTTGATAATGAAATGAAATGGTTCATTCAATTTTCTTTCTTTTTAGGTACCGGGGCAGAATTCATGGACTGAATGTCCTCCTGAATACGTGACAAATCCCTGTTCAAAATTTACATTCCCACAAAGGGAGAAGCGCCCGAGGGAGGATGGTGCAGGTGGTGATGACATGGATATTCAAGTAAATTTCATAATTCAAACTCTTAAGTTCCTTGTATATGTATTTATGTGGTCAAGATTAATCATGACAAGGCTGGATAAGACTGCTTGCTGCCTCTACCACCTGTTTTTTTAACATGGAGTCCATGCTAAGGGGAGGGAGGATAATGCTCTATTATTCTCAATGCTTTATCACTTCTAATTGTGCATTTATAAGCATGTGTATGCTAGGTTATCTGTTATTGCAGTCCTGTTTAGACTCCCGTAATGAGAATTGAGATTAAATGTTAAAGGTTGTAATTTAGGTTGCAATTTGGTCCGTATTTCAAATTAATTCCTGTTCAAAATTGCATGTTCAGTTATTGTCTTACTCTTACATCTCTTTATTTGTGATTTTCAAGATTTTGACAAATTGTGTTTGTTGTTAGGATCACGACTTTCTGGGTTCTGCAAGTGCAAAAAAGATGGTAAGAAGAAATGATTTGCAGAATCATGACGATGAACGCATTTTTAGTTATCTGGTTATCAAGAAATGTAATTCCTTCTGAGTTTCAAGTGTGAAGGATGGCATGAACTGGTTTGATTTATCAATATTTATCGTTCTCTGTATGTAGTCATCATGTTATCAATCTCAACTCTCGTTGTTTGCTCATTGGTGTCAGTCCTCGCGTGCATATGCGAATTGTATTATCATGCCCTTTTTTGCAACTTGCAGATCCTAATTTCAACTTAATTTGTTATCATTATTTCTCTTTTTTTGATTATTATTTTGTAAATTTGTACAACATTGTATCAATGAAATATTTTGAAGTGTACCCACCTTATGAAGGGTCTGGTCTGTCAAGGTCCGGCAGAACATTATTTTTTGAGTTCTACATTTATACCATCTGCCCCTTGAGTTTTATTAATTTTGGATTGAAATCATTCACGTGCATAGGATCATTCTTAATAAGATAGAACTTTTTTTGTGCCTATACTTGTGAGGGATTAACCTGCAAATTCTGTTTTGGTTATATATATACCTTACATAATTATGATTATTTTTTTTCCATTACTAGCGAGAGAGCGGTATGCTCTCTCCCTGCCCACACGAGCCTGGGATGGAGGGATCTTGTTCTAGTTCGAGCTTTGTGCCTGATTTTGACATAAAATGTTTTCCTTGTTTAGTGAAGGTGAGTTTGCGATATCTTATCTAAGTCAAAATTAGTGATTATATTAATTAGTACTCCCCCTCTATTTCGAAATATAAGATCAAACTGACTTTCATAGTTAATATGAGATGTTTTCTAATTTAGAATTGATGTGATTCATTTAACTTTTGAAAATAAAAACTAGTAAGTAGTAATCAATAATACTTTTTAGATAGTGTATAATTTTCATAATTGTATTGGCTGCAACTAAATGAAATTGTTCCTAAATGAATTTGTGTCTATTTTCAGTCTGAAAATATCTAAAATTTGCTGGTAAAGTCAAAACTGATCTTATAATTTGAAACTGAGGGAGTGTTTTGTACCAACAAAAAAGTTACCTTTTGTATATTATTCAACCTTGAAATTGCTGTAACGATTTTTTGAATGTGCAGATATATGATTCTCCGGAGTCTGACTTGAAGCTGAATGATGTCTTCGAGTTTGTTGGCGTCCTTACTTTTGATCCTAAGGTTGCAGTAGATAAAGGCGGCACTTCTGATGAGTTATTGAATGAGTTTTATGAGGATGCATTGGTTCATCTGCCTCCCAGCAAGGTCTTGGTCCATGTTCTGTTTTTTTTTAACACTTCTACATCAATATCTTGAGCTTTTTTCATTTCATATACATCACTGGCCCAGAAAACCCCATTGATAACTCAACAATGATTTTGATCCTGAGTTTGATGATTAGTTCAAACTCTTCCGTAGGTCAGTTTTAGAGTGGTGTCACAATTTTCATTAAAAAAAAGGAATAGATGCGAAAACCATTAAAGACTAATTGCTAATTATATACTCCTAGATTTTTTTATTATCTTTTGTTACATCAAACACCTTCTTCTTGCTAATGTAATGCAACTTATTACTCAGAAAATATGGAATACAACTTAGGAAATAGTAAATTATCTGCAATGAAATGCATGACTATTGATCTTCTTAGTTCTAAAAGAACTACAAATAACTAACACAAGTGCTGAAATTTGTTAAATAACATCATAGTGCAAATTATTCTTGCTCATGAGAAAGACAATCAAAATTTCAAAGAATTCAATAAGTGGGGATTTCAATTCCTATGGAAAAACTATATAATCAAATATAATTTGTACTCAAACAAATAATGCCTCCATTTCAGATTTTTAAAAAAAAAAAGAATTAAAGTCAATTGGTATCTTAATATTTAAAATTGATGTGATTTATCTAAGTTTTTTTTAATGAAGGCTTTGTTCTAATTAGAGAAATGTTTTACTTATTAGTCTGTTTTAAAAAAAACATGAGATATTTTTTTTGGATTATTAGTATTTTTAATTTGATATTACTTTTTACTATTATTGATAGTATCACACCATTACTAATTTTTTAAACTAATATTTTGTAAATTTGAAAATATAAAATTATTCTTAAAAGTTGTTTTAGAAATGCATCTCTATTTTTAGAATGGATGGAGTAACAAATATTGTAATTTGCGTTACTTTTCTACATAGTTTACATTTATAATTATTATATTAACTAAAATTATATAAATTCATATAACTTTTGGATTTTAGGAGTTCACAAATTCATTTTTGTGGAAGGGAGGGTTTGTACTTTTAATCTTGGACAAGATTATCAATTTTTTTATAAAAAGCTATATAATTAAGGTTCTTAATTTACTGAAATATCATAATATTAAAAGAAAAAATTTGTGGGCCCCACAAGACCCCACCTTGATCCGCCTATGGTAGGTCTCAAGTTTTGTTTCACCTAAATTTCTCTCTAGTTTTTCTCCCTTCATTCTTTAACATGTTGCCTGGTCTCGTGCATATCAGACAAAGCAGAATCTGATTTTTAGTTTTGGAAATTACATAATTTCCCAAGACAGTGCCTCGTAACCGGATAATCCACTCATACACTGTCCTAGTATTTCTTTGTCTATGGTTATGAATGTATGCATTACCATGATTATGTCTTTGGTGTTTTTCCTTCCAATGAAGGAAAGTTTGACGTATTGTATCCAATTACCATAATTCGAAGATTAGATTTATATGTGATTGGAAAATAAGGGACTTCAAAAATAACGGCCGAACATAGGTCATAACGTTAACGACTCAATAAAGCTCCAAAAAGAAACAACCTAAGATTGAGCATAAGGTTTTTTTTCCATGTTGGATCATGGCCTTTCATTATGTCATTTTATTCTAAAAAGTTTACTGATAAAAGATGAACTATAGTTTAGAAGATCAGAGGAAACATTATTATGTTTTATATAAACCAATATAACACAAGTTAAGAGTAAATATTCTGATTATGTAAACCAAGGGACTTGCACAAACTTGTTCCCTTCACCCCCATGCGAAGGAATTTCTTTTTCAAATGACCACGCTTGACGAACTAACAAGGGGGAATAGGCTTCTGGTTGCTAATACTAGAAGCAGAGAGCTTGCAAATAGATGGAGTGGTCAAAGCTGACTCCATTAACCATAAGCAGGGCTCGCTCTCTACATAAGATGTATACACTGGGGAATTCAGGGGTATCACAGAGCCAGAGAGCCATAGCAAAGCCATAATACTCTTTGAGAGCTTTTGTTTAACAATGTCCTGTATGTGTTTGTCTCTTATGAGTGTGTCTTGTCAGTCAATTCAAGTCCATTTGGAATTAATAGTGTTATGCATGATTATTTTCTTTGATTCGCAAAAAAATCGTGGCCTTGTAAAAGATATTTTGACTTCCAACTGTTTGCAGGTACCACGACTCCATTGCCTTACATACAGGAAGCTCGGTTTTCATGACTTTCTTTCTAGTTCACTAACATTGGAGGTGGGTGGATTTGCGGAACATGTATCTATTTAACCAAATTTTCATCTGCTATAGTTGTTATCTTTCTTCTTTATGCTTACTTTGGTCTACTAAGCTTGCATTTGTAAACTTACAGCCAAAATCCAATTTGGTCAAAGGGATAAGGGAGGCTCTTCTGAGCCATCTTGCTTCAGTTCTCGGAAATGATGGGTTGGCAGCTCATTTCATGTTACTGCACCTTTTGTCCAGGGTACATTGTCACTTGTCATAATTATGATTCCCATATTTCTGCACATATATGCTGTTAAACATAATAAAGCATTTGTTTTGACTTCAGAGAAAAAAAAAATCTTGATTTCTTTCTCTGACGTAAATAAAAAAAAATTTGTTACTGCAGGTGCATACTAGGGTCGGCTCAGTTGCTGTAGGGAAATTTTCATTTAATCTCACTTGCTTTAGTAAGGAAAGCATGAATGTTTTTGGCAGTCGTATTAAACTTGTGGTCAAGAACCTTCTACCATTCACAAGTTGTATACCTCTAACCATAGATCATCTTAACAGTGCTTCACTTGCTCCAACTAAGGATTACCAGACAAATAGGTGATGAGGATATCAACTTTTTGCAACTGGAGAATGAATGTGTAGTTTTTATTGTAATGTATGACTAGCTATACCTTCATTGTTTTCTTACAACTTTACACTGTTAATGTTGCAGACTGGTGCCTGGGGTTTTGCAGCTAGCTGAAGGCACACACTTGACAATTGATGAGACTCGGTTACAAACAGGTATCCTCAATTCCATAGGGGTTGAGAATGCAAGGTTGTTAAAGAACCTGTTGGAGTTTCAAAAGGTAATAATAAAAGCATTCCTCTATGTGGGCTTGATTAGTTTTTCTGTGGCAATAGGTTTTAATCCTGCATTCTGATTCTATCAGACAATTTATCTAAATTATGCATAATAGTTCAATTTCTCAGTCATTCTATAATCAAGATTATAATCCAGAGTATTATACTTGTAAAAAATTATAATCTGGAGTATCATCTCATCAAATTGTACTTTTGAAAACACAGTTTTTTACATTTGTTTATTCTTGTGTTCCTTTTCTCTTTTATTTATTTCTCAGGTGGATTATGATTTTAAATATTATAAAATGGAGATGGCAGCAGATGCTCAAGTGTTGATTCTTTCGGAGGGAAAATCGAACATCTTGCCAGCTGATGTAGTTCTGCCTTTTTGTCCATCTTCAGTTGGTGCTTCTGAATTTATGGATACTGAGTCGCTGAAAGTTTGGAGATGGTACTTGGCTACTCTTAGATCATTGCCACATTCTATTGACTCAGAAATGCAGAAGGTATGAGCTAGTTGATTACCTTGGTTATATAAAAATTTCCTCTTTGTTTGACATTTAATTTTACTAGGACTATTAAGTTTTTGATTTAAACCCAGTGGAATAGTTGATCAGAAAAATCAGTGGAACAAAGCTTCAAATTTCGTGTTTGCATTAATATTTTAATGGATTCTCCCTGTCGTCTGTTTCACTTTCTCAGCTATTGTTTGGTTTAACAAGTCCACTATTTGGTATACCTTTTCTCCTCGTAACAAATGAAGTTTCTTATTAAGAGTCCTTTGTGTGAAACCACATCCTTGCACAAGAAACCACTGGTACGGTTTATCTGTTAAAATAATGGTCATTTTTAGTGGTGCTGAACCCCCTTAAAAAATTTACGAAACATTTCACTTGTGAGCTAAGTCACTTTATGTGGGTTTTTTACTGGCTTATATATGTCATCATAAGCACAGCATCCTCCCTGAAAATCTGTCCTGGCTGCTTGATATCCTTTATGTTTATAGCAAACAGAAGTTTTGTGATTTGTCTTTTTTTAGCCTCAAGTAAATAATTTTAATTCTTAATATTAACCCGTGTTTCTTTTTGCCCTAGTTTAGATCCATTGATGCTTTCACTAGTTTTCCTACTGAAGGTGCATGTTTATTCCATATTGAATGATATATTAGCAAATTGGAATAATGTAGCCCTCAAATGAACTAATTTCCGCAGGTGGTAGAAGATGACTTAGTCGCAGCTAGGCAAGCAGATCGAAGCTTAGGCAGCCAGGAATTTAGTAGGTTAGTTTTTCAATCAATAATTTGCCATTTTCCACTTCTAAGTATTTTGTTCAGCCTGTAAAAAGTATTCTCTTGCAGATGGCTAACAATGGGGCGTCTAATCTCTCTGAGCTTTGGGGAAACATGCTTGTCATCGGAACATTGGCGTATGGTAAAGGAGCTGGAGAGGCTGAGAAGCGAGAGGTCCCAATGAAAAGTGTGTGGGCAACTAAGGTTTAGTGGGGAAAAAGAAATTTGGGGGTGGCGGGTAGGGGTTTATAAGTTATGTAAATAATGTAATCTGAACTCAACTTTTTTTGTTTTTTTCTTTCTTTTCCTACCAAAAAGAACTTGCCCTTACTCAGAGAAATGCTGCTGAAAGAAATGAAATGTTCGGCCGACTTGTATTGTGGTTGGCTGTTTATGCTCTAATTTCCTGTTGAATTCTGATTGTCGTCTCTATATTTTGCAATGAGGGATAATTGCTCTTTTTCTTTTATTTTTTTATCATTTGTTATCGACTGTTATTTACATTTAAAATTTCGATAGTACCCATGTTAACTTCTCACAATAAACAACTATCTAGTCTAATAATTTAACGAATCTATTCTAAATTACCTATATTATGGCTGTTTATGCTCTAATTTCCTATTGAATTCTGATTGTCATCTCTATATTTTGCAATGAGGATTAATTGCTCTTATTCTTTTATTTTTTATCATTTATTATCGACTGTTATTTACATTTAAAATTTCAATAGTACCCATGTTATATACTTTGAAGATGTAGTCACTCGTTAGTTCTTGCACATAAATTTTTTCACAAATGTTGGGTGTCAATTTTATTTCTTTCTTTTAAGAAATATCAAACCCTTTGTCCCTGTAATTGAACTGTTATTGAAATTATTGAGAAAACTTAGCTAAAATCAGGTTAGAAATTGTTAGTGCAATACCTAAAATATTGTCATGCTTCATTTTGTTGTCATTTCATGTTTGTACTTTATGAATTTCAATTGTACATGAAACTGAGAGTGTTTGTGGTGGTTTGAATTTTGCAGTGAAAGTTGATTTGCTAATTATTTGAGTTAAATTTCAATTCTTTCATCTATTATTTAGTGACTGAGAAAAAAAAAGTAGGGGGTAGATATTAAATTTTAAACTGTATCATGTCAAGTTTAAATGTTTTGTAGTAAAGAGTAGCAGTGAAAATGTTAATTCGTGATCAATTGAACTATGTACTATCTTCTCAACTTGATTCGATATAGGAGAGCAATTATTTAAGTTTAATATTTGGCTTTATTGCACAAGCTTTAAATTTTTATAGCACGTCTAAGCATGTAACATAACTCTAATATTTTCAGTGTTAATGTGTATAACAGAAGTTATATATTATATTCGCCCTATGCATGTACAAATAGAATTAGCCTAAGCAAAGAAAAAATGGTCAACGATTAAAGCAACTTTGTGAAGAATATTTTATCTTCTACTTCTTTTCAACATCCTTAGTTTTGTTGAGTAAACTGTCAATTTCTCAATATAATGAAGGGAAGTTCATGCATGCGTTTTATCTTATTCTTTGCTCTTCATTATTTGTCACTTTGTGTACATTTGTAAATGCAACATAAATTAATTCAAAACTGCTATATTTTGATACACACCGAATACTGCAATTGCTGTGTACACTTGACGACTTTAGCTGTGTACACTTGACGACTTTACAAGTGAATGAGATAAATTAAACGAAATGATATAATGGGAAACTACTATACCAATGAATGAATAGATGTTAGTCCTAGTACGGTATGATATTAGAATTTTTACTACCATAATTGGCTTTTTATCTTTAATAATTTTGGTTTTTTGGCTACTTTAAAAGACGGGTAAGGCAAAGGAAAAGAGGCCTTGAGACCACATTGTGATGCTCATGTTAGTGGTTTCATACTTCTCCCGTTTTAGAATTAGAGAATAATTTCTACTTTTATACTATAAATTGTCTTGTAATTCTTAGTAAGTCATTCCTAATTTTCTTTAGTAAGTTTGGCAAGGCAAGAATAGATAACAACCACCAAACTCCAATAAAAAACTTCAAGACTCGATCCCCCAATCTTGGAGGAAATTCGGTACACTACTGTTGAAAAATATTAGGGCATTGAAAACAATGGTAAAGTAAAATCAAAATAAAAATAATCACACATAAGATACAAAAATTTATGTGGTTTACCCAAAGATTGAGCTATTCCATAGTTGACGACAAATTAGGGCCCGTTCGGCAACGACTTATTTTAAACTGATTTAAAGTTAAAATATAAGTTCACTTATAAGTAAAAGCGTTTGACACCAATTTGATTGATAAGTCAAAAATTAAGTTAAAACAAGTTTTGAAGGTGTTCGGCTGATAATGACTTCTAAATTAAAATAATGTAAAGATTACTAAAAAATACATTAATAAAAACAAATGAATTCCTTTCAATATAATAAAAAACTTCTTGAAACCAGAAAATAAACTCATAGAAATTGAGAGGAAAAAAATAACTTTTATATTATTCAAAATTACACTTTCAGTTTTAAGGGGGTACACACTAATTGTAGTAGAAGACATAATTTTAATGAATCAATGATTATCAATTAGTACACACTAGGAATGCATGGAGAACATGTCCTTGCACAATTGAATATTGTCCGGACAACCAACTCACTCTCACCAACATATTTATTTAAGAGTTTAGGCCCTTGACAGAAAACAACAATGAAAAAATCAGTACATAGTTGAAAGCATCGTGATGAAACAAAAGATCCGAATAAGAAAGCAGAGGAACAAACCTTAATGTGTATGAAGTTCACTCCTGCTTCATTATTAGCAACAACCTTGGCTATTAATGTTTTACCACAGCCTGGAGGCCCATAAAGCAAAAATCCCGTATCCAAATCCACTATGAATTCCCAAGTACAAATATTTTTATTCCAATTACCCTCAATAATCATTGTATTAGTCAGTTATACTATAGACCACATAGGAAAAAGAAAAGTCCTCTTTAGACACTAAACACACTGCTTACATATTAACCAACTGCAAATAGTAAGAAAGGAATGGGAAAAAAGTAATGAAAGATGTGAAAAGCAAAAACACTTCAAAAAAAATCATATATGACATGCCAAACTGAAGAATCCCTCATGGACAGAGGACTTGACTATCGAATATTTGGCTACGAGCACTAGGTACAAAAACAACTCCTCTGCCCCCCCCTCCCTCTATTTAAGCCAGATTTGCAAAGAGAGAATTTGGAAAATGAAAGTAATGTACAAAAATGGAACCATTGTAGCAAGCAGATAACAGTATCTAGCCGACTTTATATATATATATATATATATATATATATATATATATATATATATATATATTGGATTTGATCCCTCTTTTTTTAAAATAGCTTAGAAGATATGATCTTCCTCTTTTGTTGTTAATTTTTCCCTCTACTTTTCAATACTATATTATCACATGATATATTTCAATCTCAAGGCATTTTTAACCAAAGTTAACACTCTTTTCTTCATTTCAATGTGTAGCACAATAACATGCTGCAGAATCTAAACAAAATATGATAAATAAGACTCAACTAATAAACTCTTAACATAGATTAATGGACTGCAAAATCATTTTAGATCTCATTACTTTCCATTCATTCCACCAAAAAATAAATTACAAACTAAAGTAGATTTTGGTTCTTTAGCCAATTGTCAGCAAAACAACCTATGCATACAACTTTCTTTATAGGCATATAGCTGATAAGTAGATTATATATATATTTATTAGGTATTTTATACTTAATTATTTGTGAGTTTTTAAGTATTTTTAGTGTTTTGCGTAATTTATTTAACTTTATGCATTTTAATTATTTTTATTGCATTTTTTTTTAATTTTCTTTTTGTAGAAAAATTGAAGTTGATGGCAGAATTGTAAATATTGAATGGCATGTCCGCGCATGCGTGTTAAAAGAAGAACCGACAGTCAAGGGGCGATGCCATTTTAGCTTTTGGAAGGGTTAAGCGTGGGCCGCGCCTTGCACGCAGGAGAGCAACATATTAAGAATTCATCAAGCGCAATGCGCGGGGACATTCAATAGGAGTTGTTTTGTGCTTGGCACGTGGGCATGACGCTTGAGTGGAAAACGCTGCCAGCTTGTTTCGCTTGTTCTTCAAGTGCGTGGGTCCCTTTGCTCCATCCTAGAGATATTCCAACAGAGCTGATTTCCGTGCGGATCCAACAATAAATTAAAAGAAGCAAATAAATTACAATTCCAATTGTAACTTGGAAAAGGAAAAATAAATAGGATTTTTATATTTTAAATCCTATTAGGGTTTGGAAATTATAGTTCTTATTAGGGTTATGATAAATTATGTAGTCTATAAATAGAGAGTTTGAGATATAATTGAAAATTTATTTTTTGCTAGAAATTCTCTTTAATATTATTTGGTGCTTTTCATAGCTATGTGTGGCTAAATTATTTTTCTTGGTTTAAGTGACTAAAATCATCAAGATTAATACACTGTGAGATCTAATTTATTTTAATTGATCAATTTATATTTTGAGTATTGGATATTCTTCTGTGTTTATTTTATATGATTGATTCGTTTAATTGCCAGGAGGCCTACTAGTTTATTATTCGCATTAATCTACTACTAAATTGAATATCAAATTCGTAATTATTTGGTCACTTTAATTTGTGAAGTAACTAAGATTAATAAGTATTTTGCAGATCAAAATATTATTATATCTTAGAAAGAGTATTCATCTAAATTAAATGTAATCGCTTGTATTTGCGTTGTTTAGTTCAACGTTCTCTCTCTTTCTTAAAGTTGCTACTAGGTTAAATGTTTAGCGCTTGTCTGAGGTTATTTAATAGTAAGAGTTATTTAGGTCGCTTGTTTCTACTTAACTAAAATTAAGGAGAGATAAGAAAATTATTCGAATGAGAGTAATTATTCTATGTTGAATATTTAAAATATGAATTGAGTTATGCTTGCATCAATGATCAGTTGTAAATTCTTGATGATGGATGTTAACTTAAACTATTGATTTTTCTTCTTATTTATTTCATTAATTTACTTGCATATTTATTTTAGTTAATTTTATTTAAATTATTTTTTTAATTAACTCCCCCCAATTTTAGTTTACGAAAATATAAAATTAAATTAATCATTATCTGTAGGATTAACTCTTACTTGTACTACTACATCAATATTTTTTTAAAGTAAGATTTTATTTTTGGGTGCTTGCGACAGCATACCAAATTTTGGTTGATTTTATTTACTTTTGTGATTTTGTAAATTTTATTTTAATTTAGTAATTTTTTTTTTTCATATTTTATTTGAGTTGTGCAGGTTAAGTATGGAGGATGTGGCTATAGATCAAACTTTGAAAGAGCTTGCGGCCCTTGATTTGAACCAACAACCTTTAAGCATAATTTTTCTAATTTAGATGTTAACACTTCATTTGAATTAAAATCTGGTCTAATACATTTATTGCTCAATTTTTATGGCCTTGCACGTGAAGATCCTCACAAACATTTAAAGGAATTTGATATGGTGTGCACCAATCTAAAACCTTCTAGAGTGACTGAAAAATAAATTAATTTAAGAGATTTTCCATTTTCTTTGAAAGACTTGGCTAATGATTAACTCTACTATCTACCCTCCGGAAGCATCACCACATGGGAAGAGATGAAGAGATTATTCTTGGAGAAATATTTTCCCGCTTCAAGGGCAGCAAACATCAGAAAATATATTTGTGGTGTGAGATAGAATCATGGAGAATCCCTATACGAGTATTGGGAACATTTCAAAAAATTGTGTGCAAACTATCCTTACCATCAAATCAGCGAGCAACTTCTTATCTAATATTTGTATAAATGACTCATGTCTACCGATAGAAGCATGATCAATGCCGCTAGCGAAGGAGCTTTGGTGGATAAGACTCCCGAAGCTGCAAGGAGCTTAATTGCAAATATGACAGCTAATTCCCTATACTAGTCTAACCTCTCTTGTTTGTGAAGTGGCTGTAGGTAATACACAACAAGTGAAATCTTGTAGGATTTGCGCGACAATAGGACATCCAATCGATATGTGCCCAACATTTCAAGATGAGCCATACGAACAAGTGAATGCAACAGGTGGTTTCCATGATCAACCATAAAGGAAATATGACCCCTATTCAAACACTTACAACGCAGGATGAAGAGATCATCCTAATTTCAGCTATGGAAATCAACAAGGGAATTCGTCTACAACTCAATATTTTCCAAGCTATTAATAATACAAGCAAGCATATCCCAACAAACAACAGAGCCAATCATCTAATTTTAATATGTCTTTAGAGGATATGGTTAAACAACTCACTGTTAACACTTTGCAATTTCAACAGAAAAATTTGCAATTTCGACATAACACGAAGGCAAACATGCAGAATTTAAAAATGCAGATGGGACAAATGGCAACTGCAATCAGTCGACTAGAGGCGCAATGTTCTAAAAAATTACCCTATCAAACGGTGGTGAATCCAAAAGAGAATGTCAGCGCTGTGACGACCCCAAATCCGGGTTCCTTGAACCTCAAATCCGGTTCAACACGAGTACAACCTTTTCCTTATTGTTCATGAATTACAATAATATTATAATTGCTAAATAATCATTTATTTACAATTTTACATCATCTCTTTCTATTTCAGAATCGAAATCTTTATACATTCCTAGTATGTCTTAATATCATACATGATACGACATTCTATTACAATCAACTTGTGTATTTAACACTCATATAACATACCAACTAAAGTCTTATATTACACAATCATTTGCCTGTCCAATTCAGACTGATATCTACAACAAATATTTAGATCTTCAGTGAAAGTAATATGCTTTCCTGTTCCTTGATCTTTATCGAGAACTTCAAATGATTTGCACTATCTGAAAATGTTGGTTTAGGCAAGAGTGAACACGACGACTCAGCAAGTCTAATAGATAGCACATAACACATAGTTCATGTTTATACATGTTTCTCATGCTTCATGCATTACATTATATGAATGCATCATACTTCTCATGCTTTGCATTTATTCATGCAACATACTGATCATGCATTGGAATGAATACATGACATACAGTTCAACTTATTCAATTAAATCAGGCTTTCTATCATATAGAATCAACACACCTCATATGGTTTCACAAAAACATATTTAATTCAAATTCTCACATGCTTCAAGTGCACACACAACAGTTATACACATAGCAACAATATCTGAAAAAAACTTGTCTGGTTCGCTTTTACCAGTTATGCTTATTTGCGTCTTTCGTTCAACCTACAATTTATATAGGAAATTGACATAATCATTAGATGCAATGACTATTACTTAGCCTTTATATAAGACTTGATAGAGTTGAATTATATGATATTTTTATTCCCTAATACTTAGTTTTTATATTTATTGTGTGCTTAAATGTTTAATTATTTAGCTCATTTTGGGTTTTAATAGGTTTTATAGGGTTTTAGTTAATTTATGTTAATTTAGGTAATTTTATAGTATTTTTATATTTAATTTTATTTATGTGTTTTTATTTATTTTTAGTGTTTTAGGTGTTTTATTTATTATTATGTGTTTTTAGGATTTTTAGTATTTTTATATTATTTTTATTTATTTTTATATTTTATTTTGCAGGCAAAATAAACATCGGTGGCAAATCTGAAATTAACAGCAACTCTGAGGGCTAAAAGGGTAAATATGCAGCGGCTGGGGCAAAAGTGTAATTTCAGCAAATTGGGACAGCCGCGCATGGCGCGTAGAGGCAAAAGACCGGAGATCAAACGACGTCGTTTCAATCCGAAACTGCTGGCATTCGCGCATGGCGCGGTAATGGATGAACAGGCGTGAAACGACGTCGTTTCAAGGGACGCGGCAGTGAACAGTTCGCGTAATGCGCGGATGTTCAGAAAAAGAAAAAAAAAATAAAAACGCGCGTTGACTAAGTCAACGCCGCGTTTGGCTTGCGCGTTATTACCAGATTTCGGGAATTTTGCTCCTTTTTTGATTCCAAATTGGATTTTAATTCCAATTAGGGTTAGAAAAATAATTATTTTCCTTTTCTTTTATTTTTAATTGTAAATCCTATTAGGGTTTGGACAAGTTAGGAGGTTTATGGAGCCTATAAATAGAGGGCTTGAGATACTTTGTAAGACACAACTTTTCTTAGAATAAAAATTCTCTCTTCTAGTCTTTAGTGTTCTCTACAATTATGAGTAGCTAAATTATTTTTCTTGGTTTAAGTGATTGAAGCCATCAAGATTTATCCACTGTGAGATCTAATTTATTTTAATTGTTCAATTTATATTTTGATTATTGAATATTCTTCTATGCTCAATTTTATGATTGATTTGTTTAATTGCTAGGAGCGCTACTAGTTTATTATTCATATTAATCTACTGCTATTTTTGAAGCAACTAAGTTTAATAATTGTTTTGCAGATCAAAAGATTATTTTATCTTAGGAAGAATATTCATCTAAATTAAATGCAAACAAGTGGCTTGTGTTGTTTAGTTCAACGATCTCTCTAATTCTTTATGCTGCTATTAAATTAAATCTTTAGCAAGTGCCGGAGGTTGTTTATTAGTAAGGATATTTAGACCAAGTGACTCTACTTATCTAAAATTAAGGAGAGAGGAGAAAAATTATTCCACCTGCGAGTAGTTCTTTCTACGGTGAATCTTTAAAATATTAATTGATTTATTTTTGCATCAGTGATCAGTTGTAAATTCTTGATGGTGGATATTAACTTAAACCAAGGCTTTTTCTCATCGTTTATTTCATTAAATTACTTGCATAATTATTTTAGTTAATTTTATTTAAACTATTTCTTTGATTCAAAAACCCCCCAGTTTTTATTTGCAAAAACATAAAATTAAATAATCATTCTCTGTGGGATCGACTCTTACTTGCACTACTACATTAATATTTTTCAAAAGTAAGAATTTATTTTTGGGTGCTTGCGACATCACACCAAGACTCTAACTTTAAATTATTAACTCTTAAGATGTCCGACAAATGAACCCTTAAGTTCCGGACAAAACCTTAGCCCAAACCTAGTTGGACATGTCGGGTAACCAACTTATGCATTCATTATACGTTCATCGTACGACTTACTTTTAATAAGTTGTCTAAAATTTAGTCGCAAACGGACTATTTACTTTGGTTTAATTCAATTAACCATTCTTCTTTTTCATAACTTAATGATTCAGACATTTAATAATGTACCAAATATCTCAAAATATTATCTACATTTGATAATATATAACTACATTCAAATATTATTAACCATTTAATAATATTTTAATCCCTTATTAATATTATTAACTACTTAATAAGATTTTTAATCCCTTACTAATATTATTCACCATTTGATAATATTTTAATCTATTATTAATATTATTAACCATTTAATAATATTTTAATCATTTATTAATATTATTAATCATTTAATAATATTTGAATCACTTATTAATATTATTAACCATTTAATAATATTTGAATCACTTATTAATATTATTAACCATTTAATAATATTTTAATCACTTACTAATGTCATTAATTATTTAATAACATTTTCATCATATACAATGTTAGTACTCATTTCATAACATTTTCAGTTACTTACATATTTAATCCTTTAACAATATTTTAACAATCCTCAATTCCTTTAATGATTATTTAAATAATAATCTCTTAATTAATCAACCTCATTTATTATTTAATATTCATTAAATAACAAATGATCATTTTATTCACTTCATCTCCCTTTAATTATTATGTAATATCCTTTAAATAATAATTAATTAATTATCCTTATTTATTAACATAATAAATAATTACCTTATTAACTTCATCTTTCTTTAATTATCATTTAATATCCTTTAAATAATAATTAATTAGCTATTTATTATTTAATATTAATTAACTATTTATTATTCAATATTAATTAAATAATAAATAATTATTTTATTAACTTCATATCCTTCTTTATTTATTATATAATAATAAATAATTAGTTATTGTATTTATTTGCTTTAATTATTATTTACTATCAATTAAATAATAATTAATTATAATAATAGCTTTTATTTACTCTATTTATTATTTATTATAATAAATAATTATTAAACTTGGGTCCCAAATTAATTATATTAATTTTAAAGCATTTTTATCCATTTTGGACTTAAATGACCCGAACCAACCCGACCCGACCCGGAACGGAAAAGTGCACTGCCTGTGAACAGTGTCAAGGGCCCCGACCCTCCTTTATAGTGCAAAACAAGGGCCCCGACCCATGTGTTGCAGAATCTGCAGAAATGCCATTTTTTAGATTTTTCAATTTTTGCTCATTTGATTAAAACTACCATAACTCCTTCATTACAAAACATTTTGGGGTGATTCTTGAGTCCATTCTCATTAGCATTTCCCCCTCTACAACTTCTCTTTAGATCACAAATCCAAATTCCAAACGAAACTATACTCAAAATGGCTCACAAGGGAAAAGTGAAAACTAACTTCACAATCCTTAGTTTTAAAAATCATATCTTAACCATAACAACTCATATGAACATTATACCAACTAGGTTTTGTTCTTAACTTATATATTTACCATATCAAGGAAGAAAATATCATACCTAACTTTTAGGTTTCAAAATATAAAGCTCCGAATCACACGTTCTTTTAGGGTTCCGTCGGTAAAAATCGTTTTAATACATTTTGCTAAACTTTTCAACACCAACACCCATAAATATTAATGTTAAACCCATATGACCCTAGATCTTCCAATCTAGCATGGATCTAAACATTTATAGCTTGAGAATAACTTTTCTACCATAAATATTCAATATAAACATAATGAACTTCAAAACTAGGGTTTAGGGTTAGTGTTATACCTTCTAGACTTGTGAGCTACTTTTCTCCCCTTTCCAAAATAGATGATGGAGTTATATGACATCCAAGCACACTCATCTTGAAGAATTAGACTTGGCTCACTTGACTCGGTAGTGAGTTAATGAGAGTAACTCATTAAGGAACTCATTAACTCACTACCCTTTTTCTTTAACTCACCGAGTTAACTCACTAACTCTCTATAGAAACCCATATGACCCTAGATCTTCCAATCTAGCATGGATCTAAACATTTAGAGCTTGAGAATAACTTTTCTACCATAAATATTCAATATAAACATAATGAACTTCAAAACTAGGGTTTAGGGTTAGTGTTATACCTTCTAGACTTGTGAGCTACTTTTCTCCCCTTTCCAAAATAGATGATGGAGTTATATGACATCCAAGCACATTCATCTTGAAGAATTAGACTTGACTCACTTGACTCGGTAGTAACTCATTAAGCAACTCATTAACTCACTACCCTTTTTCTTTAACTCACCGAGTTAACTCACTAAACTCACTAACTCTCTATAGAAGAACTCTTGCCAAATTTTTTTGTAACCTCAAACACATCACCCAAGTCTTCTATTTATAGTGGAAGAAGTATATACATACAACCTATATATCTACACAATGGACTTCAACATATTTTCAAAAATGCTAGCCAAAATGTTGAGTGTTCCACACACTAGCTAAAACAAGCAAAATGAATAAATTTTGGAGTCCACACTCCACCATTTCCACCAGCCATACTCCCTAAAATTGACCCAATTTCCATTTATTTTTATTCCACAATTTACCAATTAAAGTCTTCTAGAAGCTTTGACCATTGGACCAAAATTTGGGGCTTGAAATTAAATTCATTTGGGCCATGAATACTCCTTTGATCCATTGAAATGTTGGGCTACTAAATTAATTTGCTAGGCTCCCAATTAATTAAAACATTGGACTAGGCTAATAAAATACCCAATCATACAAAAATTTCTACAAGTCCATCACTTAATTTAATTAATTGGCTTGTTTAAATAATTAAGGGACAATTTAATAATCAAATTTAATTTAATTTACGTAATCCAATTGGACTTGCCATATTCAATACTAATTAAATATTTAATTAGGGTTTCTCCAAAATAAATCTTAGGTTAGTCCGTTAATTTAATAAATCCATTAATCGAACTTCCTTTATTAAACTTAATTCAATAACTTCCTTGGTCAAATTATATAATCCAATTCACACGTTAATTTCCTTAAATTTAATCTACTAGATTAATTCCTTTAGGGCTCCCAACAATTAAAACAATTAAACTCTAAGTTGGGCTACCGTAATTAATTCATTGAGCTAGAGTTTGACACAATTTAATTGGATCATAGGGCTTGAAAATTAAATCCCACCATTGGGCTTCTCTATATTTCCATTGGGCTTGCTACACCATTTCATTGAGCTAGTCAATTAAATCAATATTGGGTTCTATACCACAACTTAATAATTAAGTTAATTATTTAATTAATTAAATTCTTAATATTGTCATTCTAGACAATAATCCTAAATTTTTCACAACTTTAATTCATGACCTATATAATTAACTCAATTAATTATATTACATGACTTTCCTTTTTAATCCACACTTTAACTCATAACTAATATAATTAATCTAATTAATTATATTTCATGACTTCATATTTAAACTAATTAATTTATTAGTTTAATTGAGTATTAAATTTACTCCTCTTCGTACTTGGCTAACAAGCACAACTCTAGGAATATATAACTATGTATATATATCCTTATAACCGTCTTCACTTCTCAATTGAATTTATTTCCTTAATAAATTCTCTATATGCATCATTACAATAATTTTACATTTAATTTCTAACAAATACCTTACGTTAAAAAAAAAAGTTTACCCATTTTCTACAACTCTAGGTTTTGAACCTCAACCTTTATTTTATTATTTAAAAATCTTATTTACAAATCTTATAAATATTTGGGATATTACAAGTGCAATCACTTTGAGAAGCAATACAGAGATAAGAACTCTGAAAAAGACGGAGTCTGCACCAAAAGAGCAAAGCAAAGTAGAAGTGGACAACACAGAAGTAGATAACAGTAAAAAGGATAATAACGTTTTAGGTGACAATGGTACCCCTAAGCAAAAATTTTCCCCTCTTTCTGACTATAAACCGGTACCTTATTTTTCTCTTCCTTTAACATAAAAAAGAAAATATAAGAAAAATCCAGACTTATATGAAACGTTTCGTAAATGCGAAGTAAATATTCTATTGTTAGATGATATTAAACAAGTACCTCATTTTGCTAGATTTCTGAAAGAATTGTGTACACATAAGAGGAAACAAACACTTAAAAGATATAAAAAGACACAAGTAAGAAAGAATGTGTTTGCAATAATTCAAAGAAAACTCCCTACTAAGTGCTAAGATCCAGGAATGTTTACTATCTCTTGCAGACACTAGATTTGAAAAGGCTATGTTAGACTTTGGAGAATCCATTAATGTCATGTCATATGCTATATATGCTTCTTTGAAACTTAAACCTTTGAATATAACTGGTATTGTGATTCAGTTAACTGATAGATCTAACGTTTATCCTAAGGGTATAGTAGATGATGTTCTTGTGCAAGTAAATAATTTATTTTTTTTGTTGATTTTTATGTGCTTGATATTTAAAATGGTGATCAAAATGCTCCTATTTTGTTAGGAAGACCTTTCTTAAAGACATCCAAGACTAAGATCGATGTTTATAGTGGTACACTGACAATGGAGTTTGATGATGAAATTGTTAAATTTAATATTTTTGATGCCATAAAATATCCTAATGATAATAATCCTGTTTACTTTGTTGATGTGATTGATTCTTTAGCACAATTTTTTTTTGAAACTGATGAAAATGATGAAATGGAAACGACATTTAGTTAGAATCTTGGGAAAGATAATGAGAAGTTAGTCTTGAGTGCATATTTGAAGGAAACTATTGCAGCATTGAATGGTTCTCCGAAGGCAGGTAATAATGCATATTTTGACTTACCAATTCCTAACAAGAAGTCTTTACCTTCTGTTTTTGCAGGATCACATTCTAGATTTGAAGCTTATCCCTAATCATTTTAAATGCCTGTTCATTGAAAAGGGAGTAAAGCTTCAAATCAACTATAAAGGAGATTGAACATGTCCATGATAAATGAAGTAAAGATGGATGAGATTTTCAAAACTTATGAAGTTGGAGTGACGTAGTGTATGAGCATTCTGTCAAGCCAATGACAATAAATAAATGCGTTACTTAGGAGGCAACCAAAGGGGAGTATAATTTATTTTTTTTGGCATTTATATTTGAGTTATTTGTGCATTTTTTTTTGCATTTTACTTTACATTGGGGATAATATAAATTTTAAGTGTGGGGGAAGGGATTTAAGATTTTTGATACTTTTAGGTGATATTTTGAAAAAATTCAAGTAATTTTAAAGTTTTTAAATTTTTTGAATTTTTTTGGTATATTCACTGCAAACCCTCACGAGATAAAACTCGTCTACTTGAGATAATCTTGGGGTTTAAAGCTTTTGCACATGCTAAGTGTAACCTCGTTTCTTACGAAAATAGGGTAGTTTTTTATTTTATTTTTAGGATGAGTCGCTTGAGCAATGAGTTAATTGAATTTTAATTTTTAGCTAATGAAATAATTTTTAGTTTTATTTAATAACTCTTGGAAAAATAAAAAAAAAAATTTAGTTTGAATTTTTGACCTATTGTTATTATTTACTGTATTTGAGACTTTTTAAATTTTTATGCACATATCCATATATGTTGAACTAGTTTTAACTTGGAGGAAATTTATGTGATTAATTGCTTGTGGAAGATGTGAATTTTCTCTATACCTTATTTTGATCATGTTTTAAAGTCTGATATAGGAAAATATATGATTGAGGAATTGAGAGGAAAAAATAGTAAGTAAAAAATAATTTGACCAGTTTAATTTTGTGGCATTTGTTATTCGAGTTAATAAATTCTTAGGGGTGTCTCTACTCCTAGTACCCTAAAAACAACTGGTATGACAGTCATTGGTCAAAAGCTCGCTACATGGGTAAACCTGAAAAGCTTAAAAAAATTAGGCATTGCATAGTCAAGTATGCAAAAGAAAAGTGAAATGGAGTATAAAATGCACTCACTATGAAAAAAAATGGTAAAATATGAAAAGAAAATATATATGAAGGAAAAAATATTATTGAGAAAAGAAAAGAAAAAAAAACTTTTGATCATTTAATTTTTATTTTGTCTATATTAGCTTTGAGATAGGTTAAAATTGAGTGTATAGAGTATTGAGTACCTCTTATTTTGCATTTGATTATATAAATTTATTTGAGTTCTGATTGATCTGATGTATTTAGATTCACACACGCGCAAAATGTCTTGAGTAGAGTAAGATTAATAAATATGTTGAAGTTCTAGATTTTGCATGATTTTAAAATTTTCTTTGAGTTATCATTTAAAAAATCTTTGAGGCTAATGTTAAGTTCATATTCATTTGTTGCTCAGGTAAGTCAGTCGGGTTAATTGATTTATTTAGTAGAGTTTAATTTTTATAATTTTTATTTTTATTTTGCTTGAGGACAAACAAAGATTTAAGTGTGGGGGTATTTGATAAGTAGATTTTACAGCTATTTATTAGGAATTTTATACTTAATTATTTATGAGTTTTTAAGTATTTTTAGTATTTTAGGTAATTTATTTAACTTTATGCATTTTTATTATTTTATTATATTTATTTTCAATTTTCTTTTTGTAAGAAAATTGAAGCTGATGGTATAACTGTAAATATTGAATGGCATGTCTGCGCTATGCGTGCTAAAAGAAGAACCAGGCAGTCAAGGGGCGACGCCGTTTTGGCTTTTGGAAAGGCCAGGCATGGGCCGAGCCTTGCGCGGAGGAGAGCAACATATTAAGAATTCATCAAGCGTAATGCGCATGGACATTCAATAGAAGTTGTTTTGTGCTTGGCGCGTGGGCGTGACGCTTGAGTGGAAAACACTGCCAGCTTGTTTCGCTTGTTCTTCAAGTGCGTGGGTCCTTTTGCTCCATCCTAGAGATATTCCAGCAGAGCTGATTTCCGTGCGGATCCAGCAATAAATTAAAGGTAGCAAATAAATTACAATTCTAAATACAACTTGAAAAAGGAAAAATAAATATGATTTTTATATTTTATATTTTAAATCCTATTAGGGTTTGGAAATTATAGTTCCTATTAGGGTTATGATAAATTATGTAGTCTATACATAGAGAGTTTGAGATACAATTGAAAACATATTTTTTGATAGAAAATTCTCTCTAATATTATTTGGTGCTTTTCATAGCTATGTGTGGCTAAATTATTTTTCTTGGTTTAAGTGACTAAAGCCGTCAAGATTAATACAATGTGAGATCTAATTTATTGTTCAATTTATATTTTGAGTATTGAATATTCTTCTGTATTTATTTTATATAATCGATTCGTTTAATTGCTAGGAGGCTTACTAATTTATTATTCACATTAATCTACTGCTAAATTAAATATCAAATCCATAATTATTTGGTCACTTTAATTTGCGAATCAACTAAGATTAATAATTATTTTGCTGATCAAAAGATTATTTTATTTTGGAAAGAATATTTATCTAAATTAAATGCAACCGCTTGTGTTTGTGTTGTTTAGTTCAATGTTCTCTTTATTTCTTAAAACTGCTATTAGGGTAAATGTTTAGCACTTGTCTGAGGTTATTCAGTAGTAAGATTTATTTAGATCGTTTGCTTCTACTTAACTAAAATTAAGGAGAGATAGAAAAATTATTCGAATGAGAGTAATTTTTCTACGTTGAATATTTAAAATATGAATTGAGTTATTCTTGCATCAATGTTCAATTGTAAATTCTTGATGGTGGATATTAATTTAAGCCAATACTTTTTCTTCTTATTTATTTTATTAAATTACTTGCATATTTATTTTAGTTAATTTTATTTAAATTATTTCTTTAATTAAAACTCCACCAATTTTGGTTTATGAAAACATAAAATTAAATTAATCATTCTATATGGGATCGACTCTTACTTGCACTACTACATTAATATTTTTTTAAAGTAAAAATTTTTTTTGGGTGCCTGTGACAGCGCACCAATAGTTGTCTGTCTGTTGAATATATACAATTTATTTTTTGGACAACTCTGCTAAATAAACAAATTAAAGAATTAGTAATCCATTTTTGCAGGACTTTTAAAGGAATAGAAACACAACAACAAAAGCTATACTACCACCAGTAAGAAAAACAATTTTAATAATGCTAATGGAACACTAATGATCAGTAGTAGCATAAAATCACAAGGTTTATAGACAATACCTTATACTGACAAAAGATTTTTTTAATCTGATTTGTTACTAGTAGTTGATTGAATCGACTTCTACAAACTATTTGATCTTACTGTGTAGAAATCAAGAGCATTATAAAGTATATTACACGAATTTTATGCTAATATAATTCTGTGATTTAGATATCAAATAAAACCCTAAATAAAATTTTGACGTTTTCTTCTACACACATTACCTATCTCAAGAAATCAAATTAACTAGTAAGAGATAGTTAAATTAACTGAACCTGTGCAGCCAATTTTCGTGAAGCCTGACCGAACAAGTCTGGAGCTCGAAACACATAAAAACTACTAAATCATGATCGAGCGTAGAGAGAGAGAGAGAGCAGAGCAGAGCAGGAGAGTTTTTGGAGTCGTTCTGTTTACAAAAGTCTGATCAAGTTTTTTAGGTTGAAGCATAGACGTTTAATTTAACAATGAAGAAAATGGGCAAAATGGACCTTTCACATGGTTTGACGAACTTATTAAAAATGACTTATAAGTCATTTTTAAATAAGTTAAGAATATGTTACTTATTTTTCTTGAATTATAATTCAACTTATAAGTAGAAAAAAATCATTGCCAAACAGCTTATAATGGTAAATGACTTATAAGTAAGTTTGACTATCTTATAAGTCATTGTTGAACATAAAATAGTACATAATATAGTCTGGTGCCCCTTTCTTATATAATGCAATGTAAGAACTCCAATTCGCCATAAATCAAAGTCGGATCAAGTTTTACCAACACGAACTACCAACTGCATGACCATCCAACTACCATACTTGATGAGATAGAACTTTATATAATTCTTCATTCAATTTTTTTGATCCTATTTTATTGCAAATATTTAGACGAACAGATAAACAAAGGGAAACAACCGAGAAAGCGAAAGATCGAAGCTGCTAGTTGCCACCATACAATGCTGCACTAAACGGTGGTTGGGAGATGGCCAAAAGTTTCTGTGAAGAACACAAAGATGTAGTCACATCTATTATTGGTCGTTGATTCAGTAACAGCTATCCACGTAGTAATTGGGACAGGGAAAGGAACACATTTTGTTAAAAACTTAGTTAATTTGATGCTAAATGAGGCACCATCTCTGTGTGCCCAACCTGGTCTTACGACCCTTCACATTGTAGATAGAATTGCCTACACAGAGGCTGAAAATATCTTGGTTGAAAAAAATCTAGCTTTGTTAAATATTATGGTAGTAGGTAACATTTCAAACTTACTATACTTACTAGTACATTGGGCTGCTATACGTGGCCATAGAGAAACACTTGTATATCTGTTAGCAGCCCATTATAAAGAAGTTGTTGACAGAGTCCCTATATCCTTGACAGGCCACTCTGTTGTTGTGCTCTTAGTTCATGTTATAAATTCTTGATTTTTTGGTGAGTCCTAGCTATTTTGGCTAATTCCATGACTTTCATCCTTTCTAATTATTACCACAAAAAAAGAGATGAAAATATGTTACAAGATGATGCGACAATCATTCTCTTTAGGGAGTTCTTATTCTCATGCATGTTTATTTGTGTGCTCTGGGTATTATTATTTTTTAAATTGTGTTACGAGAAATAGTTAAATGATTTTTGCATTATGACGTTTTTGTTGTACCTGATTTCGCAATGCATATCCATTACCATGCCATTTCTTACATTTGAAACTATAAAATATTGTGCAATTCCAAGTTTGCCACCCCCCGGCAGCCAGTGCACCAGGCCCCCGCCTTCCAACACGCAGCCCCCCAAGTGGTTGACAGTCAGCTCTCAAGTCAGCACAACCTAACAAGTCCCACACTGCCCCATGCACATGCAACGATCAAAAATTAAATTTATCTAACATCTATGTTTTCTTCCTAACAACTATATTTTCTTGTATAAATACGAACCGATCTAACATATTTTTCTATAAACAAATATAGCTTGAGAGAATATTATTTCTCTAAATAGTTAGAGGAGTGTTATTTATATTTTACAAACATTACTAAATTAAAACTTGTTAAGTAAAATTTGGTTTAATTAAAAGGGTAATGCTTGGGATTTCAAGTTTTTGGACTTAAATGAGTTTCAAATGACGTGACAAGTATAAATAATCTTTACCTAAATTGTTTGAAATTGTGCAAACAATTTTACACAATTTATTTCTAACTAAATTGCAATTTCTCTCACTAACTTCCCAACGCGAAGAGGGCCTCACTGATGCAATCATCATTCTCTGGATTGTTTGTCATTTGAGCTACTTGCTTGAGTTGACCTAATTCAAGTATATGAGAACCAACAATTTATAGGAAAGTCAGAAAACTCATAGCTGGTGCAATAACAATCACAATAAATGATCTAACCGCATATAATTTTTTCAGAGGTGGCTAGACCAAGGTTATATTTGCCAATAAAAATAATGTGTGAGATAATACTATTTGTACTAATATAATGTCTATAAGGACTACTTTATCCCATCCATGATTATTGCTTTATTTAATTCATGCAACATGTTTTTTGTTTTCTAAGGCTTGGACTATAATCTCAAATGAAAAGCTGGTATTATATAATTTGATATTTGAGGTATCAAATGACCTTAAAAATGATAATAAATAGTTTGTGTGACTAAATAAAGGATTATGCATACGATAAATAGTCCTTAAGACATTGAATTAATAAAAATAGGTATTTTACATGTCATTTAAAAATTGTTAGCTCACAAACATTCACCTCATCAAAATCTCAGTCTAAATATCGTAAATCACGTTCAAATATTTTATCATAAAATCAAGAAAACCAATAATTCCCTCAATGACGGTTCCTTTGTTAACATCATGAAGAGCGGTTTACACTGATAATTGGATTTTATATCTATTTATTATATATTTTTTGACTTAATTATTTATTAATTTTTAAGCATTTTAATTAATTTTAGGTAATATATTTAATTTATTGCATTATTATTATTTTTAGTATTTTTATATTATTTTTATTTATTTTATATTTAATTTTGTAGGAAAATAAAGGAGTTAAAAGGCTGATGGCATTTTGGTAAATAACTAGCATCGGTGGTATTTTCGTAAATACTAAAGCAAGTCTTCCGCCTAATGCATGCATAATCAATATAGTAGCAGCAAGGACGACATCATTTGGCGTGTTCAGGCATGATTTATGAAGCGACCGTGCCATGCGCGAAGTCTTGTTTGACGTCATTTGCCGCGCCATGTGCGCATTTCAGCCAACGTTGACTGGGTCAAGGGATGCAAAGGGGCTGCTTAGCTGCTGCATTAATTTTGGGAAATCGGCATTATTCGTGATTATTGCTTTAATTTGATTCAAAATTAGATTTTTTTTCACATTAGCTTAGGATTATTATTATACTCCTATAAATATACTATGTAGCTCTTATTTTCAGGAGATTAACATACATTAGCAGATTATTAACATAGTTTTAGAGTATAATATTATATTAGAGTAGTTTATGAGTAGAATTAGAAGCAAATATTCCATGCAAAAAATTCGAGAATTGAAGGTGGAGCTTGAAAATTGGATACTGTGATCCGTGTGACAGACGGATATCAAATCACATATTTGATTTCTTTTTTTTTTTTACTTTTTTTTATATAATTTTTGGATGTTGAATTATTTGTGGATAATTTATTATTTAGTTATGAACTAATTATATATTGAGATTGCAATTGAACTCAATGCGTAGTTTAATTTAATTTGTTTTCTTTTTAATTAGTAATGATTATATATGATTTGTTTATCATATTTTGGGCATTCATGTAATTAATTAACTTCAATAATTAATTGGGATTAATTTATACAAAATTGGAAGATGAAGTATAGATTTAGATCTGAATATGATAGCATCTGTTCATAAAATCTGAAAGGGATTATATGATTAGTATATAGGATAGGAATATACCTATATATCTTTTGCAGCCATAAAGAGAATCTGAGCTTAATATTCTAATTAACACATTTCACATAGAATATAGTGATTTAATTAATTAGAGTGTTCCTCTCTAATTCTGTTGCCTTAGGGTCAGATTTAGAAGGATTTTTTTTTATATGTCATTGGAAGATGCTTATAAATACTATAAAGAATTCTCGGTTAATAATTTAATATAATTAGTTAATTAAAAAGAGAGTGAAAATGTTTAAATGAAACATTAAGGAGAATTGTAATATTAACTATTTTTAATTTGATTTAATTCTCTTCATTAGTTTAATTTAGTTGTTAATTTTAATTAGTTTTATTTTATTAATTAAATTGCGATTGTTTAAATAAAATTAAGTTGATATAAAATTAGTGTTTGATAATTATTATTATTTAATTTTCTGTGGGAACGATACTCTACTTTATCACTTTATTACTTGTTGACCGTGAATACTTGCACGCATATATTCATATAGAAAATACCCCACATACACAAACCGCTAGGATGTTTCTTTACTCGAATAATCTTGAGATTGAAATTTAATCTAAACTTAGGGAGAGTTGCATGAGCTTTGGTGAATCACAACTTATGGGATGATGAAATTTCGGAAACCTCTGCGTAGACATTACGAGAGGGGTGGACAGTTCTGAAGTCTCCAATAGCATTTTTGCTTGCCCCCTCAAAGTTATCCACATAACCCTAAATTTGTATGTTTATTAAAACGAGTATAATAGGACTCAACCTGTTAAAATACGTTCCTTCATGACCATTAGAGTTCACTCTCTCTTTCTCTTTGTATTATCTTGTTTAATAAAATTAAAAAATATGAATATTTTTTAGTCTCTACTAATTTGAAAGATGGAGAAGTTGGTTATTGATACCATACCAGGTAAGTAGTGTCGCTTCACTCAAAGTAATTCCCATTAATTCTTTATATATATGTTCATTTGTTGTTATGCTCATTTTATATTATTGTTGCTTTTGGTGTTTTTGTGAGTTATAGTTCAGAATAAAGGGTTGGATTTGTTTCTCCAAAATTAAATATAGTTTTTAAATTTTTAGACTTTTACATATTGACTTTAAAAATCAAAATATATTTTTAATTTTGAAAGGGAGATACTACTTATTAAGTTCTATTATTTCTACGCAAACTTTTCTATATGCACGCATAATTAACTTACTTTTAATTGTGAAGTAGTTGAAACTATTAGAACATTCACGGAGTGATATTTATGGTAATTTTAGAGATAGAAAAAAATATATACGGGACATGTTTAAACAGAGAACTAAATAACTTCGAGATGCATTTATGAAGCCCCCAATATAGGGTTATATAATATTTCGGGGCCAATATAAACTTTTTAAGATTAGATATGTCTAATATTATCTATTAAAAAATAAATATTAATTCCATTGGAACGGAGAAAATACATAATTCGAAATATAAGATGACTAAATAATGTACAAATATCATTATTATCATAATAGAATATATATAAACATAAAATATATGAAAAATCCAAATAAAACAAGAAATAAAACTATTAAAAACTATTTCAAACACAACTCGTGCTTTGTAGAGGGCCAATGTGCTAGTCTCTATATGTGTATCCAAGACAAAATCGTCGATAGACTTTAAATTTTAAGAGTAACTCTTTAATCCTAAAATTTAGCAATGAATCTTGACTATAGATAATACACACACATACACATTTATATATAATAATTAGTACAAAATAGTACTTAAAAATGGTCCTACTGTAAGACCCCGAATTTTATGAAATACAAAATTTAATTTTTCTTCTGAAACAGTAAGTAGTTAAATTGATAAAGTTAAAAGTTAAGGATGTTATGTGCAAATTATATTTTGTCGGACAATATTCACTTTGTCGGGGAATATTCGTTTGGTCGGAAAATATTCGTGTCGTACAACGGCGCCGAAATAACAAATTATTGGTGGACCCCACAACGGAATATTTGTCGGTTATGGAAAACGACAGAAATAACCTTTTTAAATAAAAATAGTCAACGGAATTGTTAAAATACCGGTGATAAAAGAATAGTAGCATACGGTAGTTTATGGTACTCTACAGTAACACACGGTACTCTACAGTAACACACGGTATTGCATAGTGTCTCATATTATTGGTCTGATAATTGACACCGTAACTGTTACGCATCATTTCATTGATAATTGTCACTGCATAATATTTTATATTATCAATTCAATAATTGTTGCTGCACTGTTTTTAAAATTATTGAACCTAATAATTGTCACAGTAACATATGCACAGTAATTCACATTATTGAATCAATAATTGTCATGACACAGTAACGTATTTTTCTTTTACATACTTTCTGCATTATTGTTATCGCTATTACGGTGTTATTTAAACAGTTGTATTTCATTAATTAATTGACTTGATATCTAACTCAGAAAGCTAACTATACTGTATTTATAACAATTAGTCATAATAATGAATAAGTGTGAATTATTGTTGAATAATTGAATTGATAAAGTTATTTGTTTATAATATAAAGTTAGGTGATATGAAATGAATGGTGTAGATTAAAGTGTAAATTATTGTTGAATAATTTGTTTATAATAAAAAGTTAGGTGATATGAAATGAATGGTATAGATTAAAGTGTGAATTATTGTTGAATAATTGAACTGATAAAGTTATTTGTTTATAATATAAAGTTAGGTGATATGAAATGAACGGTTTGGATTAAATTAAAAAATCTTAGATATGATAAGATTTTTGGCCATAAATAGAAGCCTTAACTTAAGGATTTTTCATAAACTTCCTTACTTGTTCTTTCTTTCTCTCTCTAAATACTTCTTGTGAAAGTTTTCTCTAAGTGTGCTTAAGTCATCTTGAGTATTTGTGAAGATTTATAAGTGTACGTGTACTGTTCAAGTTAATCAACCTCATTTAAATCAATATTCAGTCACGTGTTAAGGTAAAGGATTATCATTATTTGATTCTCGAAAATAATATCGTTTATTTCTTACTCATAAGATGTGCCATTTATTTCCATGCATTAATTTATGGGAATAACCTTATGGCGCGGATTACCGCCTGTCGGTGAATAACCTTTCGTATTCATTCCTTATTAATCTCTGAGAATAACCTTATGGTGCGGATTATCGCCTGTTTGGTGAATGACTCTTCGTATTCAATTTTTATTAAATTGTGGGAATAACCTTACGGTGCGGATTATCGCCTGTTGGTGAATAACCTTTCGTATTCATTCCTTATTAATCTCTGAGAATAACCTGACTACGCAGATTACCGCATGTTTGGTGAATTACTCTTTGTATTCATTTCTTATTTGTCTCTTGTGGAAATAATTTTTTTACACGAATTATCACATGACACTTTTATTGCATATTCGTTTATAATATCATTTTCTTTCATATTCGTAAGTGATATTATTTTCCTTTATACTCATAAGGGATACCATCTTTTTCATCTTCCATTATTCAAACTTACTATGGTAAGGGATATTAATTTCCTTCACCTTTTGTTAATCAAACCTGCTACGGTAAGGGATATTATTTTCTTTCATACACCTAAATCAAAACTTATTATGGAACTATTGCTTCTATAATTCCTAAAAATATTATATGTTCCATAATAGTTGCACTTCATCATTTCAATTGAACCATCCTATTTACGTGAACTTTTCTATTGAACTGTAACCGTTATTCTGAACTGTGGATCTTGAATATCATTTTTAAATTTCACTCCACATCATGTTGACAATTTGGACATTATTTGAATCTGTACAAAGTAAACTTCTGATACTTATTGTTTATCCTGTTTCTTCTGTTCATCATTTATATCATTCTAATCATCCAAATTCAAGTTGTTGTGAATATCTGTGGCCGGGGGCACAGATGCGATATAATTGTTGAACAGATGATAGGTTAAAGGCGATATAATAGGTTAAAGGCGATACATCTGTTCGGTGTCTTTTATGGCACGTGGTGAATGTTCTCTTTGGCCCGTAGTGCAAAGATGAACTGTTGTTTGATATGATTACGACCAAAGGCTGAATCTGGTATAATCATGATCGTTGGTGTTATATTGAATGTCTTTGGCCCGTAGTGTAAAGATGAACTGTTGATCTGCATGATTATGATCAGGAACTGTGAATTTGTATTATCTTGACTAATGGTATTTCAGATGATAAAAGTTGATGATATTCTTACTAAAAAGAGAAGCGAGTGGACACTATAGTCTGCATTATTCTTCTAATAGATTGCTCATTCCGCTGCTATTATTGATCTGAACATTGTTTAAGAATTTAACTGTAGTTTTTGATACAAACCTTGTAGTCTATTGTATTCTATCAAGAACTCAACTGTTAAAGGTTAACGATAATTTACTTGTCATTATCTTAGTCATGATATTCTTTACTGGGCTACTTAAGCTCACCCTTTCTTTTGTTCCATTGTTTTTCAGAAAATGAGAGAGTAGCCGGGTCTAGCAGGGGAATGGAACGATGGTCCGAGTGATAGCTATTGTAGTCTTCACATGTTGTATATAGTGTGACAATAATTATGAAGACTTAGTTGTGTATTATTATACACTGTATTGTTGAACGTTATTCTATCTTGTAATAATTTTGTTGTAGTCTTTTGACGACTCAAGTTTGGGCTGTATGGGCCCAGATTTGGGGGCGTCACACCTACACCCTTAAAATGTAGGAGTAGAAATCTAAAATTTAATAAAAGAAACTATTTTTTTCATTTGTTATTTAATTTCAAAATCTTTTCATCTATGTACATTCTTACTATTATAATTATTTATATTTACTAATTTAGTAATTTAATTAGTGTTCTTTAAAATTCATATTATTGATAATAATAATAATATTTTATTATATAATAATTTTTTATTATTAAATTATGTAAGCATAACTATTTGAGTTTAATTTGATTTTATTATTATATAAATAGATGAAACAAATAAATTATTTTAAAGAGGAATAGTATCATTTATATTATATAAGTAGAAGAATTATTATTGTAAAATTTTAAATTAATTTAAATTTTCATCAATAATTAGGTATATTAATATTAGTCAAATATGATATTTCAGAAGGAAATATTTTCTTTATATAAAAATTATTGTACACATTATTAATCTATTATTAGTAGAATTGATATATTAGTATAGTATAATGTAAAACAGTATAAGTAATTTTTACTCAAGTTTAAATTATAAGATCAATATTGACTTTTAAAAAATTAATTTTAAATATTTTCAAACTCAAAATTAAGATTTTTTTTATGTGAATACAATTATAAGTATCATAAATCACCTTAAAAGTAATACTAGTTAAAATATTTATTATTTTAAGATTTTAAATGAATTATATTAATTTTAAATTTAAAAATATTTTAAATTAATTTTTAAAAAGTAATAATAATTTTATAATTCAAAAGGAAATGATTATAAATTTTTATAACAAAATAAAACTCATACTTCTTACGAGATCATATCAGACAGGTTCATGAGCTATTTTATTATAATAGTATAATATTGTCACATAATTCACCCTTATTTTGCCAAAAGATATTACTCCTTATTGCCAATACAATTGTGATAAGCAATTGACATGTATTGCCTTCCAACTTTACATAGCAACAACCCTCTACATTTGGCAGCACGCGCATCGGATTCAGTCTTTGTTTCAATAGGAAAAGAGAAACAAGAGCAATCACAAGGCTTGCTTCACCGGCCCTAAATCCATTGAATGCTTGCCACTGCAGCCAAGGGCGGAGCCTAGAATATTTTTCATCCTTGGCTACAGAAAAGCTGTACGGAGTCACCATGCATTTGTACTAGCTGACTCTTATTCGTACAAAAAAAAAAGGAGTCACAACACTTTTTTTTTTCTTGGGCACAAACCCATTTGGAAAATCACTGGCCATCAGCTTCAAAACGAAAACCTAAGCACAAAAAACCCCCCAAACAATCTAACGCATAAAAATTCAACAGAAAACAAGTGTGGTGGAAGAAACCTTCGGAAAGATGTATAAAAGACTTTAAAAAAAATGGTGTAATAGCGTAAGCAAATACTAACGTATTTTCGAATTCCTTATATAGTTGATAATTGTTGGGACTATCAACTATATATATATATATATATATATATATATATATATATATATATATAGAGAGAGAGAGAGAGAGAGAGAGAGAGAGAGAGAGAAAGAGAGAGAGAGAGAGAGAGAAAAGATCCATGACATACCTCCTTAAAGAGCTCACCAAGCTCACCCCCTTTAGCGACGGACCCGACGACGGTTTGGTTCGTCGCTAAAACTTTTAGTGACGGACAACATATTGCGACGGATAAACATTTAGCAACGGACGAACCTATGGTGACGGATCAAACCGTCGCCGGGTCCATCGCTAAAGGGGGTGAGCTTGGTGAGCTCTTTAAGGAAGTATGTTATGGATCCTTTCTATATATATATATATATATATATATATATAGACCTACCTAGTTACTACTATCTCGTAGTAGAAGCCATTAAAATAGAGTAGCTACTAGTACAGGCATAACCATATTTGTTACAGCTTTCAGCGGGCTCTGGCAAGGCTTCACATCAAAAAAATATTATTTTATTTTTTAGTTTTTATATAAAGGAGTATATAAAAATTGTAAAATGCAAATTACGATCACATATTAATTTTACTTTTTATTTTCCGATTTCTGTTTTTTCTCTCCCATTTTTTGTTAATCTTAATTCTTTTTCAATAATTTTTTTGACTGCACACATTATGTTATATAAAGTGTATAAAAATTCTAAAACTGAATTTAAAACTTCGTTGATGAATACAATTGTTTACTTAATGCAATAGAGTTATAATGATAATAATAAATTATTATATACTTTGTATTTGTGTGATAATTATAATTATATTATATTGCGTTCAAAATTGTGTTTGTTTCGCTAAATATATCATTGGATGTAATGAATAAAACAAGTTACAAGTTAAAATGTCAAATTCATGACAATTGTCATTATTTTGTCTTTTATGATTTATTATATTATAAACTTAATGAGTTAATACATTTATTGGTGGACATAACGAAAAACGTTCAAATGGACATAATCATGTAACGAGTTTAATACATGCAATTTTTTTACTACATTATATAAAAAACTAATCCATTGAAATGAATTAAATAAAAATAGCATTACATAACTCTTTTTTAATCTGATAGCAAAACCCAATCTGAAACCCACATTGGCTAATGTGCAATATTTAGATGTGTATATAAGAATCTAAGTTACTATTATTAATATTTTCAATCATAATCTTTTGGGTGAGCCTGTGGTGGGTTAAGATAATTCAAGAAAATATTATTGAGACAACTCATTCGATTTTATTATGTTATGATTTGACCTGAATTATTACAATTATAATCGTGAAACACTATATATCTCTAAAATTTAGTCATTATCTACTTTCTTTAACTAATACACCAAAAGGTCCCAAATTAATATTTTATTTTAGACAATAACAACTAAGCTTGGCCAAAATGTTATTAGGGGAAATTTTAAAATATCTAATACATTTTAGTTTATTTTTTAAAAATGAGACTCTTATTTTAAGATACATTGATATTGGGACTAAATTAACGGCGGAGGCGAAAAAAAATATAACCAGCGGAACAAAACTAAAATAAAAAGGGGGAGCGATACAAGGAGAATAAAGTCAAAATAAACCTACCAAATCAATATAAAGTAGCAGTGTTAAGAAATTCGTTGTCTGGCACTAAAGAAAACAAAAAATGCTCACATTTTAGATTATTTTTCTCACTGACCACCATTTGGATAACAAATTCAACTTTACGTAGTCTACAACTCATCTGGACACTGTCAGCCCAACCCAAATCAATAATGGATTTTACATCATTTTATAATCCCACACTTAATAAAATAAATAGATACCAGCACGACACACTCGTAGTATTTTTTTTTCCTCTTCTTTTCCTTTGCCTTCCTTACAAAACTCTTCATTTCCTCTCTCCTCTCACTCGCCCTCCTACAAAAGCCACACTTTCTCTCTCATGGCTTCTCGCCGGAAAACTACTTTTGGATCTTTCCGAACTTGCCACCCCAAACAGCCGTTCCAATCCCACAAATAAAAGCAGTTAAACGACTCATCTGTGAAAATTGCATATAACGACCCATCCTCTGACTTCTTCACCACCGTAAGCTCTTCTTCACTTTCCCTTCCACTGCACACAGTATCAACCTCTTGAATACCGACAGCCTCGCCGGACTTCACCCGGGCTACAACCCACTGCCCACCCTAGCCCCTACGTGCCTCCGCCCTTGCTTCCACCGCACACGGTATAATCCTCTTGAAAACCGACAGCCTCGCCGGACTTCACTCGGGCTACAGCCCACCCTAGCCCCTACGTGCCTCCGCCCTTGATTGCAGCCGTTTGTGACTGTGTTTGAGTCTGCCGGAGCACCACACGTATTGGCTTAGTTGGTCCCTTCAAGTAGGAAAAATTGAGATGTTCAGCTATCCAATGGTGGCGTAAGCTTACCGGGAATCTAGCCGAAGGTAGTGCTACCAAATCGCAATTCCGACGCACCCAAACTTGCCGCTTCTCTTTTCATCCGGTTATTCCTCTCTTTGCTGTTCGGAAATGTTTTACAGTTCGTACATTTAGTTTTTGAGAACTTTACAGTTCGTACAATTCAGATCTGAGTCCGACTTAAGGATGGGGTTTCGGGTTCCCTCAGGTTATATGGGTTTCCTACGGTGTACGAATGTTTCCTACAACTGCTCACCGTTTGGTTTATTTTTCGCGGTTTCTTCTGTTTCCTTTTGTCGTCACATAAGCTTAATCTATCAATTAAGCAAATTTTAATCAATGAATCATGTCTTACAATTATCTTATCTGTGAAAAATTCTGTAGAAATGGAAATAGCATCGTAATACAAGCTGTCTCCAACAATTCTGTTCTCGATCGAGGTAGGTATCTATCTTCCTTAGCATTTTTGGCTTTTGGCTATTGCCTAATAGCTGCTAGTGAAACCATATATGCACTGATTCCCCCGTGATTTGGTTTTCCTTAGCAGTAATTGGAGATTGAGGACTCTTTGCCCAGAGGTTGGATCATATCCTTTCTCTAACTTCCCCTATGTTGGCTTGCCTTTAGGTTCACCAGATCCATCTAGGAAAGTCATAAAATTATACATGTGTAATCAAATACGTTGCTTGGTTATTGGATAAATTTATAAATGTTCTTTTAGTTTTTCAGAGTTGTAGGTGTTTGGGGGAAAACTTACTATTTTGTGCATTCTCCATAAGCAACACCCACTAAAAAAAAGCACTTCACCAAAAGCTCAGTTCTGTTTTGACAAATGGAAGAGTAAAGTAACTGCCAGTAGTGAACATATTGTTGCAAATGATTACAACTCATGAACGAACGTATATTATGTGGCTTCTTACTATCGAATGCTCTGTACTAAAAAAGATGTTCAATAAAAACCTCAATATATTATCTTATACAAACAGAAATAGAAGCTGCATGATAGTTGTGAGCTAATACTATTACGAGTTACTATATTTTAATTATGCTACTTGGATATTGCTGGTATATTTACTTTTATTTAATAAGACAATTTATAATAAGCTGAAAAAAGAAATTATTTTTTATTTTAAAAGGGCGGATGCTTATTGCCTCCTCTTTTTTTTTTCTTTAGAAAACATATCTAACGGGTGCAGAGTATAGAATTATAACCCTGTGTCGAATAACTCTTTATAGAGAATGTAATTGATTATTCTGTCTTTATCAAGTTGACAGCATAAAAGGAAGAATTGATTTTTTTTTTTTTTTTGCTAAATGAATTGATTGTTGTGTCCTTCTCTCATGTGTTGTGTCCTCTTTTGGAAAGATATAACCAGTTGTCAATTGCTTTAATTTTTTTCAATTTTCATTCTACAGGTAACAATTTTTTATTTGATTTTTAATTTTTATAATAGGCTTGAGCAAAGTTTGTTTCCTCAAGGGTACTGCTTTCTGTACCAGTTTTTGTTTGATTCCTTCATCAATCATAATTATGGCCAAAGGTTATGTTTGTTGTGCGATGACTAATGGCATTGAAACATCACGAAAAACCTTTAAACTTCAAAGTTTTAAAAGGAAAGAGTTACCTAATAATTTGTTATATAAAAGATTACTTCAATAAGAGAACACAATGCCAAGCTAGTTGGGTAGGATGACGATGAATCCCGTATGTAAAGCACTAAACAATTAAAAACTTTAAAAGAATAAAATTAATAAAGGAATAGAAATAGATGAAAATAAACAAGAAAAGAACACTAATTATAGAAACATATGTACTCATTTATATGTAAAAAGCTAAACTTATAACAAAAACAAGATGGAACACTGTAACAAGACGGAACACTCTAGTTGGCATCTGATATGTGGATTGCACTCCTCTAGTCATTCCTGTCAAATGATTACTTATTATGAATACTTATTTCTGTTATATAAGATTCATTAATTCTTTATCAAATGTCAATTAAGATAAATAAAATATCTTACTTTTCATGGCTGAAAGGTTAATCCACTATTATTGTTATGTTTGGGTATGAAATTGTTGGGAATATCGCACTAAGTGAGTTCATATATGTTGTTTGCTAATCATAATAAAAGGTTGTAGGAAGTAAGTCTTTGTATTTTAGAGGCTGTTTGAGCTCCAGTTCTGTTCTATTCCAAATTTCAATTCCACCATACCGTGGAATCTCCTGTACTCCAATTCCCCCCCCATTTCTGAATATTAAATTATACTGAACTTTTTATATTTATCTTTCAACAATCCCTGTGCTTGTAGTTCTTATGCTTTGTCTTATTGGTATTTTGCTTTTAGGTTCAATTTAAGAATGTTGGTGTAGCTGAAAGAGTGTTGTCCATGTGTTGTGAGGTGAGTCTCAATTGGGCAGAACTGCCACGGGTGTGACAGTATTTTATCTGCATATGGGCGGTATTATATTTTTATTACTACCAATTTAATTGTTTCGCTTCTCTATGTATATATTGATAGAGAAGCGCATTTCCACAATTTGATATTCCCCCTAGAACATCACACGAGTACTTAGACCTTCAATTTTTTTGTTGTTGTGGAAGTACCAAAGTATCAATTTTCTGTCCATATTTTAGAGATTTAGATATTACTAGGTTGGAGAGATTATTTAAATGGTCATCTCCGTCGAGAGGAAAAATTGAGGGATTATTGGTGGTAATGAAAATGGCTAGTCTGGAATCCAAAAAAAATGCATCGAAGTGATGATTTACTTCATTATTCCATTAGCTTCTGGTGGACCTCTGACACGATCCTGATTTGGGCTACATCAAATGAGGCAGACTTGTAAGCATAAAGATAATAAGTCTGATCCAACCCAAGCTACTATCAAGATAGCAGCCCAATTCAGCAATAAAGTCAATTACAATCAAGATATTGAATGGATGATTGCTCGGAAGATTTGTGGTCTTAAATTAAACCCAAAAGAGGCTAAATCTTGCAGCCCAATAGCTAGCAGTAATGGACCATTAAGCGAGTTCAGTTTGCAGCCAAGAGAGCAATATGTCAAAGCCCAACAAAAACTAATTTCGGCCAGCCTTCAAATCTTGGCAAGAGGCAGCATTAAGGTCCGAGTTCACAGTTTTGTAAAGCCCAATGAAGCTCCTAATCTGGCCAGGGGTTACACTCCAAGACACGGCAGGAATGCAAGCCAGTTCACGCAAGGAATTAAGCCGACTCGGCACAATCTAGAAACTCTAAACCTCGGCAAAATTAGGATTTTATTATTTATGTAATTAGTTTTCATTTTGGTAGGACTTTTAATTAGGGTTTCTAAGTAAATTAGGGTTTCTAGATCTTTATTTTCAAGTGTATAAATAATACGCCTCATGGCTGAACATTCAATTCAATACAATATAATACATTACACATTACTTCTTATTGAGAGTATTCATTCTTTTGGTTCGTTGAGAACTTCTTGAACTTATTAGAGTTATTCTGTGGCGTTCAACCTAACTTATCAATTAATAGTCTATAATTGATTGTGGCGTCTTCTACCTTTCACTTACAACCTATGCTAGAAACGATCCGGAAGGCGTTGACCCCACCATCTAACCCATATGTATTGTGGCATCAATTAGTAAGCCAACTCTTCACAATCTAGAAACTCTAAACCTCGACAAAATAAAGTCCAGCAGCGTGCGGCAATTCAAGGTTCTAGAAGGGGCTATTCACGAAAAATAAGGAGTTTCTGCCAATTTCTTTCATCTTCTTTCCCAAGTTCATATTATTTTCTTGCTAAGTTTCTGCCTAAACTCTCTAATTCTATGTTAGCTCCATATTCATTAACTAGCTCTGATCACTAGTTGAGAATATTACTACATCTGGATTGAAATCAAATTAGGATCTAGGGTTGGTCCTGATACAGTCTCATATGTTTATTCATTGTCTAATGGCAATGGCTTAACGATTTTAGTGTTTTACCCCCTTAAAGTAATTTTTTGTCATTAAGTACGGGAACGACTGTGGTGATTTTTGTTCGGTGTTTTGGGTGAATATTTGATTTGTGCTTGTACTATGCTGATTTAGGAGTTTTGGCTTTGGGAAGGATAGGAGGATTCTTTTAAAATGTGTTTTTTTGTTCCATTTTTTGAGGAATTGGGATCGTGAGGAATGCTAGGATATTTTGTGGTCAAAAAATGGATCTCAATTTACTTTGGGGTAGTGTCTATTTTTTCAAATTTGTTCTCCCTTCATTGGACTCATGTACATATATAAATGCTTTTTGGCACTATACTTGTAAGGTTAAATTGCACATAAAAAAACGCTTACCCCACCCCCCCTTCCTGGGGCTCACAGTAATGTTTGGAAAGGGCAAGATCCATTGTGAATAGGTGTTTTAACGTGTAAGGATCATTTGCTACAGCGAGTTCGTTTGTGTGGGGGGTTCACAGTTTTATAGGACTTTACACCTACACTTCCTTTTTTTTTTTTTAAATCCACCTGCTTATTGTTTAGTACGTGTGTAATGGGATAACACTCTTTTGGCGTTGTATATTAATAAAAAAAATATTTTTATTGTTGTGCAGAGTGGGAAATGTATTTTCTTGTGCATATTTGGTGAATTTGGCTCGACCTGCGCATCAAAAAATACCTTTAAACCATCAGAAAGCACTATGGTACAACATTAAGTTGAAAACCTAGTGGTTTTACTTTTTCAGTGTTGACGAGATTTATGAATACTATATTAATATGCGTCATTAGGACGTCGAGGGGCTATGGCTTTTGCCCTGGCTCTGCAATCAGTTCATGATCTTCCAGAAGGGCATGGTTAGACGATATTCCTAAAAAAGATTGAGGATATATACTAAAAGAATCAAAGATTCAAAGGCAGGGAACAATGGTAAAGTTTGTTAGTTGAACTAATATGTGCCACTGGGCCATTTTTATTCATTAATTATTTGATCTTCATAAACTTGAGTTTGTTAACCATTTTGTAGATATTTGAGCTAACTTTTGGGATTATTCTCTTACAATTTCATTTTTTGGGACAAGATTAGTTTTCTTGCTTAATTATGGGCTTTGTCTACATTATGGGCTTTGGCTTTTGGGTTTTAGGTGATCCAACATGAGATTTTTAAGTTCTATGAAGGCCTGTATGAGGAGAAGCCGTTCCGGGAGAGCAAGTAATGGAAGCTGAATAGAGTAGTAGTGGGGACAAATCACTCGGTCCCGGCGGTTTGCCAATGTCCTTTTTTTCTGATTTTGGTGTGTTGGTGATACTGATTATTCGTGCATATCATAGACATGCCCTATTAAGAACAGAAGGGGGACAACATTCGTATTTTGCAAAAGTTAGGTTAGAAACTAGTTGGGGTTTAAATGAATTGTTTTGTTTTCTCGAACAGAAAGGACTTTACCAGTTTTTATGTAGTCATCAATGTGCATGTTTGGTTATGAGCTTTTGGGGCTTTTGGGACTTTTGGGGCGTTTAAAGCGCTAACGCACCATGATAACGTGTTTGGCTGCCCAAACGCGGCAGTCCAAACACAAGTGGGACTCGCGTGTGGTGTGCGTTTCTGCTGGAAAACTTAACGCAAAAAAATGTTGACGACGCATTTAAGCTTCTTCAACGCAGTATAAACGCAGTAGCTTCAGACCTTAATACCCCTGCCCCTTGATGAAACCCTCATCTCTCCCACTTCTCCAAGCATAAACTAGAAGATTTAATCCAAATTCCAAACCATGCGAGCACTCGTGGTTCTTAATTTCGTCATGGTTGATCCCAAATCATTCGTGCACAGTAAAATTTGGCTCGCCCAAATTAATTATGCGTATAGGGTGATGAGTGTGTGCGAGTGTGTCAAAGAGAGAGAAAGGAAGCTAACTGATAGGGGAACAGGGCTTTTGGGATGAAGGATAATTTTCACACAAACAATATTAAAGTCTCAATCAATTCTAATAATTCAATGTATCAAAATAATAAAGTTCATCACTATTTATAATACTCTTAGATAACTTTCCTAACCTAAATTAGAGTATAATAAGATAACTACAAATTAAAGAAACTAATTAAAATACAGCTAATTCATGAGTTTCCAAACTCTTTTATGTTGTTCTAACCAAGTCTCGCGGTTGTCTTGTCCTACATCACTAACTGGGTGCAGAGATGGAGGGACTGTGGACTGTAAACCCCCGACTCCCATTTCTTCTTTTTCTTTTCTACTCATCTGTAGGAGAGTTTTATTCTGTTTCTACCCAATTCACCAACTTTTGTTGCAGGAAAAACATATACACCTTTTGGTCATGAGACATGTGCCCATTACGTTTGTCGGGCACCATCAATTGTTCCACCAGTTCCATTTTGATGGAACAATGTCTAACCACATTTCATTTCCTACATAACTCTGCATATACACCTACATAAAATTTCAAAAATAAAACCTCTATTACTCTTATAATATATATGTAATCTCTTTCATAATTGAACTTATAAAATATACTTTAATACTTAACATTAATTATTTTTTTTTCACAAATCAAACCACATTGTTGCATTTGGTAAAGGTAGTTGGTTACACCCTTCTTAGGATATATACTTTGCTACTTTTGTTTTTTTAGGTTTATGAACATGTTGCGTTTAATGATTGAGGTCCTTGTTCATAATAATAATTCAACCTTTTTGGTATGTTTGGGTTTTCTTTTGGTGGTTCGTGTATTTTCCCATTATTGTTGGGGGGTTGGGGAGTTTGTAAATAACTGTATTTTGAAGGCATGGACCCATGTATCTATTTTTTTTCCCAGTCACTTATCTGCAGCAATTATTTAGATTTTTTTTCCAGGATAAGTTTGCTTGTATCATAAGGTGCTCCATTTGTAGCATTTTGTGTCCAGATGTTTGTGTTTGTGCACACATGTGATTGGTTTTTTTCCCCTTACTTGTTTTCATTTTCCCACGTAGTTCATCGGTCAAACCAACGATTCTCTTCTCAAAATAATAGAGAGATCTTTTTGTGGTTAGACTTCTATAAAGGCATGGAGCCAGGGTCTCTGGGTTTGGTTTTATAGTTTGAATTGATGGTACTTCTTTACTTTGTTATGATGCAGTGTCTTGTAATTAGTTGTTCACTCAACTTGAAATAATTTCTTCTTTTTATATTTCTTTTGCTGATGCTTACCAGATGAGCTAATGTCCGGTTCAAGAAGAAGAGGTGACCATTCGGAACCAACGACTAAAATAGCAGTGGGAACTTGGTTCATGACGGTTGAGCTGCAAGATGGAATTAACTACATCAAAAAGTTGTGTTTTTTTGAGCTTGTTGCTGGCTGATTGGTGGCATGTTATTCAGTTTTGGGTATTTTAGTTTCATAGACGTACATAGGAATGGGATGAAATTCTAGTTTTAGTATACAAACATCATTTCGTATATCTAAACAGCAGCTGAAACACTTGTGTACATGATGTATGAATTGAGATCAAACCTTCAACAGAGTTCCATGATTTATGGTGGTAAAGTTATTCCTAATAATATATGAATGTCAACTAATATGATTAGATACTCTACTGTCTTAAATTGTTGTTGGTTCAATTTTATATGCTGGACGGGCTTGCACATTCAGGCTGCCCTGCATGTAGTGGTACGGGGCATCTGGGCTTTGATCATTGATGGCCCGGACTCAACTTGGACCAGGCCGGGCCTAATAAAGAAGAAAAGGTGGCCAGCTGAAGCCTGTTAACCAGGCCGAGGCCAGTCCAGGCATAGGTTAGGCTTCTCATTTTCTTTGTTTTATTTTTTTTACAAAATTTTTAGTTTTAAATATCAAATATATTACAATTTACAAGAATGAATAATTATAATTGCAAACTTCATTGATGTATTAATTAGAATTAATATATTTACAAGAATAAATAATTAAAACTTTATATTTCATTAACGTATTACTTAAAACTAGTATATTACAAAAATGAATAATTAAAACTTTAAACTTAAAAGCTAAAAATAACTTAAAAAATGTCTTTAGATATATAAAGTACAAACATTGAATAAACAATTAGAAATATTTGTCTTCAAAATTTTAAAAAATGTCTTTAAATCTTTAAAAATGTATGCAAATTTTAAAAACATATTTATCTTTAAATTTTCATGAATGAGCACTTTCTTGAATTTCTGATTGATCTTTGGGATCTTTCAATTTATGTTAATTGTCTAATGCGTCTTGTACTATTCTTCAAGAGAAAAGATAATTCTTATGGCAAATGCATATATCCAAAGATTCCTTAGAACAAATTAGACATGTATGCCTGACCTTGGTTCGGCCAAAACTTGACTTAGTCAAACAAGGGCTTGATTAAGGTTTGGGCCGATTAGGCCCAATTTGAAAGGCTCGAAAAATGATGAGGTTTTAGACAGTAAGGCCCGACCTAGACTAACCTGACAAAAAGCCTGGCTTGGTCTTGCCTAGATCTAGCTTGACAAAAAACCTTGCTTGGTCTAGCTTAGGTCTAGCTTGGTACTTGGGGCCTTAATTTGGCTTGGTCCAATCGTAATGCAGTTGCAGATGAGGTGTTAAGCTTGTTAAGTCTAAACTAAACAGACCCAAAGTAAAAATAAAAAACAGGCAGACTCAGGCCTAGCTCAACGTGCGCGCGCCTAGGGGCAGCCTGACTAGAATTTTAGTCACAAATCAGCAGGTAGCAGTGCAACATTCCCAAGTTTGCCACCCCCAAGAAGTCAGCGCACTAGGCCCCTGCCCCCAACACGCAGGCCCCCCTAGTGGTCGACAGTCAGCTCTCAAGTCAGCACAACCTAACAAGTGAGTGAAAAAAAAATGGGGTTACAGTCCCACATTGCCCCATGCACATACAACGATCAAAAATCAAATTTATCTAACATCTACATTTTCTTCCTAACAACTATATATTTCCTGTATAAATATGAACCGGTTTAACATATTTTTCTTCAAACAAATATAGCTTGAGAGAATACTATTTCTCTAAATAGTTAGAGGAGTGTTATTTATATTTTACAAACATTACTAAATTAAGACTTGTTAAGTAAAAGTTGGTTTAATTAAAAGGGTAATACTTGAGATTTCAAGTTTTTGGACTTAAATGAGTTTCAAACTATGTGACAAGTATAACTAATCTTTACCTAAATTGTGTGAAATTGTGCAAACAATTTTACACAATTTATTTCTAACTAAACTACAGTTTCTCTCCACTAATTTGCCAATGCAAAGAGGGCCTCACTGATGCAATCATCATTCTCTGGATTACCTAGCATGACGCTATTCAAAGGTAAATACTATGAAATAGTATGGAGTAAACTCATAAAGAGTGGTTTGTGATAAGGTATGAATTTGGAAAATTCATATTAAGTTAAGAAGAGTTAGAGGTTGAAGGTTTTTAATGGAGGACTCATGTTAGTGGCTGAGTTGTACGATTCCTTGTATGGGCGGGGAATTTGTACCTGGTTTGAGAACCACTTAGCTTCCTATTAGATTAGTGGTTGAGATAACCAATTCCTTGTATGGGCAAGGGATTGTGTTTGGTTCGATAACCATTTAGCTTCCTACATTGATAATCAATTGAAACCTGGTGTCGCGTTATTCGCTATATGTATGTTAAGAAGGTGATTCTTTTCTCATATGTATAACGGATAGGTAGAGGATGTTAAAATAAGTTCGTGTTCTGAGAACCGACACGTATGGTAAGTTCGTGACTCATAGTCATGTGGTGGAGTCCCTCAGCGAATGGGCGACTATGGCCTGAATAGGACAAGCTCCTCAAACCATATGATTATGGTAAGTTCTTGAGCCCAAATACGTGGTAAGTTTGATGAACAGTGAGTGTGGGTAGAATTAAGTAGCAAAATTAAAGCTATACTAAGGATAGTTATTAAGCTGGAAAAGATAAGGAGTAAAATTGGTGTTTATTTGAGGTTTTAGGATATTCTAAATCTTCTAGCTGTGCTAGACCTTGAATTCTTAAAATCGTGCCAAAATTTGCACTTTTATGCCTTTTGAAAGAATTGGATGATGATTTTCAGTTGTTTTTGAAACGTTATTTTTGAAACGTTTAAATGAGGGTCTATGCCATTTGTATCGGCTAGACATTGTTGATTTTAACTTGAAGTGATGAGCTTCACAAATTTTATTGCACATGTGTGCTCTTGGGGAGTTTATAGTTCCGATTGATATTCGAACTATTGTTGAAAAGTCTAAGCTAATTGATTCGGCTAGACAAAGGTTGAGTTATATTTTTCAAGTATTTCTTGCGAGTTATGTTGGGAATTCAACATTTTAAATAAAGGTAATAAATGTTATGCGTATACATGGGGTACATAAGGTTGATCTCCATAAGTGGGAGTACCCGGTTTAAATGTTATGCATATACATAGAGTACGGAAGGTTGATCACCTTAAGTGATAAGTACTCGGGTTAAGTGTGTGCAGTTTTTGCAGATTTTTAAATACCCCTAAGGTGGTTAGTAAAATTTCTAATGACGCCGAACAAAAAGGGGATTGTTTATTTTAAAGGGGTTATTTTTACTTCTTGGTTATTTAAATTCATTCACAGTTATTGATCAATTGTGAAGACTCCTGGAGATGTTCCAATGTTCTGGGCAACAAGCGGGTAAATGGGTAAGTATATTGAAATTTCGAGGACGAAATTCTTAGAAGAAGGGGTGAATGTAATGACCCGGAAATTCGTAAGACTGATGAGTATGGTCTTAGGTAAATTGTGGATATTCATAAGCCTGATGAGTATGGTCTTAAGTAATTGATGTGATTTAAGGCTACGCTAATCCTTGGATGAGGATGTAGTGGATAGTCGATTTGAGAAAATATTAAGCTTTCGAGGATTCGAGCAAAATTTGAGGTTAAGACATAAAGCTAACATTGGTAAAGTGATGACCGATCATTGGAAAGGAATTGGTGTCCTATCACGGAGGGACAAGGACAGTGTTTATAAAACAATAAGTAAAATAATGCCTATGTTAAGATAATCAATAAGATTGATCGGCGGGGCAAATGTTGTAAGGATGTAGTGCTAATTCCAAGGATGAAATCATTTGTAAAGATTAAGTTAAAAAAAAGAAAAACTTAATCTAAGGAAAAGAATTGTTGGGAGTTTAAAACCTAGAATTGGTTGAAGGAGTATATGATAAGGTATACACTAAGTTAAGTATCTATATAGTATATAGATGCAGAAAATATGATGAGGAAGAATTATCCTCATATTTCTGAGATACCTTATATTGAAATTTCGGGGACGAAATTATTATAAGAGGGGAAGAATGTAGCAACCCGAAATATTTTAATATAGAGAAATGGAATTATTGGCTGTAATTGTAAATTTCTAGAGGATTAAATTAAATCATTGTATGATGGCTTGGTTTATTTAATTATGTGTTGAAGTAATTAAAAGAATTTAAGGAAGGTTCAATTAATGGGTTAATTAAATTAATGGACCAACCTAGGTTGTATAGTATCAAAGTTTGATAGGGTAAATGAGCTATGTGATATATAATTAAATAGCTAGCACGTTAAGCTGGATGTGTAAATTAATTAATATGGTTATTAATTAATGAGATTTCGTAAACATTAATAATGTTATATTTATTTTCATTTGGAAAGTTATTGATAGTGGGGTATTAATATTTTATATTTCCACTAGGAATTTAATTTGGGCAACCCAAAGCTTAGTTGCAATATAAGTAACAATTGGGCCACCAATTGTTTAATTAACAAAATAAATAGCAGCCCAGCCCAAAAGTAATAACATAACCCGGTGGAAAAGTAAGAGTGCCACTCATTTAGGGACAAAACCTCAGAAAAAGCAGAGCACGCGCAGTTTGTGCAAAGCTCAAGGAATCAGTGCTGAGAAAAGAAGGAACAAGTCAGGCATAGGGGAGGCTATAGGGTCCAACTCCTCAGAGTTGTCTAAGGCTGAGAAAGTGTTGTATAACCTCAGTCATTCTCTCATTTTCCCTTCGCGTTCATTTAGGATAAGAGAGATATTGAGCTTGAAAAGTAAATGCAAACTTCATAGGAGCTCATGCTATTCGGAGAAGGCAGAATCTGAATGTAAATAATTTGTCAAAGATTGAAGGTATTATCCGGTTATTTTGATTTAACTAGTTTTATGTTATGTTGGATTAAGGAAGCAGAATATGCTAGAGTTGCATATGAGGTGTTTAAATGAGAGTAATGTAAACTTGGTAGTCAAATGTTGTTGAAACTAGTTAATGATTGAATCAGAACTAGAATAATGGTTTCGATTATTTTACCCAGTCAACATTAAGAGTCTGAACCACAGTTGGTCTGTACTCGGTGTTCATGTTCATAAAACTTTAGAATGGACTGGTGTATTGACTTATTATTGGTCTAGATGTGGTTTTCGGTTGGGAGAAATCTGTGTTAAGGACCAAGAATGGTCCAGACGATACAAGGTTGGAGTAGGTATGGAAGAGTCTTTGTTTACTTTAGATAATCAGTTTTTGAAGTTATTCCCATATGCTCACCAAGTGTTTGATTAACAGTCTAAGAGAATCGAGGTGGTTAAACCTTTTGTCCAATGATCTGTTTTCAAAATCAGAACCTCTTTAAGTAATATGTTAGACGTTTTGTTAGTCTAAAGAGTAAACCAGAAAGGTTAAAATGAGTTTTGGTATGTTGTATGAAGCTAGTGTAAATCTGGAAATTTTCCTTAGTTGCGGTAAGAATCGTAGAGTGGTTGCACTCTGATCGTAGAGCTCACCCTTCAGCCAATGAATGACTTAACCAAGTCAGGAGAAAGAATAGTAGGGTAAACCTGAAAATCGTAGAGTGGCCTCAATCGGAAATCGTAGAGCCCACTATAATATTGAGAAAGAACTAAGCCGTGAGATTAGGTGTAAATCATAGAGTGACTTCGTTTAGTTACTCGGTAGATCGTAGAGTAAGCTCGCACAAGGGATCGTCGAGCAGTCTAAACCAGACTTGTGAATCGTCGAGTGGTTCCCACTCAAAAATCGTAGAGTGACCCTAGTCACTGAAAATCGTAGAGTGACCCTAGTCACTGAAAATCGTAGAGTGACCCTAGTCACTGAAAATCGTAGAGTGGCCTTAGTCACTGGAAATCGTAGAGTCCACTCGAGATCGTAGAATGCTTTGTACTCGCCGAGTCGTAGAACAGTCTGGACCAGTCTTGGAAGATCGTTGAGTGACCCCCACTCGACGATCGTAGAGCTGCCAGCCCAGACAGTGTATTCAGGCACTGAACCTCGGTTCAGTCGCCGGTTTCAGGAAATGTTTTATTAATTAAAATATTATTAACAGATTAATAATATTAGACAATGAGTAATTAATATCAAATGATTAATGATAACGATAAATGTTTCATTGTAATTGAAATAAGGTATTTAATTAATTATTGTGCAACAATAATTAAAGTGAGTTATATTCAATAATGAATAAGGATGGGTAAGTAATTAATTATTATTTAAGAGGTATTAAATAATAATTAAAGAATGATAAATATAAAAAGGTAATTACTTATTTTTTTAAACAAATAAGGGTGATTAATTAGTTAATTACTATTTAAAGGATATTAAATTAAATAATAATAAAAGGGAATTAAGGTTAATGAAATAATTGTTTATGTGAAGGTAAATAAACAAGTAAAGTTAAGTGAGTAAATTGTTTATTTAATTAATATTAAATAAATAATGTGAAGAAATTAAAGGAATAATGAAGTGATTAAACAATTTATATTTAAATTGTTTAAGTCTTTAAATTTACTAAAGGTGTAAATTATTATTAAATATTTAATGGTGTTAAAATATTATTACTAGATTAATAATATTGGTAATTGAGAGAATATTATTAAGGGATTAATAATATTAGTAACCAATTAAGGTGGTGTTCCGTACTTGAGTACAGTTGGTAACGTAGTGATGTATTATTAATGTATAATAATACTAATCCGTAATTAAAATATTATCCAAGGAGGATAATATTGTCTAATAAATTTTGAGTTAATAGATAAGAACTGCCGTGTGGTAGAGTCAATTCTTTTGTGAATGACAACTAAGTTCTCATGCACCTTCCTAATTGGCAGGCAAGCGTTTTAGGGCTTGCGGATGCAGTAATTGGAATTGTATGAGCGTTAGTGATGGAACGCAGGACTTCAGACTGGTAGCGTAAGTCAATGCGCGTATCAGGCAAGTCTTTCAGTGATATTTGTTATCCCTGCAAGCTTTCAGTGCTATGTGTTATTTGCATAAAGTATTATGTGTGCACTTGTAGTATGTGCAAACTGATTTCTAAATTTGTCTGTGTACGGACATATGATGTTAATAGCTGATATAATTAATGCTATGATTTGTAATGTGTTATATGAGTTATATAACCTGGATATATTGACATGCATGGTAAGCATGGGTAGATTTTATAAATGCAACGCATGATAAGCATGATGCCTAGGTAAATGCCAAGCATGGAGCATAAAGCATAAATTAAATGTAACCTACGTGTTATGTGTTAGCTGTTGGATTTGCTGAGCCGTCGTGCTTATTCTTGCTTTAAATTAACATTTTCAGCGAAAGGCGAAGAGTTCGAAGATTCCGATAATCGCAAAGAGGATGTGCGAAGTTTACTTTATTAATAAAAGTTGTCACGAGAACTGTTTAAAGTCAAAGTTGCATTTTGTGGGAATAATTACCATTTGGTACCATCCCGGATGTAAAGCCTTGTAATAGTATTGAAAGGCAGTTGTAGTTAACACGAGTGTTAATGTTTTGTAAACTCGTGTAATTAAAAGCAGTGAGTAAATAGTCATGTCGACTTATTGTTAGGATGCGAGTTTTGTTGCTCACAATTGGTTGTAATACACTAGGTCGTGGAATAAATGATTTGAGTTGTAGGATTCATGTAAAGATTGCGATTATGAGACAAGGTTAAGTAAATGTCTAAAATTTAAAATTTACCAAGTTTTAACAACATGATTTTATTTAAATGTTGTGGTTCTAGGAGAAGGTTGTTCGTGTAACGACTTAAACTCAGGATTGAGGTTACTTTTGACGGACCAGATCCGGGGTTATTGGAGACGGATTTTGGGGCTGTCACACACACACACACACACACACACATTTATATATAATAATTAGTACAAAATAGTACTTAAAAATGGTCCTACACCCCTAAAATGAAGGCAGACCTGCTAAAAAGGCGTAGGGCCCAGGCGTAGGGCCCGCGAGCTGGGCTGGCCCAAAAAAATCGGGCTTTGGGTTTAAAAAATGCAGCCCACAAAAATCTGGGCCGTTTCTGGCTATTTTTTTTAATTGCTTGACATTGTTGAGAAAAAAAAAATTTATTGATTATATATATTGTTCACATCTAGAATTCTTTCCCCATTGTTAGTGGATTGCCTTATCTTAGTTGATTGGTTTGGAAGCTTTTACCTGAAGAGGAAAGGTAATGGTGACACAAGAAAATCAAATTTCTAATATATTTTTTTCCAATTGCTCATCTCCTATCAAGTTAGTGGTCAACTTAATTCTTCAAACTGACACTAGTTGCATAATTTTTATGTGTCCCATGCATAAATATATTTTTCTGTGAAGGACAATGGAATCAAGACATGAATTAAGTGGAATATTTCCTTTTGTTCTTGGGTTATGTATAAAATGTAGCTAGTATGACAAGAGTTTTGGTAGCATCAGACCATTAGTATTGAATATCATGGTTTCTGGGTCCGAATTGTGTTTCAAATTGACCAACTTTAAGTATGCTATATGAATAATCTTTTAGTTTTTGTTTTCAAATTTAGCACACTCTGCCACCCTTATAAATGCTGATTACTTGTTCCTGATACAACATTCTTCGTCTGCTTGTGAGGGTATTACGTGTGATTGCCTATGTGGCTGATATAGAGAGGTGGGAGGTTTTGATTTTTGAAGCAAGTTTGGTTTTAATATAAAATTATTGATTGTTTTATTTTATTTATTAATAATATTATATGATTATATAGAAATTATGTGTCATAATTATAAATAATTAGTGTTAGTATTTATTTTAAATTATAAGTCATAATAAATTTTGTTTTATAAAAAAAATAAAAAATATTCAAATGGCTCGCGGACCGGCCCGACCCGACCTGCGCGGGCCTAACATATCTCAGCCCGCAAAAAGGCGGACCATTTTTGGCCCGGCCCGTCGAAAGCCCAACCCGTTTACCAGGTCTAAATGTAGGAGTAGTAATCTAAAATTTAGTAAAAGAAACTATTTTTTCATTTGTTTTTAATTTCAAAATCTTCTCATCTATGTACATTCTTACTATTATAATTATCTATATTTTCTAATTTAGTAATTTAATTAGTGTTCTTTAAAATTCATATTATTGATAATAATAATATTTTATTATATAATAATTTTTTATTATTAAATTATGTAAGCATAACTACTTGAGTTTAATTTGATTTTATTATTATATAAATAGATGAAACAAATAAATTATTTTAAAGAGGAATAATATCATTTATATTATATAAGTAAAAGAATTATTACTGTAAAATTTTAAATTAAATTATTTTTTCATCAATAATTAGGTATATTAATATTAGTCAAATATGATATTTTAGAAGAAAATATTTTCTTTATATAAAAATTATTGTACACATTATTAATCTATTATTAGTAGAGTTAATATATTGGTATAGTATAATGTAAAAAAGTATAAGTAATATTTACTCAATTTCAAATTATAAGATCAATATTAATATTGACTTTTAAAAAATTAATTTCAAATATTTTCAAATTAAAATTAAGATTTTTTTAATGTGAATACAATTATAAATATCATAAAAAGTAATACTAGTTAAAATATTTATTATTTTAAAATTTTAAAATTTTAAATGAATTATATTAATTTTATATTTAAAAATATTTTAAATTAATTTTTAAAAAATTAATAATGATTTTATAATTCAAAAGAAAAGGAGTATAAATTTTTTATAACAAAATAAAACTCATACTTCCTACAAGATCATATCAGACGGCTTCATGATCTATTTTATTATAATAGTATAATATTGTCACATAATTTATCCTTATTTTGCCAAAAGATATTACTCCTTATTGCCAATATAAATATGATAAGCGATTGACATGTATTGCCTTCCAACTCTACATCGCAACAACCCTCTACATTTGGCTGCATGTGCATCGGATTCAGTCTTTGTTTCAATAGGAAAGGAGAAACAAGAGCAATCACAAGGCTTTCTTCATCGGCCCTAAATCCATTCAATGCTTGCGACTGCAGTCATCTTTGACTGTGTTTGTGTCTGTCGGAGCACTAGACGTATTGGCTTAGTTGGTCCCTTCAAGTGGGAAAAATTGAGATGTTCAGATATCCAATGGCGGCGCAAGCTTACCGGGAATCTAGCCGGAGGTAGTGCTACCAAATTGAAATTCTGACGCGCCCGAACGCGCCGCTTTTCTTTCCGTTCGGTTATTCCTCTCTCTGCTGTTCGGAAGTGTTTTACAGTACATTTAGTTTTTGAGAACTTTACAGTTCGTACAATTCGGATTTGAGTTCGACTTAAGGATGGGTTTTCGGGTTCCCTCAGGTTATATGGGTTTCCTACGGTGTACGAATGTTTCCTACAACTGCTCACCGTTTGGTTTGTTTTTCGCGGTTTCTTCTGTTTCCTTTTGCCGTCACAGAAGCTTAATCGATCAATTAAGCAAATTTCAATCAATGAATCGTGTCTTACAATGATCTTATCTGTGGGAAATTCTGTAGAAATGGAAATAGCATCGCAATACAAGAAGTCTCCAACAATTATGTTCTTGATCGAGGTAGGTATCTATCTTCCTTAGCTTTTTTGGCTTTTGGCTATTGCCTAATAGCTGCTAGTGAAACCATATATGCACTGATTTCCCCGTGATTTGGTTTTCCTTAGCAGTAATTGGAGATTGAGGACTCTTTGCCCAGAGGTTGGATCATATCCTTTCTCTAACTTCCCCTATATTGGCTTGCCTTTAGGTTCACCGGATCCATCTAGGAAAGTCATAAAATTTATACATGTGCAATGAAATACGTTGCTTGGTTATTGGATAAATTTATAAATGTTCTTTTAGTTTTTCGGAGTAGTAGGTGTTTGGGGGAAAACTTACTATTTTGTGCATTCTCCATAAGCAACACCCACCAGAAAAAAGCACTCCACTAAAAGCTCAGTTTTGTTTTGACAAATGGAAGAGTAAAGTAACTGCCAGTAGTGAACATATTGTTGCAAATGATTACAACTCATGAACAAACTTATATTATGTGGCTTCTTACTATCGAATGCTCTGTCCTAAAAAAGATGTTCAATAAAAACCTCAATATATTATCTTATACAAACAGAAATAGAAGCTGCATGATAGTTGTGAGCTAATACTATTACGAGTTACTATATTTTAATTATGCTACTTGGATATTGCTGGTATATTTACTTTCCTTTAAGAAGACAATTTATAATAAGCTAAAAAAAAGAAATTATTTTTTATTTTAAAAGGGCGGATGCTTATTGCCTCCTCTTTTTTTTTTCTTTAGAAAACATATCTAACGGGTGCAGAGTATAGAATTATAACCCTGCGTCGAATAACTCTTTATAGAGAATGTAATTGATGATTCTATCTTTATCAAGTTGACAACATAAAAGGAAGAATTGATTTTATTTTTTTTTGTTAAATAAATTGATTGTTATGTCCTCTTTTAGAAAGATATGACCAGTTTTTGTTTGATTCCTTCATCAATCATAATTATGGCCAAAGGTTATGTTTGTTGTGCGATGACTAATGGCATTGAAACATCACGGAAAATCTTTAAACTTCAAAGTTTTAAAAGGAAATAGTTACCTAATAATTTGTTATGTAAAGGATTACTTCAACAAGAGCAGACATTGCCGAGCTAGTTGGGTAGACTGACAATGAATCCCATATGTAAGTGCAAAAGTAGAAAGGTAAGGCGATTTATAAAGCACTCAACAATTAAAAACTTTAAAAGAATAAAATTAATAAAGGAATAAAAATAGATGAAAATAAACTAGAAAAGAACACTAGTTATAGAAACATTTGTACTCATATATATGTAAAAAGCTAAACTTATAACAAAAACAAAAACAAGATGGAACACTGTAACCAGATGGAACACTTTAGTTGGCATCTGATATGTGGATTGCACTCCTCTAGTCATTCCTGTCAAATGATTACTTATTATGAATACTTATTTCTGTTATATAAGATTCATTAATTCTTTGTCAAATGTCAATTAAGATAAATAAAATCTCTTACTTTTCATGGCTGAAAGGTTAATCCACTATTATTGTTATGTTTGGGTATGAAATTGTTGGGAATATTGCATTGAGTGAGTATATGTTGTTTGCTAATCATAATAAAAGTTTGTAGGAAGTAAGTCTTTGTATTTTAGAGGCTATTGGAGCTCCAATTCTATCCTCTTCCAAATTTCAATTCCACCATACCATGGAATCTCCGGAACTCCAATTCCTCCCCCCCCCCTTTTCTGAATTTTAAATTCTACTGAACTTTTTATATTTATCTTTCAACAATCCCTGTGCTTGTAGTTCTTATGCTTTGTCTTATTGGTATTTTTCTTTCAGGTTCAATTCAAAGTATTGTTGTAGCTGAAAGAGTGTTGTCCATGTGTTGTGAGGTGAGTCTCAATTGGGCAGAACTACCACACGTGACAGTATTTTATCTGCATATGGGTGGTATTATATTTTTATTACTACCAATTTAATTGTTTCGCTTCTCTATGTATATATTGATAGAGAAGCGCATCTCCATAATTTGATATTCCCCCAAGAACATCACATGAGTACTTAGACCCTCAAATTTTTCTTTATGGAAGTACCAAAATATCAATTTTCTGTCCATTTTTTAGAGATTTAGATATTACTAGGTTGGAGAGATTATTTAAATGGTCATCTCCGTCAAGAGGAAAAATTGAGGGATTATTGGTGGTAATGAAAATGGCTAGTCTGGAATCCAAAAAAAATGCATCGAAGTGATGATTTACTTCATTATTCCGTTAGCTTCTAGTGGATTAGGGATTCTAGATCATTCTTTTCAAGTTTATAAGTACGCCCTCATGGCTGTCATTCAATTCAGTACAATATATTACACATTACTTCTTATTGAGAGTATTCATTCTATTGGTTTGTTGAGAACTTCTTAAACTTATTAGAGTTATTATGTGGCGTTCAACCTGACTTGTCAATCAATAGTCTATAATTGATTGTGGCGTCTTCTACTTTCCACTTACAACCTATGCTAGATACGATCCAGACGGCGTTGACCTCACGATCTAACCCATATGTATTGTGGCGGCTATTAGTAAGCCAACTTAGTACAATCTAGAGACTCTAAACCTCGACAAAATAAAGTCCAGCAGCGTGCGGCAATTCAAGGTTCTAGAAGGGGTGATTCATGAAATATAAGAAGGATAACAAGGAATACTTTTCTAATATAATTAGGATTTTATTATTTCTTAATTAGTTTTTCTTTTGGCATTAAGAGGAGTTTTAATTAGAATTTCTAAGTAAATTAGGGTTTCTAGATCTTTCTTTTCAAGTGTATAAATAGGCCTCATGGCTGATCATTCAATTCAATTTAATACAATACAATACATTACACATTACTTCTTATTGAGAGTATTCATTCTTTTGGTTCTTTGTGAACTTCTTGAATTTATTTGAGTTATGCTATGGCGTTCAACCTGACTTGTCAATTAATAGTCCCATAATTGGTTGTGGCATCTTCTACCTTCCACTTACAACCTGTGCTAGAAATGATCCGAGTGGCGTTCACCCCAGGATCTAACCCATACGTGTTGTGGCGTCTGTCAACCTCTGGATTTGGTCTATAATTATTAGGGTTAACGTATAGTGCTTACGTAGTCTATTATATGTGCTAGAGTAAAGCTAATTGGTTGGTTCTCAGAAGTATCCTAGTATTATATAGGAAACATTGGCCAAAAATAGTCATTCATTTGGTTTGGTTTTTCATTTCGCTTCCCATTTGTTGATGTAGCCCAATTCAATGTCTTGTTTCTGTTGGGAAGAAAAACATGCTTAGTATGAGTCCAAGGCTTGAAAATTGCACTAATCTTGCTTGTTTAGTGCAATCGAATTTTCCCTCACTGATTGTTTCATGAATTTTGGGCATGGGGCTTTTATCTACTAATACTTCTATTATTAATTAGGAGGAGGTGGTGGAAGAGATATCACTAACTCTCCTAATCCACCGCCACACTCAATCCACTTGCCTAACTACTCCACTGCTATGCTATTATACTCCACATATCTTGTCAACTTTAAATGGTTTTTTGGAAAGGAGCAGTGAAATTGTTAGTACGTGATCAACTGAACTATGAAATATCTTCCCGACTTGATTAGATATAAGAGAACAATTATTTAAGTTTAATATCCAGCCATCTTTTCAATATTTGTGTACAACTCTCTTCATTGATCTTATTATCTGTTTTAACCTGTAGCAAAGTCCTCACTCCTTGCATGAGCAGTAGTAACATAAGATGCCCTTTGCATTTGAAAGGTAATTGTTATGCTTAAATTTTGTAAAAATACTCGCAAGTGCACAAATCTATTGTAAAATAGCTTTATGCAAAGTTCGAGGTCGATCCCACGAGGATTATATAAAAATTAGTTAAATTTAAATTCTATTTAATTCTAATTTAGTTAACAAAAAGTGATTGTTGAAATAATTAAAACTAAAAACTAAATATAATAAAAATCAAGACTAATAATTAAACTAACTTTTAATCAATGGAAGAAAATTTTAAGGTTCAAAATTCACAATATTAACTATACACGTCTTACTATTCATTATCAATTCAGAGTAATTTAAAAATCAATTCAATACTTTCTCAAGATTATTCAGTTAGGCTCATAAAAATATTTCTTTTTGTAAATTCTTATTTTCAAGGCTTAATGTATAAGACCAAAGCATTATATGTATCCAATATTTGAAAAATAAATAATCTTAGTTCTTAATTTAGACTTCAAATCATAACACAGATTAAATTAAATTAATTGAAACTATTCAAAATACGTGATATTATGAATGAAACAATTTAACTTAAATCAACCAGATAAATAAGAATTATTAACATTTAAACCAATTTGAGAATTTATAATAAATTTCAGAACATTACATAATTAATAATATTTCATTCTACACCTCAGAAATAATTTAGCAACACATATTAAAAACTACAGCAAGAATCAAGTAATAAACCGACATGACGCAATGTTTCTGCAGTTTTGCTTTGCTATGTTTTTTTCCTTCCTCGATTTTCGTGCATTTCTTGGTTGGTGATTCAAAAGCCTTTTGCTCCTTTATTGCTTCAGTGTTGTGTTGTCCCAATTCTGTTGCTTCTTTGGCGATGATATGATGCTGACTGGATTTCTTTTCCGTGATGGGTTGCTGTATTGGAGCTGCTACCTTTTTTTTTTTTTTTTGTAGCTTGCAACGTGATTCTTTTTATAACCAATCATGTACCTTCAATAGTTAAAGAGTTAGATTTTTATCTCGACTTATCCTCCCAATTCATATGACGTATTAGAGTCTTTTTCTTTTGTTTCCTCACGCTACTAAAACTCTTCTTGGGCCTTGTGTTGAGTCCAAAGTTGGGTTTTTTAAAATTCACAACACCTATTCAAAAATTGACCAAATTAATATATAAAATCAATTTAAAATTAAATAATAAATATACTTTTAGAGGGAATAAATATATAATAATATGCCATATCAAATACCCCAAACCTAAGTTTTACGAGTCCTCGAGCAAAAGAAAAAGTAAGAAAACTAAACAAATAAGTCAAATAAAATCATAACTAAACCTAAGCCATTTCCGTAGGAAACACGGTAGTATTTAGCGTATACTACAAGCCTTTAAACCCAAGGTTACCCTAAGTGGACGAGTTGTGTCTCGTGAGGATTTGCAGTGAATATACCCACAAAATTTAAAATTTAAAATAAAATCTTTTTGAGTTTAACCAATTATGAAATTGAAAGAAAACTTCTAAATATCCATGGGCATTACACATAAGCATGATCAAATTCAATTTCACTCTTTCACCTTATCAAAAATACTTCATCTTCATTTTAGACACCATCCATCATAAAATTAATTTCTCATAATGCATGCATGTGTAGGTGATGTAACTCTTAGTAAGGATTTTTACTATGAAAATCAAGCAAACTCATTTTTTCCCCAATTTTTTCTATTTTTTTTAATTCTTGACTTTTGCAATGTCTCTTTTTCTTAGACTTTTCAGAGTTACCCATGTAACGAGCGTTTGACCAATGACTCCCAAACCAATTAGCTTTAGGGCACTAGGTGTAAAGACACCCCCAATGGCTTATTAACTCGAGTAACAAATGCCACAAAAATAGACTAGTCAACTGCTTATATTCATCATACTTTTCAGCATGATTTTTTTATTCGATGGACATTGAAGCAGTATTTATGTTTTATTTTTCAATAATTTTTTTCTTTTTTTTACAACGAGTGCGTTTTACGCTCCATCTCGCTGCGTTATATTATTATTTTCTACTTTTTTTTGTTAAGATTATTTGACTCATAATTTATACCCCACAACTAAGAATTAGTGCGAACGTGAAGTGCAAAAATGCATATGAACTTTAATTTTATTCAAGATGGTATTCCAAACTGAGATTTTGTATCTTATCAAAGGTTCAAGAGTTTTAAATCTTTTAATCCTACTAATATTTTTACTCCATGAACACTTATTAATTCAACTCATAAAAAGTTCATTTTTTTTTAATTTTTCAATTTTTTTTCAAACTTTTTAGTTTCCTAAAAGAAAAATAAATAAATAAATAAAAATCTAATAACAAAAAAAAAAATACAAAACTAACAAAAATGCAAAAACTTTCCCCCATACCTAAATCATGCATTGTCCTCAATATTTTCTTATATACTATCCAAAAATGCACATGCATAAATCCACATATAAGTGACAATATCAAATAGTAAGGAAAAGATAACACCTGGTTGGTTTCGCACTGCTCTCTAACAAAATAAAATCATGAACACGTTAGAATAATACTAGTACTTACAGAGAATAAAAATAAAATAATGAACCTAACTAACTAAACAAGACTGACACTAAAAATAAAAAAAATAACCTATACTAGACAAGTAAAAAAATGTGGTAAAAAAAAACACAAATGAACATATTTACTAATCTTATAGATCCTAAAACACATGCAACTATAAAATAGTGATGTAAAAGGGCAAATGAATGTGAGCTTTTCATGATTTTTAGAAGGTTTTGGCAATTGAAAATGGTTAAAATTTTCATCACAGTTATGTTTAGCATCAACCTCAAGAATTTTTTTACTTTCATTGTCAAAACATGAAAGAATTGGTTAAATGCATGTCCACATGTTGTTGACTCATGTATAGTGGACCTCAACAACTCATTAACCTTATCTATGTATTCAGACTCATCCCAATTTCGGTCAAGATGATTTAAGAAAAAGCCTATTGGGTCATCTACAACCATAAGTTTATTGTCATTCATCACTTGAGTAATAGACAACTCTTGGATCATGGGTTGGAGTGTCAGTTCTAAAAGAGGTATGGATTCAAAATGTGGGAGAAGTTTAATTTTATTTTTCCATTTGGTAGTATTAATTAATGGAGCAGATTCTAACAAAGAGTTCGCCTCATTGATTACAATATCATCATCAAAATTCATGCAAAAATGAGCTAAACATCTTTCTAACGGATCATCGTAGGATAACTGCCTAAAGGAATCATGGACAACACTCTCAATAACACTAACATCACATCGGTTATCATGATCAAGAGGTTGTTGACAAACGCTAAACACATTGAGTTCTACCATCATATTTCTAAAAGAGAGTTTTAGAACCCCATCGACAATTGATTATCACGTTGGAGGTGGCTAAGAAAGGTTGCCCTAAAATCACAGGTATCTGACCATTAACATTCTCCACAGGTTGAGTATCTATGACAATAAAGTCGACGGGAAAGTAAAATTTATCAACCTTGATCAAGACATCCTTTATATACCCCTAGGAACCTTGACAGACCTACTCGCTAACTGAAGTTTCACATGGATGGGTTTAAGTTTTCCTAATCCTAATTGCGCATACACGGAATATGGCAATAGATTGACACTCGCACCTAAATCAAGTAAGGCCCTATCGATCACATGGTCACCTATAACACAAGAAATAGTAGGACATCCATGATCCTTATACTTGACAAGAGTTTTCATTTAGATTATGGAACTAACTTGCTCGGTCAAACATCCTGTTTTAGGGACATTTTTTTTTCTTTTCACTGTACATAAATCTTTTAAGAATTTAGCATAAGAGGACACTTGTTGAATGGAATCAAGGAATAGGATGTTTATGCGAACTTGCTTAAACACTTCTAAAATATCACTATATGGTGTGTCTTTCTTTACTGGGTTAAGTTTATGTGGAAAAGGAGCCATAGGGACGTAAGGAGCAATAGGTGTTTTGGGCTCTTTTGAATCTTTAGTAGTAGGTTTTTTTTGTCTATTTTCTTATCACTAGACCCATTCGCATGATTATCTATTTTCTGATCAGACCTAAAGGTAGTGATCGACTTCACTTCCTCAAGACTCCTATCAGGATTGGTGACTTCATACTGACCTTTAGGGTTAGGAACGGGTTGACTAGGCAACTTCCCTTTCTCTCTTTCCCCTATAACAGTGGTTAATTGACCCACTTGAGTTTCAAGCTTCAAGATAGATTGCTAGGTAGTTTGTATAAATTGTTGGGAAGTTTGCATAAATTGTTGCAAAGTATCCTCTATGGACGATTTTCTTTGAGGGGTATCAAATTGAGGATTGGACTGGAAACCTAGAGGATGTGATGGATTAGGAGTTGCAAATTGTTGCCCTCCATAATTCACTGGATGCTGGTTTTGCCTCCAAGACAAGTTTGAGTAATTCCTCTAATTAAGGTTGTATGTGGTAGAAAATAGACTATCAGATGATCTTCTATAAGAATTTAGAGCATTTGCTTGGTCAACATAGCTATCTGGAGAGATATAAGGTGAATTGACAAACGATGCTCACCCCTCATTCCTTGCACTCATCGCGAAATTCATAGTTTGACTCAAGGCTAGGGCTTCTACATTCTTAGTAAGGTTTCCTAAGGCATTTTTTACATCAAAATCGTCTTTTATCTCATATGACCTCCCTTTCCTAAGCTTCTCTCTCTCATTAGAAAAATCTTATTACTGAGAATTTTTGGACAAGGTTTCAAGGAATCGCCAGGCATTAGTGCTACTTAAATGCAAGAATTCCCCTTTATTCATAGACTCAATCATGTGGCGATTTGACATGATCAAAGCATTATAAAAATATTATACAAGTCTCCATAATTCGAAACCATGACGTAGACACCTTAAAAGTAAGTCCTTAAATATCTCCCAACACAAATAAAATTGCTCACCCTTAGTTTGATGAAAATCTACAATTTCTCTTCTAAGGGCATTAGTTTTAGACATTGGAATTTTTTTGGATAAGAATTTACTAATTAATTGGTCCCAACCAATGATTGAATTAGAAGGAAGTGAGTTTAATCATGCCTTAACCCTATCTTTTAGAGAGAATGGAAATAGATGAAGCCTCACAGATTCATTTGAATTTTTTTGAAATCGGAAGGTTGTGCATGTCTAAAAATTCCTTGACATGCATGTAAGGGTCCTCTCTATCTAACCCGTGGAATGATGGAATGAGTTGTATTACACTAGGTTTAAGCTCAAAATGTGTCGCTTGAGTTTGTGGCAACACGATGCAAGAAGGGTGATTATGTGTGACGGGTAAAAAGTACTCCCTAAGTGATTTCTCCTCACGTGCTAAAGGCTCAACTACTTCATTGTTATCATTATCATCAGCCATTTTAAAATTAATTTTTTTTGTAATTATGTAAGCAAATAAGCACACAAAGACAAATAAGAAAAAATAAATAAAACTAATTCTAAGGTTAACCTAAATAAAATCTAGACAGCTCCTAATTGTTCCAAGTTTCTCTTTAAGGTCCACCAAATTCGAAATTAATCAACCACTAGCCAGGTAAGTGTAAGAACGGGGGAGTCTCTCCGTAAATACAGTGACTAATTAAATAACCACGCGTTCTTTAGGCGTTTACCTTTTGAACCACTTGCCTAGACACTAGTAGTTTGATTAATTTAAAATTCAGACTCCTCTTATATTCACTTGTCCTAATTGAGCTCGAGAGTCCTAGGGGCCAACGTCTACTTGATTTAACTTAGTCAGTTATGCAAAATGTAGTTGTTTATGGACCAAGGAAGGGTGATGAAATCCCCACCTTATCTTGTTATGGGTTTTTGCCCTTAATGTTATATTAAAATTAAAAATGCACAATTAAAATAAAAACGGTAAACACATAAAATGTCCTAAAACTATGTGAATTACGGAAGAAGGAAAAATTTGATGTGCCTCAATCCTACATCAATCACCACAGTTTATATTTAACAAAAAGTAAATGAAATAAAATAAAACCTAAGCAAGATGTGCACTATATGAGTGAATGAATGAATACGACAATTACTTTTTAAATAATGAACTAAACTACAACTAGTAGAAGAATTAAAACAAATTTAAATTAATTAATATTTCTAATAATCCCCGACAACGGGGCCAAAAACTTGTTATGCTTAAATTTTGTAAAAATACTCACAAGCGCACAAATTTATTGTAAAATAGCTTTATGCAAAGTACGAGGTCGATCTCACGAGGATTATTGAAAAATTAGTTAAATTTAAATTCTATTCAATTCTAATTTAGTTAACAAAAAGTAATTGTTGAAATAATTAAAACTAAAAACTAAATATAATAAAAATCAAGACTAATAATTAAACTAACTTTTAATCAAGGTAAGAAAATTCTGAGGTTTAGAATTTATAATATTAACTTTGTACGTCTTACTATTCATTATGAATTCAGAGTAGTAATTTGAAAATCAATTCAATATTTTCTCAAGATTATTCATTTAAGTTCATAAAAATATTTTTTTTTGTAAATTCTTATTTTCAAGGTTTAATGTACAAGGCCAAAGCATTATATGTATCCAATATTGAAAAACAAATAATCTTAGTTCTTAATTTAGACTTCAAATCATAACCCAAGTTAAATTAAATTAATTGAAACTATTCAAAATACGTGATATTATGAATGAAACAATTTAACTTAAATCAACCAAATAAATAAGAATTATTAATATTTAAACCAATTTGAGAATTTATAATAAATTTCAGAACATTACATAATTAATAATGTTTCATCCTACACGTCAGAAATAATTTAGCATAACATATTAAAAACTACAACAAGAATCAAGTAATAAACCGACATGACGCAATGTTTCTGCAGTTTTGATTTGCTATGTTTTTTTTCCTTCCTCGGTTTTCGTGTATTGCTTGGTTGGTGATTCAAAAGCCTTTTGCTCCTTTATTGCTTCAGTGTTGTGTTGTCCCAATGGTGTTGTTGCTTTGGTGATGATATGATGCTGACAGAATTTCTTTTCCGTGATGGGCTGCTGTATTGGAGTTGCTACCTTTTTTTGTTGTTTGCAATGTGATCCGTTTTATAACCCATCATGTACCTTCAATAGTTAAAGAGTTAGATTTTTATTCTGACTTATCCTTCCGATTCATATGACTTATTGGAGTCTTCTTCTTTTGTTTTCTCACGCTGTTGAAACTCTTCTTGGGCCTTGTGCTGAGTCCAAAGTTGGGTTTTTTAAAATTCACAACACCTATTCAAAAATAAACCCAATTAATATAATAAATCAATTTATAATTAAATAATAAATATACTTTTAGAGGGAATAAATATATAATAATATGCCATATCAGTAATCATAAAAAATGTGAACACCGTCCCTTCAGCTATGAACTTGAGTGCCACCACAATCGGATCATCATTTATTTGCCTACTAGTATGAATTATTCCTATTTTTGTGTGGAGGACATCAATTCTGACAACTCTTCTCTCATGTAATCAGAAGTTACATGACAATATTGATTGTGGGACTTGCTTCAAACTAAACGGTTTTGATTCATACACCGCTAGAACAAAACCAATAATTAAAGAGTGTCACATAAAAGCTATCCGAGTTAATAATCGTGTTAAGTAGTAAATACAGAGCACAAAAATTGCCAAAGTTGTTTGCAGTGATGTATTTGGTAGTTAACTATTTGGGGTCATATAGTTAATTCAAGAAATTTCATCTCTGTCACACCAACCATATTATATATTAGAAGTTGATTAAGGACACTCACAAGCCCTCTTTCTTAGTTTCTAGTAAATGGTTTCCTTCTCTCAATTTCGATACCTGTTCTTGTATCGAAGAGTTTGGATCCACAGTATTGGTTTTCATGTGGTTTTTACATAGTGTTTAATACTGCTGAGTCTAGTGGAATGGAGCTATTCCAAATTCTGAATTAATTAGAGATTGAGAATTAAAGATGGGAAACAAGCATTCATCTTCATATTATACACGACTTTCTTATTCTTCTTCTTCCTCCTCAGCCAAGAATTTCTGCTGAAGGACATGGACCATGACAGCAAGGAGGTAAGCATCTAGATTCTCTTTCACATCAGCTCAATTTAATTAGTTTACGTGCTAAGTTATTCACTTTTATGTTATGTTATATAGTACATGGAACTACTAAATGTTAAAGAAAATGATGGTGGAAAAGATGCAGGGTGGAGTCCATGACAAAAAGAGTATGATAGTTCGAGTATTAAATTCATAAACTGAGGTCTGCCATATCCAAACTAGAATTTAGGCTGCCTCCAATTGAAGAAATGAAATCTGTTCTTGATAAAGAAATTTGTGAGTTAAGGTCTGTTGTTTCTAGGGTTGAATCTAAGCTTCCTTCAACAGCCACTGCAAGAACCTTGCATAATTAGATAGGCCTATATATCTCTACTTTGTAATGTATGTGTCAACAACTAATGTTCATCATCTTTATTTGATCTCCTAATACATTTTGCAGGCCACCACCAACGACAACCCAAAATCAAATTTGATCCTCAAGAAAGAGGCCGATAAGCTGGCACATCTAGTAATGCAACTAGAACTCGATTCTTTAGTGCATGTCGTGAGTTCTTTCTTTCTTTGTCAGTGCTCTAGAGATCCATTACTAAAAATAATTTTATATGTTGCAGAGAATAATTAATAAAAAGTTAAGGACACTCGACCTTTAATATGAATAAAATTTAAATCTTAACCTTTTTCCTATTATATCATAATATTAGAAGAAACATAATATAAACAATGATATGAAGAAACTTGTGGAAAATAATGCTGAATTGGAGACCAAAGTAAAAGGTGATAGGGCAGTGGTGAAACACAAAAAAAAGTAATTAATTTTGTGGTGCAAATATAAAGCATACGTGGTAACTTCAAACTTTCACATTAATCATGGGCATCTTTTGATTCATATTGTTTTAGAATCTGGTCATCATCACTTGATTAACGGCCTCTAAAAAAATCACTCCAATAGAAGGTTAAGATAGATCTCCTCGTCTCAGTAGTATGTCAATATTTTCAATGTTCATTTTTAGAATCCCTACAACTTAGGAATCCAGATGAGTTAGAGAGTTAGAAGCTAGATTTTTATGGTAGGAACACATCAAAGAAAAGAGCATTAATCGGTGAACATGGATTCTCAATGGCCAACTAACCAGAACCATCCTATAGACCACAAAATTGAATAAATTTTGTTTCCAAAATGCTTAATGTTTAAAAAGCCTAATAATAGTAAAAAGTTCTCGTTTGTTCGTGCAATGCTGTTGATTAAAGTAGAGGTTTTAATGATCGGTTTGTGTGTAAAAGCAATTTTGGGAGAAGATAATTGATTTTAAAATTATGGCAACTTTTAAACATTAAAATTTACAAAATGTATCAAATTCTTTTGGTTCAGTTAGGGTAACTATTTTAAAGAAATATGAAAATATGTCCAATAAAATAAAATAAAAGGGGAAGTGCATAAACTACTCCAAGTCAACAGTTTGTAGTAACATCACCATCATAAGCATTCATGACTTAGAATTGTATTAAGTATTACTTATCCTCTTGCAAAGAGAAAGATTTACCTTAGATCGCAATAAATTTGGGATTTGTGTACTTGTGTTCTTTTCATGGAAATCTCCCTCAAGCTTCTTTTGTTTCACCATCCTTTCTCTAACAAAATTTAAGAGATTAGTGCTATTTATAATTTGAGCAACAGGTTCCAAAGCATTACACATAAACAAACTTGTAAGAGCTTACAACAAAGTTAGAATCAATTCAATTCAAAATATTAAAACGATCAGGACTGATTCTTGGGGTCCTATTCAACCAGTATGATTTTTTTTCTATACTAGTCAACTCATATTCTACGCTTCCTTGATTGACGCTTCCTGTACCCAACACCCGTTTGCTTCATCCCTTAAATCCAGCCTTATGAGTTCACTTCTAATCCCTTCTTCTCCCTCACGTCTCTCTATTTAATCCCCACTCCCGTAAGAAGGAAAAGTGGATTTAAGCGGCGGCGGAGGAAACAGGTATTTATACCCTTGATGTCTACAACTATTTTTTTTTACAGCAAGTGTCTTTATCCTTGATTATTCTTTGCCCATTTTGGGATTTTAAACCCTATTATTCTTATTATACTTTTGATCATTTCTTACACGAGCTGCAGATACTTCTCTAGTTTTTGATTAGAAGACTTCATGTGCCCAGAATATTTTGGAATTCGAAATCAACAATAAATTGATGCGAGTCCCCTTTTCATACTTCTCTTCTCCCTTTTTCATACTTCTCTATCCATTTTTCATGCTATATTTCTCATTACATCTACATAAACAATATATACACACTCCCAAATTTCCTTTTATAGACCTCTTATAATAAATTGCTAACGTACAAAATAAGCTATATTCCAGTAAGTACTTTGTATTGTTGATCATAGTTTAGCTTGAAGCTTTGGCTTTGATGTTACATTCAAAATCTAGTTTATAGCTTTGGCTTTTGAATAGGGACCGTTATTATGGGACGGATTAGAATGTGTTTTTTGGATATAAAATTTTGTTATTTGTTTTTACGTAAACATTTTAGCCGCCTTCCAATCAAGATAAGATGATGCTTCTGAGATAGTTTTTGGGAAGAATGAGATGAAATAGTAGATAAACAAGTAAGATAGGAAGAAGATAGGCCATAATAGGACAACGAAGTTGAAATAGGATCTTGGATGCAATTGTGCTTACCGTTTCAAAGGGTAACATGCTTATCGAAGTCAGATTCCTCATAAGGCATCTCAAAAATTTTCAATGAAAATGGAATTGGTGGTAGCATCAACCGGCAGGGCCTGAGGGACTATATGTGTTCGAGGTCGACAAGAATATATATACCAAACATCTTGGGTAGGACGAGATAAAACATGAGAGGTGGAACATGTTAGATGACATATACGGCTGTCGTCATCTAAAGCTGTACGTGACTTTGACCAAAAGGTAAAAGATGCGGTCTCAAAGAAATTGACATCCTCGCTAACAAAATACCGCTTGAGTTCGGAAAAGTAACATCTATAGTCTTTTTGAGTTCGAGAATATCCAACGAATATACACTTTAGAGCTTTGGGATCCAATTTAGACACATTAGGACGAGGATCTTGAACAAAAAAAACACATCCAAATATCTTTTGTGATAATAAAAATAGTAGGAGTCGGAAAAAGAGCTAAATGAGGTATATTCCCATTTAAAATAGACGAAGGCATTCTGTGACGCCCCCAAATTCGGGTTCCAATACCTTAACATTTGTGCTCACGATAATAAATATTCAATCACCTTTAGACAACATATATAAACTAACGCGGAATAAATAAACATAAGTTATCTATTACAAAAGATTTACTATGGTCCCAAGGCCTACAACCTTAAATAATTACATTATGAATACCTTGGTAATACAAAATGGTTTCATGATTACATAACAGAATAAGAGCATTAGAGAATTATAATATGTAATATGCATCTTATTCTTTAAGCTTTTCCTTGCCTTTGTCCTTTTTAGAACTCTCGGGTTTAGCTGCAAGTAGTTCATGATATAGCAAGAGTGAGCAACTACTTTGCTTAGCAAGTTTATAATAATTAATAAAGACATATCATAAATAACTTGCGAATGAAATAAAATACTCAACAATTGAAAGTAGTTGAAAGATTTACTGATAGAATAATCAAAGTTCAAACGAAGGAATGAAGAATGATTATTTACTGCTGAGTGGTCTAATAGACCATGAACATAACCAAGGAATCACTCGTTTGAATGACCCTTTTATATTTTAATCCGTCAGTTTGTACTCGAGGGGATCAGCCTCTTGTACACCATGTGTATGCATAACATTTAACTTTGACTGCATCGGAATACCCAACACCTAATTTTCCCCTATCAAGGGTTGCTCTCTCAGTCAAGAATTTGCAACACAGATTGGGATGGATAACTTTTAAAATATACCATTTCATCGTCTAGCCAAAACAATTGGCATAAACTTTTTTTTTAAACAGTTCATGAATAAAAGAACTTTACATGCTTCATATTTCAATAATGGAAACATGAATTTTAATGCACTATATGCGAATGTGAATAATATTAATGATGTAGAATAATTTGCAACAATTAAACTACTTAACATATATTTGAAAATTTTAACTCGAGTTTGAGTTACGAAGCTTGCTCATTATAAATTTTGAGTAAGGATAGAGAAATTGCCTGGTTCGTGATGTATTGTTAATTCAGATTAATTAGATCCCCTTTGAAAGACCTAACATTGCTAACGTCGGTCTCTCAATTAGTACATCATATAGGGATTCATGTTAAGTCTTAATTAAGTCGTCTCTTAAACACATAACTCCCTAATCAATAATACATAGCCTACAAGACAATGTTATTACCTTTGGATAATACCCTAATTACATATTAATGAATTCTCAATATTTATTAATCGTTTAATAATATTTTAAGTGTTTACTAATATTATTAATCATTTAATAATATTTTAATTGTTTGTGTATTCTTTAATTATTGTTTAATATTTAATTAAATAATAATTAATTAACTAGTTGATTAATTTTACTTATTATTAATTAAATAATAAATTATTAAGTCACTTAACTTTAATATCCTTTAATCATTATTTAATATTAATTAAATAATAATTAATTAATTAATTAACTTTACTCATTATTTAATATTAATTAAATAATAAATAATTAGTTTATTCACGTTAATATCCTTTAATTATTTTTTAATATTATTTAAATAATAATTAATTAAATGATTAACTTTACTTATTATTTAATATTAGTTAAATAATAAATAATTAGTTTATTAACCTTAATATCCTTTAATTATTATTTAATATTAATTAAATAATAATTAATCAATTGATTAACCTTACTTATTATTTAATATTAATTAAATAATAAATAATTAGTTTATTAACTTTAATATCCTTTAATTATTATTTAATATTGATTAAATAATAATTAATTAATTATTTAACTTTACTTATTATTTAATATTAATTAAATAATAAATAATTAATTTATTAACTTTAATGTATACTAATTATTAGCTAAATGATAATTAATAACCCAATTTTCTTTACATATTATTTTATATTAATTAAATAATATGTAAAGAGTTCAATTATCATTTATTAGCAATTAATAATAATTTTCCTATTATTATTATTATTATTATTATTTATTTAGTATGGTTTAATCAACCATTAATTCTAATAAATGTTAAATGACATAAAATTTTAAAATTTTATAATATTCTTTATTAAATTACAAACATTTTCTAATTTGGAAGCAAACCCAGAACCGGCCCACAAGGACCCAAAGCGGCCCCACCCAGGAAATCAGAAAATCGGAAAAAAATCGAACAGGTCATTTTATTTTTAAAAAAAGGCACATAGTTTTGTTTTTTGTTTTTACAGGTTTGGGGTTTTTCACAAGAAATTGAATAAAATGAAATCTAAAAGTCCGATTAAGCTCTAATTAGGTATCGATGGAATCGTATCTTCCCGAATTACATGATTCCATTATTAAAAAATAAATTTAGATCTTTTCTGGTCACTGAAAATTGTCTCAAACCTGACTGTTATGCACAGACCCGAAATCAGTGGGGTGTTTTGGTAGAAAATTCATCTCTTGCTAATTTTAAATCGGTTTTTAGTCGTTCCACTTGGAGAATATTCGTATCTTATGGATCGATCACCCGGAGTTGACGGATCATGAATCCGACTCACGGATCGTGAACAGTAATTCGGTATCGGGCTGTTACGTTTTATGTTTTTCCAATAAAGTCGTTTTCAAGTTTTTTGTCAAACTTACCAACATAGATGAACACAAATATACTATTTATGCACATTAAACCCTAGACCTATCATTCTAAAATAGATCCAAACATAGTGGGTTTGAAAAATACTATTTTATCATAAAAATCACATGATACACAAAGAAAATCATCAAACTAGGGTTTTTGAGTGGTTTTATACATTTTGCTCTTGCTAGCTTGCTTTCTTTCCTTTCCAAAGTAGAAGATGAAGTTGTTGGACATTCAAAGCTTCACCTTTGATGGTTTTAATGCTCTCTAACTACTAAAGGCTTGGAGCTTTAATGGTTTTTCTAGGGTTTTTCTTACCTTCTCTCACTAAAACTCTCTATTTTCTCTAGAGAATTTCTCTTTCTAACTTCTTTTGCCACTTTTTCTTGAGAGTTTCACTCTCTAAAATTCTTAAAACTTGAAAAAATGAAGTATTCTAATGTTGGTCAAAGATGGTCTTACTAAATTAGATCTCATCTTCCAACAATTATACATATAACTATGCATGTATAGATCTATCACCAACTTCATTCAATCCAAGCTGACATGGAGATTTTTAGAAATTCCTAACTAATCAAATGTGTCACATAAGAGATTACACGGGACCCAAGGGATCCCTCTCTTATCCATCCAACACCTCATCTTTATCCTCCCATTTTTGCTTTATTTATTTTATTTATTTATTTTAATTTTAATTTGGTAGCAACATTGACCACTTGCTGACTTTCACTTTAATACACCATTTGGGCTAATGTTTGGGCTACTACATTTAATTTCACTTGGGTTAAGTTAATTAAATCAATGGACTACTAGCATGACTTAGTATTTAAATCAAGCATTGAGTTAATTTAATTAACTTACATGATCATACATAATTGTCTGCAAGTCCATTATATAATTAAATACTTGAGCTTGTTTAATTAACTTACTTAGTTAGTCCATTAGTAATTAATTACATACATGGACTATTAAATAAATTCATCTAGTTTAATACATTGTCACATATTTAATATTCACAATAATTATATAATTTAATTAGACTTGTCATATTCAAGATTAATTGAATATTTATTAGGATTCCATAACCTATCAATAAAAATTCTTAGGTTAGTCCATTAATTTAATAAATCTATTACTTGGACCTCCCTTTGATTAGAATCAACATATAGTCACATATTCAACTAATGAAAAAATTAATTCATTGGAAATTAAATTCTTAATTATTTATAATTAACTTGAAATTCTCGATCCTTACACATTCGATTAATTAAATAACATTCTGTAAGAACCACATTTGCCTAGAAATCCTTCGGAACATACATTTCAAAAAACAATGCATGGGCAACTTCCATAAGATATTGATTTTTTCATTCAACGAATATTTGAAGTACATTTTAGCTTAACTAACTGATATGATTGAATTATATGATATTTTTGTTCCCTAATACTTAGTTTTTATATTTATTGTATGCTTAAATGTTTAATTATTTAGCTTATTTTGATTTTAATAGGTTTTATAGGATTTTAGTTAATTTGTGTTAATTTAGGTAATTTTATAGTATTTTTATATTTCTTTTTATTTATGTGTTTTTATTTATTTTTAGTATTTTAGGCGTTTTATTAATTATTATGTGTTTTTATTATTTTTATTATTTTTATTTATTTTATATTTTATTTTTTAGTAAAAATAAAGCTAAGGGACAAAACTGTAAATTCAACAAAAGTTCGATGGCATTTTGGTAAATAACCAGCGCTGATGGCAAAATCGTAATTAAAGCAGCAAGCCGGAACCGCGCCATGCGCGCTAGGGATGGAAGGGGCAGCATACGGAGCAGACGACGCCGTTTTGTTTGAGCAGTAAAGCAGACACTGCGCATTGTGCGGAAGGCTGAAACAGTGAAGAACCGCGCCATGCGCGCGGGCGGATTGTGCTGGCGTAATGCTGACGTCAGCAAACGCGTTATCAGACGTTGACCGGTCAAAGTATTGTTTGGTAGACGCGGAAATTGCTACAGAACAGATTATTTCGGGATTTTGCTATTTTTTTGACTCCAAATTGGATTCTAATTCCAACTAGGGTTAGGATAATAATTATTTTTCTTTTTCTTTTATTTTTATTTGTATTTTAAATCCTATTAGGGTTTGGAAAGTGTACTTCCTACCAGGTTTAGGAGGATTTTAAAACCTATAAATAGAGGGCTTGAGACACAATGTAAGACACAACTCTTCTATTAGAATAAAAATTCTCTCTTCTATTGTTTGATGCTCTCTACAATTATGAGTAGCTAAATTCTTTTTCTTGGTTTAAGTGATTGAAGCCATCAAGATTTATACATTGTGAGATCTAATTTATTTTAATTGTTCAATTTATATTTTGAGTATTGAATATTTTTTGTGTTTAATTTTATGATTAATTCATTTAATTGTTAGGGTGCACACTAGTTTATTATTCGTTGAAATCTACTGCTAAATTAAATATCAAATCCGTAATTGTTTGGTCACTTTAATTTGCGAAGCAAATAAGGTTAATAATTATTTTGCTTATCAAAATATTGTTATATCTTAGGAAAAATATTAATCTAAATTAAATGCAGACGCTTGGATTGTGTTGTTTAGTTCAACGATCTCTCTATTTCTTTATGTTGCTACTAGGTTAAATCTTTAGCGCTTGTCTGAGATTATTTAGTAGTAAGGGTTATTTAGATCGCTTGTTTCTGCTTAACTAAAATTAAGGAGATATAGGAAAATTATTCGAATGTGAGTAATTATTCCACGTTAAATATTTAAAATATGAATTGAGTTATTCTTGCATCAGTGATCAATTGAAAATTCTTGATAGTGGATATTGACTTAAACCAAGGCTTTTTCTTCTTGTTTATTTCTTGCATAATTATTTTAGTTAGTTTTATTTAAATTATTTCCTTAATTCAAAACCCCCCCAATTCTTGTTTACAAAAACATAAAATTAAATAATCATTCTCTGTGGGATCGACTCTTACTTACACTACTACATTATTATTTTTTTCAAAGTAAGATTTTATTTTTGGGTGTTTGCGACATCACACCACTAACTATATATTACGTATATTTTATTTAATATTTTTTTAAGTTATACTTAACTATGTGCTATATTGATACATTTTAATTAAAAATTAATTTAACTAAATTTATTTGAAGTACAATATTATAACATTTTTTAAGGTATACTGAATTAAATACTATATTGGTATAATTTATAGAGAAAAGTTCGTTCTTTTTTGTCGACTATTTTTTTTATAGCTTTCAGTGTATTCAATTTTATTATTTTGGTGGTGTTTCTCCCCTATGCACTATGATTTCTCCTTTATTTGGTTTGAAACCACTACATTATGCTGAGTTGCCTAAATTTCGTCGAAAATTACCCTTTACATGAATTATTTTTAATTTTGCAATCTGTGTTAATGTTGCGGTTTGACACTTACCGATACCTAATCGATACTTCGATGTTTTGGCGTAACGTCCGATACTTTAAACCATGAAGTCTCACTCGGTGATACTTTCCAAATTGACACGACTCACACTCTAAACTAGACAAGGAATGAAAGCTGGGCATCAACTTCTTCAGGTTAGATAAAGAGGGATGTCTTAACCGACAGTGAGCTTGAAGAGGGGATGCAACAGTGGATCAGACAACTGATTTTTACACTTCAAATGTAGGCTCATCAAGAAGATATAGGCCCCCCGATGCATGACCTCTACCAATCATCTTCATCGTAAGACCTGAAAAACACAAGAATCAAGATAAAAGGCGACCAGATAATTAAAGGCTTTTTTTTTGTCAATTTTCTAACAGAAAGAAGATTAAAGGGAAATTTTGGAAGAAACAAGGTAGATTCAAGAGAGAGAGAGAGAGAGAAGGGCCTACGTGTAGGCACTCCATTGGAAAAATCTAGTGTGCCTAGGAAAACTTCTAATCACTACCTAGGAAACTAAGGCGTTAGGCACCCCCTCTGCTACCTAGGTCTGTCTAGCAACGTTTAGAACACTGCTCGTGACGAAGTGAATGATAAATAACCATCTCAGAATAGCTGAGCACCATACTCAGTCCAGATGTCCCAAAATATATATATGATGGTGCACTTCCAAAACATCTTAGCATCCTTCTTTTCTCCCAAACCTCTAAACCTGATATGCAGCAACAAGACAATGCATAAATGAGAGACATGACCCATAATCTGTCTCTACATAAAACAAAAGTCTATCAATAATGCTTTGTGCTACTTCCACAACTGATAAAGATTATTAGTATTCAGATTTCAGCCTTGGAGTCATGTAATTATTATTATTATTATTTTTATGAATGAGAATCTGAAAGTGACTTTTAGCTCCTATATTCTTCTCCTCTTTCTTCTACCCTATTTCTACCTAATTCATTTCTTTATCTCTCTGATTTTGTCTTCTCCTACTGTTTCTATTTAGATCTGTTTCAAGGCTCAAATTAAGGATAGACGGTTGGTAGCTTTTGTCGAAGCCTGGCAACATCTTCCTCTTGACTTTCTTCTAAATCTCAGTCTCATTTTTTCTTCTCTCATCCATTCGTTTCGCTTCTACAATATCTCCTCATAGTCATCAAACTTGGTCTCAATCAAGTTGAAACAGCCAAAAAATAAACCCAACAAATCAGGAGAAAAAAAGCTAGCAAATCAACTGCTCTTAGTGTCCTGTTTCTGCATAAGCCTGCAAGTTTGGTTAAAATGCAATTACAGTATTTGTTTCAGGTGAATCCACTGTCATCACACTTGCATATATCATATTCACATAGCCCAATCATTAGCTTTTGATTAGAACATCATTCACGTAGATGAGATTGAAAAATACAAGGGAAGGATTGGATAGAAAGATATTTACAACCACTCTTGTGATCCTTATATGAAACCGTTTAATGCTTCAATTCATCAATTGAATCGAGTTCTATAAGTTTGGATCAAATCTGCAAGCTGAATTGGAAAATGTAGAAATTCCTCACGTACACAGTAAATCTCAGTTAGCATTCATGATCTATTGCTTGACCATATTCATTTTGCAGCACATCACTAAATCATTCTAGTTATTTTAATCTGTTTGAGCTTAGATCTTACAAAATTCAAAAGCTAACAGAAGAAGCTCAATTTTTTTTATTCTGATGTTCACTCTTTATTTCCATTGTTAATTACTTCATTGTATTTGTTTTTGTAACTATAATCTACTCTAGTGTTATATTGTCTTTTTCATTCCAAATATGCTCTTTTTCATTCATGTTAACAGTCTTATATAGATGTAAGTCCTTGTTGATCTATTTCTAGATTGTAACAGTGTTAGTTAACTTAGTTGTAGCCAACATGTTATTGCAAGGAAAAGGCAGAATAGTCCAAATAAAAGCAAATAAATAATGATGACATGAGGCAGTTTAGTGCAGAAATAATAATGATTCAGATAATCCACTAAACCTATTGGGTAGAAGATGTACGAGCAAGACTAATGCTGTTCGGAGATCCCAAACATGGTGAAAAAAAATGAATGGAGTGGTCACTCTTAGATTTGCTTAGACTTGTCAGAGAAATAGTCAGCTTTAAGAGAATAGAAGCTTCAATCACCCGCTAATTCAAAACTACAATTGGATTAAATGAATCTGATCAAGGAATCCTCATAGTTTCTTCATGAAGATTTATAGAAAAATCAAGGAAATGAGGCTTTTGGAAATCTCTGTGGCATGCATGAAATTAGTGTTTGATGAAGAGATTGAAGTGAATACAAACAATCATCAAGTAAATAGGCAGGGAGTAGATGAAAGTGACACGAGGAGAGGGCAGGAGGATGATAATGGTAGGAGGAGAAATGATGATGGTGATCGATCCTCTGAAGGATCAAAATTTGAATAGCAATCTGAAGGTTTACTTGAAGGTTAAGAATTTTTCTTGAGAGAGCAAATGAAGATGAGGATAGTGGGGGTAGTTCCACAAACTCAAACATATGAAGAGGTTGTGTATGATGATGACATTGGAATAAATTATTGTATTAGTGCTATGGAACAAAATGTTGTTCAAATTTTGGAATTTTGAAGTCAGAAGGATGACTACCAAGAGTTGAGGTAAATAGAGTGTTAAGCCCCATTTTGTAGAATTTGGTAAGTTATTGAGTCGTTGAATCCCTGTATGATGAATTCGTATCTCCGACCCATATCCTTTCTTCTCAGCTCTTCTTGAGGGAAAAGTCCACACTTTGTTCGATTGCTAATCCTTAGCCTTGGAAGGACAATAGACACTTGGTTTTAATGAATTTACACCTTGAATAGGAAGAATGGAGACTAAGTAGGTGTTCAACTGAGGAAATTCCTGGAACCCTAACTAAGAATGATGAGTTGAGGGAAGAAGGGGACCTGGTTCAAGGAATGAAAGCCTCTACACATGATGCTGTAGAACCAAACAAGGCACAAGTGGTTCATGGAAATGAAAGGAAGCAATCAATAATCTCTACATGTCCAGATTGAAGTAGCATTTCATGTGCCTTAAAACCTATCACTACTGATAGTTTAGGCCGTGTGCTTGAGCTGACAATCAAAATGAGTGGTCATGTAGCATTTGGATGCATAATTCTTAGTGTATCTAGTTACCCTCATTGTAAAAGATGAGTGAATATTTAAGCATCTTAACAATAGACTAGATATTTCTCCACTTGGAAACTGTGATCAATCTTGGAAGAAAAGGTTGGTGAAGGATAAAGTTTGTGATTTAGAGGAAGAGGATTGACAGATGTATAATGGAACCATTGTTGCTAAACTAAACATTGAGTAAAATGGCAAATGCAATCATAAAAATTCTGATATCATTTTGAAAATTATGGAAGATTATTGTGGATGCACTCAAAATTACAGAAGTTGTTTACGGCCGATGCAAGAATTTGCAGCATTATTTGCAAAGTTATTGTTGCAAAATTTACTTTCATAGCCACTTAAAGCTTGAAATTGCTATAGAAGTGAAGTGATTTAGAAATATGACTTTGCCCATTATTACTTGGAATGTGGTTCATTCGGTTCGTGGAACCAATACAGATACTTAGTATGCTACAGTCTACATAGGCTAAAACGTGGTAAGATCGGGTAACTTTATATGAGTTCTTGTACTTAGGATTTCTTTTAGATGATAAATGCAATAAAACCGTGTCTACAAAAGATTTTTAGTTTAATCAACAAGTTGATTATTGTATAGATAAAATTTAGTATGAATATGATGTTTGAACATTCAATACTAAGTTAGAATATTAATATGTGTGCAATTATTGGAAAAACAATAAAAATATTTTGGTAACTTTAGAGTATTGGTAGGTTAGAGTATACATTTGGGAACACAAGTACCAATACGTGGTTTGCTAGGCCAATATTTGGTTTCACCAAAGTTGTATTGGAGAAGTTGCGTTCATTGGAGGAGTCATTAAAGATCATTTTAATGTGGCCACCATTGACCTAGAGTTTACTACCAGCAGAAGGGATCCAAGTACAAAAAGGTAGTTGAGAATCTATAAGATGAATTCCTCCGCTCGAAGTCAATAGTTATATTCTTTAATTGGACAAGATACCTCAACGGTTCCCGTGTTAAGGATGTTTGGGGGTTTGAAAGAATCTCTAACTTTTTGTTGCTAGTTTTGATCTTGCTGAATGTGATAAGAAGTTGGACACTCCAACGAGACTCCCTAAAGTCTACCAATGGTTGAAGCAATTTCAATCAAGTCTGATCATCAGTAATTAATATCTTTTTAAACAAATAGTGGTGTCGTGCTTGCAGTAAAGATTTTTGAGTAAATTGCTTGGTTATGACTACATTATTAGCTACAAGAAGGGAAAAGGAAATACAGCTACTGACTACATATCAATTAGATAGAAGAAGAGCGGGCCTTGGTGAAAGGAATAGTAAGTGCCGAAGTTGATAAGAGGTTTATCAAATTAGTAGGTGTCATATTCAGGAGTTAGTTATTTTAGCAGTATGTTAGTCTAGTGCATGATAGTGGAACCTTAGCATCGACTCATTAGGTAATATAAATTGCATAATTGGATAAATACTGTGACTCATGAATTCCATTCTAATTTGAATTTTAATGAGAGAAATGGCTTGGGCCTTTATCTATCCAATCTCTCTCATCTTCTTTCCCAAGTTCATAGTATTTTCTTTCTAAATTTCTGCCTAAACTCTCTCTAATTCTATGTTAGCTCCATATTCATCAGCTAACTTTGATCACTAGTTGAGAATATTACTTCATCTAGATTGAAATCAAATTAGGATCTAGGGTTGATCTTGATACAATCTCATGTTTATTCACTGTCTAATGGCAATGGCTCAACGATTTTAGTGTTTTCCCCCCTTAAAGTAATTTTTTGTCATTAAGTATAGGGATGGCTGTGGTGATTTTTGTTTGGTGTTTTGGGTGAATATTTGATTTGTCCTTGTACTATGTTGATTCAATGTTTTTGGCTTTGGGAAGGATAGGAGGATTCTTTTGAAATGTGTTTTTTTTGTGCCATTTTGTGAGGAATTGGGATCGTGAGGAATGCTAGGATATTTTGTGGTCAGAAAATGGATCTCAATTTACTTTGGGGTAGTGTTTTTTTTTTCAAATTTGTTCCCCTTCATTGGACTCATGTACATAAATAAATGCTTGTTGGCAATATACTTGTAGGTCAAACTGCACATAAAAAAAAGGCTTACCCCACCCCTCCTTCTTGGGGCTCACGGTAATGTTTGGAAATGGAAAGATCCATTGTGAATAGGTGTTTATATGTGTAAGAAGGATCATTTGCTACAACGAGTTTGTTCGTGAGGGGGGTTCACGTTTTTATAGGACTTTACACCTACACTTCCTTTTTTTTTAAAAATCCACCTGCTTATTGTTTAGTACCTACGTAATGGGATAATGCTCTCTTTTGGCGTTGTATATTAATAAAAAAAATATTTTTATTGTTGTGCAGAGTGGAAAATGTATTTTCTTGTGCATATTTGGTGAATTTGGCTCGACCTGCGCATCAAAAAAGACCTTTAAAGCCTCAGAAAGCACTATGGTACAACAATAAGTTGAAAACTTGGTGGTTGTTTTGCTTTTTCAGTGTTGACGAGATTCATGAATACTATATTAAGATTGAGGATATATGCTAAAAAAATCAAAGATTCAAAGGTAGGGAACAATGATAAAGTTTGTTAGTTGAACTAATATGTGCCACTGGGCCATTTTTATTCATTAATTCTTTGATCTTTCATAAACTTGAATTTGTTAACCATTTTGTAGATATTTGAGCTAACTTTTGGGATTATTCTCTTAGAATTTCACTTTTTGGGACAAAATTAGTTTTATTACTTAATTATGGGCTTTGTATACATTATGGGTTTTGGCTTTTAGGTTTTAGGGGTTTCTAGCAGTTATTGGATCTCTTTCTCATAATATCTTTTTCATTTATCAAATAAAAAATATGTCTAGGAGTAGCCTAGCTAGTATGAATTTGTGTCCTCAAAACGCTTTAGAACATCAATCCTAACTCTTAACACCGAAATATGCGTGTGGTGGACTTTTTGATAGAGTGTTCTAGATAGATCTCTATCTGATGCTGACTTGAATTTATGTTTACATGGAATATTTAAAGAGGAATATGACGATAAAGAAGCAAAGGGCTTTCCTGAATTTGTTCCAGTTCTCTATCCACACAACTTGACTTAATATATTTTAGGGTAAATTTTATGTACTCACTTGTGGTTTACACGTTTTGTCATTGCACCACCTTTATTTTAAAAGTTAACACATAAACAATTGAAGTATTGAGGTTACGTGAAACTGTTACTTCTTAGATTCCAAATTGACCGTGCGTGTGACCAACTCGCCATGGAAAAAATTAAACAAAATATATTTCTATATATTTTGTTGCAGCTAGTGTCCTAAGAGCTCATAGCCAAGTTTTTCAAGCCTGAAATGATTTGATAACTTTTGTATGCGAGTTTTCACAAGTATCCTCAGCGCAATAAGTACATATGAAGGATTGTTGAAAGATCTTAAAATTGACTCAGTATTTTGTGCAATTCTCTCTCTATACATATACATTAATTTACAAATTTGAGTAAGCACTTAAAAAATGGACTGCTTTTTGGGCCATGCAGTTATGCTATTGGAAGTAACTTATGTCATGTAAATTTACAGTTAATAAATATGTTATGAGAATTGAATCTATTTATCTCAATATTTTGAGATTACTGAATACGGATCTTATTGGTTTTGTAGGTGACATTTGCTAATCTCTTGGTCTTCCAATTATATTTTGTTATAAAGATTTGTGAGTTTCGACATTTTATTAGATTTTGGGAGTTTTGACATTCTATTAGATGTAGTACATTCTATTGTATCTGTTAAAATGACGTAGGGTTGATAGATAAATATAGTGTGATTCAATCAAAAATAATTTTTACACGAAACACATTGATTTAAGAGTTTGTGCTAATATTTAGTTATAGGCTTAGTACCCTGTTTTTGGGGATAACCAAATATCACTCGCTACCTTTAATAACCTAAACAATGTTTTAATATAATTGGAAAACTTTGTTGTTATATGAATTTAGTTATTTTGAACCTATCGAAGGACCGAAAAAATTATTAATTCAAATTATATTCAATATAATCAATGGAAGAAAACTAGAAGGGGCATTTTCTAACTAAAAAATGGGCACATAAAATTAAACATCTGGACTAGCTCTGTAAGATCATAAGTTACTCTAGTACTAGTCTTACAATCATGAGAAAAAATTTCTAACCCTAAACAACCAATTAAAACGTCACAATCTTTCACAATTGAGGGTAAGTTATTTTTTTTTGGTACAGGGTGAGTAAACCTTTGAATCACATTAACCCAACCTGTAATAACCGGTCACTGTTTCCTCTTGGTAGTCCCACATCGCCCCTTGTCATTGAGTCCTCCCCTGCCTTAGCCTTTAAATAGGGGATTACCCCTTTAGTTTTATTCACTAAACAATAAGGACCTCCCATTGTGAGAAAGGACCTTGTTGTGCGATGGGCTTTTATGTAAGAACCTCCATAGTTAAATATTTTATTTCCTTCTTTGGATTTTGGGTATTGATATAAGCCCAAATTTCTTTTGGTTTTCTTTGGAGACGGTGAATCTCTTCTTAATTTCGGGTATATCTCTTTTTCTTTCTTTGTGTAATTATTTAATTTTTTTGTATTAGTTTTAATTTTGTAGTTTTACTTTTTGTATGCTATTTAGTTTGTTAGTTTATATATTTTAGTATATCTCTGTTAGTAATTAGCATTTTGGAATATTAAATTATTATTATTATAACTTTAGAGTTTTAACATAATAATAATAATAATAATAATAATAATAATAATAATAATAATAATAATAATAATAATATTTGTTTGTAACATAATTAAACATGGAAAGAATATTTTTGAAAATATACTTATATGTATTTCAGAAGGAACAAGAATACTATTATTTATTAATATATACGTTACCATGATTAAAATATTTAGGTATGTATACCTTTAGGTAGAATTTTGTTTAGAACGGAACAATTTCAGATTCGCCTAAGAGAAAGAAAATGTGTAAAACTTAATCAATTGATTATTTATTTATTTATCAATTCCTTTATTTTGTTTAATTAGTTCTGACGGAGGAAATTTAACGAGTCAGTTTTGAAGTATAATTTTGGGTATTACATTGCTTATACCAGGTACGGATTACGTAGTCTTTCAGCGATATTTCTTTACTTTTAAGTTTATTCGTTTTGTCTCTCGATTAAAATCCAGATATTATTTTAATATATTATTCATAGTCAAATACTTGTGATAGAATTTTTTGCTTTTAGATATTCGGAAATTCATAACTTGTACTCTTTGGACATAGAGAGCATGTCTAGTATTTATTTTGATTCTATAGAACATGCTAATATATTTTGAGGACTTTGTGTTGATTCGTTTCGGTTTAGCATGTGCGTATTAAAACCCCTTTTGTTTGTATTGTGTTGCATATATTGTGACATGATATTTTTGTTAGAATGTACCTTAGGGTATACTTGAGCTATAACTACCTGTGGGGGTACCACAGGCATGTCCTCTTGACACCGAGGTATGACACTTCCGTGGCGGTGTGATTAGTCCACGGCATCTCCATTTTGTGTGCTCCGATGGGAGTTGGCCAATTGGTGTTTTGTTGTGGGAGGCGTATGTGTCGACCCTAGTTTTCTGTTCTATTCTGTTCTGCGGTTTGGTGTTGTTTGTGTCGAACACACCTTCCGATTTTGCATACATTTAGATCCGCAGTCCAATATGTGCCTGCCTGTGTGACAGTATTTTGACTTGTCTTTGTGACAAGGTATATTTGTGTTCTGTTCTGAGCTCGGTATGAAATAACCCCAACCATTTGATTCAGCGTATTATGTTATTCAGATTAATTCAGTTTAGTTAGTTTTGTTATTCATTTTAGTTCTTATCTTCTTGCACTCTATATCCGTACTGGGCATTTGGCTCATGCTGTATTTTTCTTCCGGCAGGTAATCAAGGGGAGCAAGGGCAAGTGTGAAGAGAGCTTCCTTTATGTAAATATTCTGAATATTTTGTGTAGGATTTGATATTTTGGTTTATAGGCATTGTAGTAATATTCAGACCGTGTTTTAGCTAGTTGACAATTATCTATTTAGACTATTTGGTTTCATATTAAAGTTTGCATATCAGTTTATTAGTTCTGTTATGTTCTGTGCATAACCTCCCTTTCCATTTCGGGAAGGGGTGTTACAGAGAGGTTTTATTCTGTTTGATATTCTATTAAGTTATAATATTAGTTTGCATTTGAATTTGGCTCGAATCTATTTTCTTCCATTCGTTGTTCTTAGATGACGCGTAGATCTGTTAGATGTGCTGCGAGGCGAGGTAATGGTAGAGGAAGAGGCGAGACCCAACCCAATGCGCAACCTGAAGTGCAACCTAATAATCTGGATATGGTAGCCTTGGTAAATCAAGCAGTTAATCAGGCTTTACCACAGTTAGTGGCGCAAGTCGTTTAGGCCAGAAAATCCCGATCAAGGAAACCCGGGAAATGGTGGTCCACAGGCAATGAAGAGAAAGGAAATGTAAATGGTATTGACCAGCTTGTGGTGCCAACATATGTATGGTTAGAAAGGTTTCAGAAGCAAAAACCACATTCATTCAGTTCAGCTCTAACTCCAATCGAAGCAGCGAATTGGATTGCCCATCTAGAGAAGATCTTTGATTTGTTGGGGTGTTCGGATAACCAAAGAGTGTTATTGGCCGCTTACAAATTAGATGGTGATGCACAGAGATGGTGGAAAGCTATAAAAGTAACAAAGGGTGACAGATTCATCGAGACACTTACATGGGTAGGATTTTGTGATGTCTTTTATCAACAGTATTTCTCAACTGCTGAGAAAGAGGTATATGGTAGAGTTTCTGTCTATTCAACAAAAGGATGACGAGCCCATCACATACTTCATGACAAGGTTCACCAGGTTGACAGGATTTGCAGGAACTTCAGCAGAACAAGCAGAGAAATTTAAGTGGAAAATTCATTATAAGTATCATCAACATCTCATAAACACTAAGTTTGAAGATGTATCGGCAATAGTTAATGCAACCAAGAATATTGAGATGGAGTGACAAGACTTTCGGTCTTCTAAAGCAGATGGGAGTCGAAAGAGGGACAGAGATGACCAACAGGGTCAAGTTTCGAGTCAACATGGGAGGAGTCAGGGTGGTCAATGGAACATAAACCGTGGTGGTCAGCAGGGGCAATGGCGTGGCCAGAATCAGAATAGAGGTTATCAACTGTTGCCTCAGCAGGGCCAAAAGCGTCAGCTTCAGCTACCTCAGCAAGGTTAAAATCGCCAGCAGTGGCAGAATCATCAGCAGGGGCAGAATCAAGGTCGTTACCCAAGGCCAGTTGGTGGGGGTAACCCTAATCTTATTCCTATTGCTCCTTGCGCTATCTGTGGGGCAAATCATCCGGGAAGGCAGTGTCATAGAGTTACTGGTGCATGTTTCTTATGTGGACAGATGGGTCATATTGCTAGAGATTGTACCGGGCCACGTGGTAACGGTGGAGGCGGTGGTAATGAAGGTCAGCGTCAGGGTGGTCGGGTGTTTGCATTGACATTTAACCAGGTGGCAGGTGCATCATGTACTATTTTTGGCACTCTTTTAGTTGGTAGTCGCGAGGCCTCTGTTTTATTTGATACTGGTTCTACTCATTCTATTGTTGCTCAATCTTTTGTTCGGCACCTTGGCGTGCCATATCAGTCCTTAGATTATGTTATGTCTATTGCTACCCCAATGGGGACTTCTGTTGCCATTTCTAATTTGTATCGAGAGTGCCCAATTAGTTTTGGAGATAAGATTCGTAGGGCTAATCTTCTTCCGATGGGTATGCATGATTTCGATATTATTCTTGGGATGGACTGGTTGAATAAGCATCAGACCAATATCGATTGTCAGGCGAGGAAGGTTATATTTAGAGATATGAAGTCTCCAGAGTTCGTATTTCAGGGTTCACGACCGAGTAAGGTGGTGAACTTGATTTCAACTTTGAAAGCTGGGAAGTTTGTGGCAAAGGGTTGTGAGGGGTATTTGGCATTTGTGAAGGATACCTCTATAGGTGAGTCTCGTATTGAAGATGTTCCAATTGTTTGTGATTTTCCCGATGTGTTTCCTGAGGGACTGTTTGGGTTGCCACCGCAGAGGGAAGTCGAGTTCACTATTGAGCTTGTTCTTGGTGCGGAGCTTATCTCTAAGGCACCGTATAGAATGGCACCGTTGGAGTTACATGAGTTAAAAGAGCAGTTGCAAAAATTGTTAGATCGGGATGTGATTCGGCCAAGTGTTTCGCCGTGGAGTGCTCCAGTTTTGTTTGTAAAGAAGAAAGATGGGTCTATGAGGTTATGCATAGATTATAGGGAGTTGAACAAGATTACCATCAGGAATCAGTTTCCATTACTGAGAATTGATGACTTGTTTGACCAACTTCAAGGGACGAAGTATTTTTCGAAGATAGACCTAAGGTCAGGTTATCATCAGCTGAGGGTGAGGGATAAGGATATTTCTAAGACAGCTTTTCGCACTCGCTATGGGCATTACGAATTTTTTGTGATGCCATTCGGGTTGACAAATGCTCCGACGGTGTTTATGAATTTGATGAATCGGGTTTTCAAGGAGTACTTGGACCAATTCGTCATTGTCTTTATTGATGACATTTTTGTTTACTCCAACCCTAGGGAAGAGCATGAGGAGCATCTTCGCACAGTTTTGGGGATTTTGCAGAAAGAGAAATTATATGCTAAATTCTCCAAATGCGAGTTTTGGTTGGAGCAGGTTGCATTCTTGGGTCACGTTGTGTTTGCTGAAGGCATTAAGGTGGATCCTGCGAAGGTTGAGGCTGTCACTAAATGACCGAGACCTACTACGGTGACGGAGGTTAGGAGTTTTTTGGGTTTGGCAGGGTACTATAGGCGATTTGTGGAAGGATTTTCCTTACTTGCCTTGCCATTGACTCAGTTGATGAGGAAGGGCACGAAGTTTGTGTGGAATGAGGAGCGTGAGAAGAGCTTTGAAGAATTGAAGAAACGACTTGTGACAGCTCCAATACTTACATTACCATTGGGCACGGGTGATAGGGCTAAATTATACGATATTTTTATTCCCTAATACTTAGTTTTTATATTTATTGTGTGCTTAAATATTTAATTATTTAGCTTATTTTGGTTTTAATAGGTTTTATAGGATTTTAGTTAATTTATGTTAATTTAGGTAATTTTATAATATTTTTATATTTCTTTTTATTTATGTGTTTTTATTTATTTTAGGTGTTTTATTTATTATTATGTGTTTTTAGGATTTTTAGTATTCTTATATTATTTTTATTTCTTTTTATATTTTATTTTGTAGGAAAAATAAAGCTTGGGGGCAAATCTGTAAATCTGGCAAAAGTCTGATGGCAAAACTGTAATTAACCAGCACCAATGGCATTATGGTAATTAAGGAAGAAAAGAAGCGGAGGGGCATTTTTGTAATTAACCAGAACAGCGTCTGCGCAATGCGCGGTAGGCTTCATCGTGCAGGATAAAAACGACGTCGTTTGGCGTCCGGGGAAGAAAGCCTTCGCGCAATGCGCGGAGAAAGATGGTGACGTCAGCGGAGCGGAAACCGCGTTGACCGGTCAACTGTGGGGTGTAAGGCTTTGTTTGGCAAGCACATTAATGCTGAAAACGGGATTAATTCGGGATTTTTGCTACTTTTTGATTCCAAATTGGATTTTAATTCCAACTAAGCTTAGGATAATAATTATTTTTCTTTTTCTTTTATTTTTAATTGTAAATCCTATTAGGGTTTGGACAAGTTAGAGGCCTATAAATAGAGGGCTAATCTTTTATTATTGAAGTGAAGTTTTTGGGAGACCTTTCTCCTAATTTCTTGGAGAGAACTTTTCAACTAATTGGTATTATTTTTATTATGTTTAGCTAAGTTTTTATTTTCAGTTCTAAAGGGATGTTGAACCTTATTTTTAATTAATGTTTTAATCGAGTTTTATTATATATTCCTTCGTGCATGAGATTTATTCTTGATGATCTGTTTTAATTGATTAGATGATATTTATTTGATTAATTTGATTTGGCCAGTTGAATTAATTAAGTTTTTGTCATATGCTAGATTAAGATTTGATATTAAGCAAACGATATTTTATCTGATCATAAGTAGCAATTAATAATATTTGATTGTGGACAACCTTTTGAATATTATTATGATTATCAAGATGACAAGTTAAATGGTCCGCGATGTTGAGATTGTTGCTTGGAATAATCTAATTCTCTAATTTTTAATGCAACTGTTATATTAAATCTAGACTGATAGTTCTAGGTTGTATGATAGTTAGGGTCCTTTGTGAGCGATTGCTGCATTAGATTTATAATTTAAGGAGGATTTCAGGTAGCTTGGCGATTTTCGGTTATCTAGGATTATTAATTTCAATTGAAGGAAAAGATAATAATAACTTGATTAATTTGTTGATTAAAAGAAGGGAATACTGAACTAAGGAACTGAAGTTTGTTTTAATTGATTTTTCTCATATTTATTTATTATTCAGTTTTATTTGTTTATTTGAATTTTAATTAGTTAATAATTAATTCCAAACCCCCCATTTAATTAGATATTTTTGAAAACATTAAATTTATTAAAACAATTCACTCTCTATGGGTTCGACTCTTACTTTCACTACTACATTAATATTTTTCAAAGTAAGATTTTATTTTTTGTTGCTTGCGACAGCATCCCAACGGGAGGTTACCAAATTTTTAGTGATGCTTCTAAAAAGGGCTTGGGGTGTGTTTTGATGCAGCACGGTAAAGTGATTGTGTAACGACCCCGAAATTCGACCCACTTTATTACCGTAATTTTCATATTTATGAAACATTATTTTCCTTACGTCCAAATTTCGGTCCGTTAATAAATCTTTAATCTCCTTCTTTGATCCAATAATTGATTTTAAAATCATCAATTATCAAAATTCTCATATAAATTTTTCTTTTTCTCGATTCAATCGTTGTATTAAAATATTTGGATGTTTAAAATCTTTATATCTGGATCCTAGTCCCTGGATCGCAACCTTAACTAATTCTTTCTTTTACACGTGTCATAAAACTCATCATTTAAAATTTACTGTTATTTATTTTCATACAATTATTCCTTGTTGTGTCATTCGTAATCAAACATATAATAATTTCTACTTTAACAATTATCCTGACCAATCACAGTTCATAATTGAACTTTTATCATATCCAGATTCAACTTATATATACATACAATTCATCACAGTAAATAAACAAATTTCTCACATTGAATTATATTATTAACAATATAACAATTACGTTTTCTACCTTCTAGGCAACTCATCTCAAACTTAATCCGATATTCCTGAAACTTATTTCTTTATCCTGCAAAAGTTTATTTTAAACAAGTAATGAGCACAAAGGCTTAGCAAGTTCAACAGTTATACATCACGTAGCACATAGCTTATCATTCTTGGTGTGTGTCATTCATCATGTGCTTGTGCTTCTACTATAGCAATATTTCTCATATATATTCATATTATTACGCAAAGTACACATTGTGGTCATATTAAGCACGTATCACGTAGCACATAATTTGTATGCATTTAAAACAAGAATTACATATCATAACAGTCCAACATAAAAGAGACTGAAGAACTTGCCTGTCGTCTAGTTATTTAATTGCTAGCTCAAAACCCTCTGTCGATCAACCTATGATCATAAAATAATCAAATACTAATTATGCATCTCTTTATGATATTAATTTATTTAATTAATATCATTTCCGGACTAATTTTCAACTTATACGGTTAACTATATTAACCTCTTCCCTTAATATATTCATTTAACTTAATATCAAATACATTCGTTACGGACAACCCGACTCATCGGATAAATTTTAGCATAATCAGTTGTCCGGATTTTCATTTATTCCTTTTCTAACCTTTAAACTCATTAGATTAATATTTAAAATATTTAAATATTAATCCCCAATATTTAATATTTTTAAAAAAATATTGAATTTAATGCTCAAACATCATTTCTATATTTTTAGTATTTTTCTATAATTTTTAAACAATTTTTAAACATTTATTTCATTAAAAACTAATTCTGGGGGCATTTTGGTAATTTTCGCGCCCTTAGGGACATAACCGGTATTTTCTAAAAAGACTGGGGGCATAACCGTAATTTCAGTAACGTTAGGGACAAATCCGGAATTTTTCGGTAAGTCCAGGGGCAATTATGTAATTCCGCGCGTCAAGGACACATTTGGTATAACCTGAAAAGGGCAGGGGCACGCTGGTAATTTCCAGCGTTGCCGTCGGTCGCGCCATGCGCGACCGTGGCTTTGCCTACGCCATCAAAACGACGTAATTTCACAACCTGTTTCTGGGCTTCCGCGCGATGCGCGTCCTGTCCCCTCTCAGCACCCAAAACGACGCCGTTTCAGCCCCTATCTTTGGAACAGTGGCCCGCGCAATGCGCGGACGCCTCTCTTACTATTCACCTTCTTCTTTCTGGCAGTAAGCTAACATGCAACAAAATCATCCATTTTATTCCAATTTTTCACAACATATTAATTCCAAAAATCATATAACTCATAAATATACATTCAAAAATTATTTGGAATAATTATTATAATTATTTACTAATTTTTCACACAATTATTTTATCACCATAATTACATAAAATAAATTAATTAAATTCATTTTTATACCTTCCAAGCTTGATTCCTTTCCTTGAAGGCACCAAAAATTCCCTCTTGGTGGTGGCCATGGAGTTTCCGGGCGGCAAGGGAGTGGTGGTGGTGGCTCTCGGTGGTGGGAGAAAAATGAGAGAGAGAGAGAGAGAGAGAGAGAGAGAGAGAGAGAGAGTTTATGTGTGTTTATTTGTTTTTTTCTTTATTTTCTTTCTTTTCCTTTCCTTTTATAAGCTTGCATGTAAACTTAGTTTTAAAAATCACCACACGTCCACCGACTTTTCTTTCTCCCGAAAGTTCCAATTCTAGCATGCAAAAATTTATTTTAATACATTACGTAATTATTTCGTGTAATAAATATTTTATATAATAAATATAAAATATTTATTTTAACTCACTAAAAATCATAATATTATTTATAAATAATTTTAATACCTCTTTTGGGTACTTTACTTGACAAATTTTGTACACGCATAACGCCATGCATGTAATTATATGAGGTAATTTATATCTCTAAAAATCATAAAATAATTCATAGGACATATAAAAATTATTTTTCACAATTTTTCACTTCGTTACTTGGACAATTTGTTACATTAACATGTTCACGTTTCTGAATTTGTTACATTAACATGTTCACGTTTCTGAAATATTATCCTTCATAAAAGTCATAAAAATTCCATTACACATAACCATAAATTTTTTTTAATAAATTAAATCCTTCCTTTTTCCATATTTAATTTAATTTCTTTACATTTCACATTAATTTCTTTATATATAAATTATGTAATTTAATATTATATAATTTATATATTTACATTCTCCTTTCTTAAATAATTTCTTAATTTCCTCCATAATTATCAATTAATCAATAACTTCACATTTATTAACTCTCTCATTATTTTAATTCTCTTATATAAATTATATAATTTATCCTTATATAATTTATATAATTATAATTTCCTTTAAACATCACTTTAATTTTCTTATATAAATTATATAATTTATTATTATATAATTTATATGATTACATTTCTTCTCAATCAATTTCTAAATTTTTACCATAATTCTTAATTAAATCTAAAATCAAAAATTACAATTTTATGAACTTCCTCATTCGCCTTTTATTTAAATTTGGATTAATTTAATTATTAATCTCTTTAATTTCCATAATTAATAACATTTATAATTATTAATTAAACATAACACACATATATATACAAATGTATATATATACATATTTAATTCATGCATTTACATTATCACATATCCTCCTTTAAAATCATAACTTCTGTACTTCCACAATAATTAAATTGTACAATTTATTGTACAATTAACTGAAATTTCTTTTATTCTTCATAAATTGTATTTACACAATTTATTTACTTTTCAATTATTTTAAATTCACATAATTCATCACCATCTCTGTACAAATTTAATTTACTAATTAAATCCCTTCAAACACTTTAAATTACTTAAAGTAATAATTAACTTAAACAACCTTGATATTTTTTTTATCAATTAATTCTTATTTGATATTATTAAAGGAATCCTGAAATTCGGATCCTCACAGATTGCTTATGCTTCTAGGCAACTTAAACCTTACGAGGTAAACTACCCCACTCATGATTTGGAGTTGGCAGTAGTAATTTTTGCCTTAAAAATTTGGAGGCACTATTTGTATGGAGAGACTTGTGATATCTTCACCGATCACAAAAGTCTTAAATACATTTTCACTCAAAAGGAGCTCAACATGAGGAAGAGACGTTGGTTGGAGCTTCTAAAAGATTATGATGCGAGAATTCAGTATCACTCGGGAAAAGCAAATATGGTTGCAGATGCTCTTAGTCGAAAGAGTTCAGGGAGTGTAGCAGTCCTTATTACACAACATCAACTTATTACAGATATGGAGCGACTAGAGTTGGAGTTGTATGTTCAAGGTTCAGATGGACATTTAGCAAGCATAAGAGTGGAGCCCTCTCTTATCTTACGGGTTAAAGAAGCTCAAAAAGTAGATGGGGAGTTGTGGGTCATGGCGCATAATTTGGAGGAGAGAAAACAACCTGAGTTTCGTATTGATGACCATGGTGTGATTTGGTTGGGTAAACGATTGTGTGTACCGTTAGATTCAACTATTCGAGAAACAGTATTGGCTGAGGCTCATAGTTCACAATTTTCTATTCATCCAGGTTCTACAAAGATGTACAGAGATTTAAAGGAAAATTTTTGGTGGAATGGGATGAAGCGAGATGTGGCTGAATATGTTGGGAAATGCCTCATTTGTCAACAAGTGAAGATAGAACATCAACGAGCTAGTGGACTGCTGCAACAATTAGACATTCCAGTTTGGAAGTGGGATGATATCACAATGGATTTTGCGACTGGTTTGCCAAAGACTTTCAAGAAGAATGATGCCATTTGGGTTGTGGTGGATCGGTTGACAAAATCAGCACACTTCTTAGCAATCCATGAAGGTTACTCGGTGGACAGGTTGGCACAGATTTTTCAGCAGGAAATTATTAGACTTTATGGTACTCCGGTGTCTATTGTTTCAGATCGAGACCCACGATTCACTTCATGGTTCTGGAAAGGGTTTCAGCGAGCTTGGGGCACTCGACTCAACTTCAGTACTTCTTTCCATCCACAAACTGATGGGCAATCTGAACGGACTATTCAGACGTTAGAGGACATGTTGAGGTCTTGTGCACTTGAGTGGTCGGGTAATTGGGATGATTACTTGAGCCTAGTTGAGTTTGCTTATAACAACAGCTGGCATGCAAGTATTGGAATGGCTCCGTTTGAGGCGTTGTATGGTAGGAAGTGTCAGGCACCAACTTGTTGGGATGAGGTTGGTGAGAAGGCCATAGAGGGGCCTGAGTTAGTTCAAATAACTACGGAGAAGGTAGCGGTGGCTAAGGAGAAATTGCAGTCGGCTCGATCACGACAGAAGAGTTATGCTGATAAACATAGGAGGACGTTAGAAGTTTGAACCTGGTGAGCATGTATTTTTAAAAGTTTCTCCCTGGAAGGGCATTCGGCGATTTGGGTTAAAAGGGAAACTTAGTCCGCGTTATATTGGCCCATTCGAGATTTTGGAGAGAGTTGGTAAGGTTGCATATCGGTTAGCTTTGCCTCCACAGCTAGCTCATATGCATAATGTGTTCCATGTGTCGATGTTGAGAAGTTATCATTATCATCCGTTGCAGGTGGTGCAATATCCATTTGATAAAATTCGGGGTGATCTTACTTGTGAAGAGCAAGCTGAGGCGATTTTGGATCGTCAAGAACGGATTATGAGGAGAAAGACAATTCTATTTGTTAAGGTTCTGTGGAAGAACCATTCAGTGCAGGAAGCTACTTGGGAGATGGAGGAATCTATTCAAGCGGAGTATCCGCATCTTTTTGATAATTAGGTACATTTAATTTTTCTTTTGATTCCGGGGACGGAATCCTTTTTAAGGGGGAAATAATGTAATAACCGGTCACTGTTTCCTCTTGGTAGTCCCACGTCGCCCCTTGTCATTGAGTCCTCCCCTGCCTTAGCCTTTAAATAGGGGATTACCCTTTTAGTTTTATTCACTAAACAATAAGGACCTCCCATTGTGAGAAAAGACCTTGTTGTGCGATGGGCTTTTATGTAAGAACCTCCATAGTTAAATATTTTATTTCCTTCTTTGGATTTTGAGTATTGATATAAGCCCAAATTTCTTTTGGTTTTCTTTGGAGACGATGAATCTCTTCTTAATTTCGGGTATGTCTCTTTTTCTTTCTTTGTGTAATTATTTAATTTTTTTGTATTAGTTTTAATTTTGTAGTTTTACTTTTTGTATGCTATTTAGTTTGTTAGTTTATATATTTTAGTATATATCTGTTAGTAATTAGCATTTTGGAATATTAAATTATTATTATTATAACTTTAGAGTTTTAACATAATAATAATAATAATAATAATAATAATAATAATTGTTTGTAACATAATTAAACATGGAAAGAATATTTTTGAAAATATACTTATATGTATTTCAAAAGGAACAAGAATACTATTATTTATTAATATATACGTTACCATGATTAAAATATTTAGGTATGTATACCTTTAGGTAGAATTTTGTTTAGAACGGAACAATTTCAGATTCGCCTAAGAGAAAGAAAATGTGTAAAACTTAATCAATTGATTATTTATTTATTTATCAATTCCTTTATTTTGTTTAATTAGTTCTGACGGAGGAAATTTAACGAGTCAGTTTTGAAGTATAATTTTGGGTATTACATTGCTTATTCCAGGTACGGATTACGTACTCCTTCAGCGATATTTCTTTACTTTAAGTTTATTCGTTTTGTCTCTCGATTAAAATTCAGATATTATTTCAATATATTATTCATAGTCAAATACTTATGATAGAATTTTTTGCTTTTAGATATTCGGAAATTCATAACTTGTACTCTTTGGACATAGAGACCATGTCTAGTATTTATTCTGATTCTATAGAACATGCTAATATATTTTGAGGACTTTGTGTTGATTCGTTTCGGTTTAACATGTGCGTATTAAAACCCCTTTTGTTTGTATTGTGTCGCATATATTGTGACATGATATTTTTGTTAGAATGTACCGTAGGGTTTACTTGAGCTATAACCACCTATGGGGGTACCACAGGCATGTCCTCTTGACACCGAGGCATGACACTTCCGTGTCGGTGTGATTAGTCTACGGCGTCTCCATTTTGTGTGCTCCGATGGGAGTTGGCCAATTGGTGTTTTGTTGTGGGAGGCGTATGGGTCGACCCTAGTTTTCTGTTCTGTTTTGTTCTGTTTTGCGGTTTGGTATTGTTTGTGTCGAACACACCTTTCGATTTTGCATACATTTGGATCCGCAGTCCAATGTGTGCCTGCTTGTGTAGTAGTATTTTGACTTGTATTTGTGACAAGGTATATTTGTGTTCTGTTCTGAGCTCGGTATGAAATAACCCCAGCCATTTGATTCAGCCTATTATGTTATTCAGATTAATTCAGTTCAGTTAGTTTTGTTATTCATTTTAGTTCTTATTTTCTTGCACTCTATATCCGTACTGGGCATTTGGCTCATGCTCTATTTTTCTTCCGACAGGTAATCAAGGGGAGTAAGGGCAAGTGTGAAGAGAGCTTCCTTTATGTAAATAGTCTGAATATTTTGTGTAGGATTTGATATTTTGGTTTATAGACATTCTAGTAATATTCAGACCGTGTTTTAGCCAGTTGACAATTATCTATTTAGACTATTTGGTTTCATATTAAAGTTTGGATATCAGTTTATTAGTTCTGTTATATTCTGTGCGTAACCTCTCTTTCCACTTCGGGAAGGGGTGTTACACAACCACTTACCACTAAGAGTTTCATAAAACCACATTATTTAGCAAAGATCAAAGCTCTATGAACAATAATAGCCTCGTCATATGACTCATTCCACACCATAATTACCTCAAAATCTATAATTCGCCTTTAAAATAGACCCGACTTTTTTACGACAGAAATCCTACTCCTTTAAAGTCATTTATATGTACTGAAGTATCGCAATTTATTTTGCTCTAACGCTCAAAGGGGCTTCTTCCATTTTTTGTCAGGTGGAGAAGTAGATATATTCTTAGCATTTTTCAGCAACAAGCGAGCTGCTTTAAATTCATGGATATAAGATAAACTATTACACATACCCAGGAGAGGATTCTGAGAAAAGCTACCATGAATCATATTTTTCTAATTATAAGACACTATCTTCAATTATAGTGGAATATTCTAGTGTGAAAGTTAAAGTATTTTTTTTAATATGAGGTGCATACATTAACGATTTGAACCATGGTACTGCGTCATCGGACTCGTGCTTTGCACGGGCACCTAAGCTAATTTGTGAGAATTAAGCAAAAAGAAACGAGAGAAAATACATATTAAACTGAATTTCTACCCATGGTCGCTCTCTCCATAGCATTACACATTTACCTTTTGTGTATGGCCCTAAAGTTTTAATCTTTCTAGTAATAAAAAATAAAATAAATTAATGAGTAAGACATATTTATTTTCTTATTGATATTTCACTAGTAACTTGTTCTAATTGTGTAGGATTTAGCTCATTTACAATATTCTTATCCTGCACAACACCAACTACAGGAGAGGAATAGATAATATCCTACCATGTGTTATTCGCTTCTAGCTTCCACATACAATACCTACCTGCATTAAACAATTATCCTGTCATGTGTTATTCACTTCTAGCTTCCGCATACAATACCTACAACCCTGCATTAAACAATTAATCTACCAGATGTCCCATTTAGGAGTCTGTCAATCTGTCATCACTTAGTAACCTTGTGGCAAGAACTTTGGTTGAATTTCCATATATGGAAACTATAGTTTGAGAACGTGGGCTGGATTTCCATATCCGGAAGTACAGTTTGTACCTTTTTTATGAATTCAATGTTGATGTTCAGAATCCACATGATTGCATAATTATGTCGGCATGTATTCAATCACTAGCCAACACCAAGTTGTTGGAACAAGGTTTTGTTCAGTCAAATCAAAGTTATTTGTGCAATAGTTATGTTGCGGTAGCATTTTACAATTTTGCTTAAAAAATTCAATGTTGATGTTCAGAATCCACATGATAGCATATTTATGTCGGCATGTACTCAATCGCTAGCCAACACCAAGTTGTTGGAACAAGGCTTTGTTCAGTCAAATCAAAGTTATTTGTGCAATAGTTATGTTGTGGTAGCAGTTTACAATTTTGCAGTTTCTGTTTTTCATTTTTTATGGTTCTATCATTTCCTGATTTATTCGTTTAATGTCATGAAGGTACGTACACTCAACTTCCTACAGCCAAGAGCAAAGGGCATTTGAAGCTGCAAAAACAATACATGATCTCAATGGTATAGCAAGTATCTTATTGTATCATCCTTATCATATCGATTCACTCATAACTCTTGCGGAGTATTTTAAATTTTCCGGCGAACGTCAAATGTCAGCAGATGCTACAGCTAAGTGTCTATATGCCTTGGAATGTGCATGGCATCCTATGTTCACACCTTTGCAGGATAAATGTCAACTGAAATACAGCCATGAAAGTAATAAGCCATTGTTTTCTACTCTTTTTGCCCCCATGAAAAACATGGATAGGCATGGATGCCATCAATGTGCACTTGAAATTTGCAAACTATTGCTTTCTTTAGATTCAGGTGATCCAGTGGGTGACATGTTCTGCATTGACTACTTCTCTTTGAGGGCAGAGGAGTATACATGGTTAGAACGCTTCTCTGAAGAATATAAAAGCGACGACTCCTTGTGGTTATTTCCAAAATTTTCATATTCACTTGCCATATGCTGGTTTTGTCTGGAGAGTTCAAAGGACACAGAGGACAATGGAAAGCAACTTCGTCTGACCTCATGTTGCAGGCGTTGATGCTTCATCCTTCAGTTTTGAAAAGATTAGTGGCTAAGGTACCTTTAAAGGACCAGATGTGGAAAAGTATACTTGAGAATAGATTATTTGCACGAGATCAAATAGGAATCCCATCCTTGGATCACCTGATTAATATATATATGTTGAAAGGAGTAATATCATCTGGAGGCTTCCTGATCTGCAGAAATTTCTCAGGGACTCTGCACTTAAGGTGATTGAAGAGCTGGAACATAAGAGAATTTATGCCAAGGATTGGACGTGTGTGAGAGAAGAAGCATTCTTGTCTGAGAAGAATGAGTGAGTACTCCACCTTGCGAACAAAGTCTAACCCTTTCTAATGCACTGTGCTTCAGGCATGGTTTTGCTAAATTAGTTCCCTGAAAATAGTTAATATAAAGACAATAATGTTGTGCATTATAAGCATATGACTATATGAGTGTAAAATTCACTATGTTGTATTCTAGCTTGGTGCATTCAGCAGTTTATATAACTGAATTTTTCCCTGCAGGTATTTCCATCTCTTGGTGTCTGATTTCTCAGATTCAGTGCCGACTATGCCTCCTGATAACCTGCAAAATTTTATGGTTGACCCAAGAGCGATGGAGATGCAGAATGATGAGCAAGTTGTGAACCCACCTGGTGGTGCATGTGCTCCGCGTGATGTTGCCAATTGAAGTGCATTGGCTGTTATGTTCGAGTCTATGCTACCATGGAATGATTATGGAAGACGTGGAGGCGGTGAGGATGGTCGGCATGACTAAGATGAATAGAACAATTGAAGATTGAACTTGCAAAGGCACCAATGATGTAGACAATGCCAACCCAATCTTTTTTTCCAGTTAAAGTTATTGTCCAATTTCAATTAGTGGAAGAGTATGTTCCTCAGACCATTCCTATAAGAATCAGATTGCACCTCATAATGTGTTGAGCCGAGAGGTGCGCACTGCCTTGTTGCTTTTGACTTGACTGACAATACTTTAGTGATGTATAATTGGTAGTTTATTTATTTTATTAAAACTGCCCACCATTTATTTAAACGTACGAAGTGATAGTATGATACAAGTGGTAGTATGACATGGATAGGGTAATTGAAATATTACATCGATAATAGTGAATACTTCAAATGCCATCTGTACCCGGCAACTGTGATACTTTACTGCTCCCTTTGTCCTATTCCAGTTTTTTGTTTTGTTGTTGCTAAATTTGTTCAATTCCAGTTTTATTCGCAAGAAGTTTGATACCCGACTCGGACTGGGTTAATTTGTATAATTTTTTTTTTTATAAATATTTAATAATTTTTTATTAATATATTTTTTATTTTTTATTGACATAATACATATATAATTTTAATAATTTAGTTCAACATATTTTACTACAATTGAAAGAAATTTAATTACTTTTAATATTATGTGATTAAAAATTATAATTAATTGTTAAGAAATTTTTTTTCTCATATTTTTATGTCCACAAATTGAGATAAATTAATTATATTTATTTAGTAAAATTATATATAACTTGTAATATTTCAAGAAGAAATTTTTTTTATTCTTCATTTATAACTCAAGTGAAATTAATTGTAATTATATATTATAACACATTAAATGTAATAATACCATTTGAGTTAACTGATCAATTGTAATAATACCACATTATATCAGCTTTTCAAAATTAACATTGATTGAATATTAAATAAATCTTTATTCCTTTCCTTAATTAATTGAGCTTTCAAAATTAATGAGGATTAAATATTTGGTAATTGTATCTAATTTTCAAAAGCTGATTTTCCAAAATCAAATAATAAATAATATATTTCTAGAATCATTCTGTTATCACTAGGACTGTGCAAATTTTCGATATATTCAGTGTATAGGGTATACTAGACCGGTCCGAATTGGTCGGTTCGATATACCGATGCAACCGATTCAGGTACCAATTCGGCGTTTTATGGTTCGTTATGTACCGATTTTCTTATTTTATTATTATTATTAATAATAAAAAAATTAATAATAATAATAATAATAATAATAATAATAATAATAATAATAATAATAATAATAATAATAATAATAATAATAGGTAAAACCGAAGCAGTCTAACCGATATTGATATCGGTACAAAATTTTGAATAATTTTAATATTAATTTAATTCGATATCGGTCTAATTTGATTTAATTTTTACCAAATAAACATCCTTAAAATACTTGAAAAATTGAGTCACCTACTTTCTATATGAGAATACTCCATAAAATTTATATATTGCTGACATGATTCTATATTAAATCAGCTTTGACCAAAATTACTAAGTGAGGATTGTTAATCCAATAGCAATCTGATCATTGCCTAAAAATTCTTCCTGATTGATTGTATACTCAACGGCTATATTCCTTTTTCTATTATAAATTGACCAGCCGAGACTTACAAAGGAGATAAGCAGAACACAAAAAAAAAAAAAAAAATTTTTAATGTGTGTCATTAGGGTACACACTAAGTGTAGAAAATAATGTATAATATTATTTGTCTGTGTAGACGCACTGAATTCAATATATAAAAAAATAATATACTAGTGGACCCCATATATTGAATTCAGTGCAACTATATAAAGAAATAATTTTTAGCGGGTCTCATCTCTTGTTTTCCGCGCTTAGTGTGTACCTTTAGGACACACATTAAGCGGACCCAAAAAAAATATACTATAATATTTTCTCCTCTTCACAAACACTTCATAAAGCCTGTTTAATTTTCCATTATGAAGAAACTATACAAAAATGTTATGGGAGATCTTATGTGATGAGAATCTCCAAAATTATAATTTCGTACTACTAATTATATCATGATACAATAATTTTCTATATTATAAATTTAGTTACCGTATCTCCACTAATTAAGTGATCATAAACTCGCAATACAATTTTGTATTTTAATGTTTTTAAAAATTCATTATAACATTCTTAATCAACTATATTTTTGCCACAGTTGTTGTAGGGGCAAAGATTTGTTATTGTAAATATGACTTTTCGAAACAAAGTTGACTCAATAAAATACCAAAAAATAGCGGTTCGAAGTGGTGTCGATTTATTATCATTTTACAAATGCAATTTGAAATTTATTATTAATAGTTTCAATAAAAAATATATACGTAAGCGGTGTTAAGTAAATATAATTAATATAAGATAATTTTATCTAACATAAATAATTTAATAATAATGCATCTAAAACCTGCTTATATAAACTTTACTTATATTAATGTTAAGGTTGTATTTGAAAAAAAATATATTCTTAAACGAAGAGAGATACATAAATGTTTCTCTCTCTATATGTATAATTGTAAAAAAGTCTTAGAGCCTTTACCAATTTGTTGGTCACCGAAAAAACAAAAGATCCAAGAGAGGTGGAGACATTGTGAGGGTTTTTTGTAAGGAAGGAGAAACTAGGAATCATCATACTAGCCGTTGAAGTATCAGGAGCGATTAAGCGCACTGTTTGGGAGTTTATCAGCTTTCGGCCTAAACACACTGTTTTGCTTTGTTATGGGACACGTGTTTTGTTCTAAGTGGAGAAGGTTGCTAGAGTCTTTTGAGCACATATTATATAAGGCATCTCGAGTATTGTATTCAGTATGGAAAAAGATATCTGAATTTCTATTTTCTTCGTTTTGTTATTTTCCTTTACTGCATTTTCCTTGCTTTGCTATTTTTTGTTTTTAATTCGTGACAATTGGTATCAGAGCAACCCTGGGCCATTAATGGCTGAATCTGCTGCAAAACTGAGCTTACAGAAACATGAAAGGGAGCTCAAAATCTTGGAAGGTAAAATAGATTAGATGCAAGAGCTTATGGCGAAAAACTTTGAACAATCCTCAAAGCAAATGGAAACCATGGGAGCACAAAATTCTCAGCTCAGCTAGAAGTTGCAAACCACCAGAGATGAGATAACTCAAAGGATCCTAGAAGAATTAGAGGTTTTTCAGAAATCAGGCAAAGGTAAAACTGCTACTACCGAGGTACCTATACTTACTACCCCTTATGTGATACACACCTTATCTGTAGATCCAACGCCAACATTATCTCCTTCACCAAACTCCCTACAACAGTTGCAATTCGGAACAACCACAAATATATACTCTACCAGCAACATAGTCGCACCAGCAGTAAATCAAAATTTTAAACCAAATTCAATCTATCAGGCCATCTCCAGCAGGCCGGAGAATCACACGTCCTAGACTAAATATAGTCTAGGACAAACTCTTCCGCTCCAGCAGATGAAACAAATATAGTCTCCCCAATTTTCCGGCAGAGCAAAACGACTATATTCGCGAATCTAACTTTGATGGACTAAAAATGTTAATATATTTTAATGGCAAAGAATGGGAGGATGAAGAAGAAGAGGGAGATGAAGAAATTTTTAGGGTGGGGAATGACTGAGAGAGGAAGAAGAAGAAGAAGAAGAAGAAGAAGAAGAAGAAGAAGAAGAAGAAGAAGAAGAAGATAAAGGGTAGTCTGCGTTGAAGGAAAAAAAATTGCTCACTGATAGGACACAAATGTCACAGAACAGTAATAAAAAAGAAGAACAAGACACAAAACGGTAATAAAAAAAAAAAAAAAAAAGAACAAGTCACAGAATGGTATGAAAAAAAATAAAAATATTATGCAACGGTAAAAAAATCATCAATGGAACTTATTAAAAATTTTGGCTGAAAAATCTATAAATAGGTACAATGATTTAATATATTTTACCATCTCTCAATCAACAACTTCAACATTTAATAATTGTAAGTATTTGATTAAATAGTTTGTATTTTTATTATATTTGTTCTTTATTTTCTTATTGATAATATCTCTCTAATTTATTTTTTAGATGGAAAATTATGGTCCTCCGATGTATTATTCTTCATTATTATCTGTAGATTTTTCACTTGATGATTCAAATTTGTTGGATGAATTCTCAACTCAAACTGATGTACCAATTCAGACTCCCGAAAATGAGTCCAACAAAAGAACAGGGCGAAAGGGAAATTACACAATTGATGAAGATGTCCTTCTTGTTTCTGGATGGCTTAATGTAAGCATGAATCCAATTCAAGGAAATGATCAGAAACATGAAAGATATTGGGAAAGAGTTCATGAATACAAAAATTTTGAGTCTGAACGCAATTCTACTGCTTTGGCGAAACGTTGGTCAACAATTCAACTTGCGGTGAATAAATTTTGTGGATATTATGCTTCAATTGAAAAAATGCAACAAAGCGGTGTAGGTGAACAAGACAAGGTATTTTAATTTTATCATATAAAATTTCAATAAATTTATTCTTATAGTTTATACTTAATACTTTGTAAATAAATTTTAAAATAGATATGTGAAGTATTAGAGATGTTCAAAAGTATCCAAAAGCAACCATTTGGATTTATGCATTGTTGGAGACTATTAAAGGATGCGCCAAAATGGAGAACAGATAATATTGGAAAAAAAACAGAAAAGTACTAGAAAGTCAAGTCCAGCAACATCTTCTCCATCAACCGTAGAAGAAGTAAGTTTGGATGAAGACGATGGTATTGAAGATACAATCTCTGCAGGATTGGAGAGGCCAATGGGAAGAAAGGCTTTGAAAGCACAAGATAAAAAGGGCAAAGGAACCGGTGATACTAGTACACCTATGGAATTGAGGTTTGAGAAGTTCGAGTATCAGATGAAATTGAACCAACAAAAGAGACTAGAGAACATGGACAGAATATATTTTCAAGAGCAAGAGAAGTTGAATATAATGAAAGCACAAGAGGATGAAAGGATCATGATGATTGACACTACTATCATGGAGCCTGAAGTAGCTGAATATTACAAACAACGCAAGAAAGAAATCATGAAAAGAGTTGCATCTAGTAGTTGACTTGCTTATTATTATAGAACTGCTGATTTGCTTATTATTGTAGTAGAATGTAATGGATTATGCTCCACCATGTAGTGACCACAAGTGTTGAATAATATATTCTTGAAGTTGAGAATGAACTTGTCTATCCCTTATGCGGTGATTGGCTTCAATGAATGCAAGTAATTGTGGGGTACGCTCATGAGACACTTCTACAGTGGGAATCTTGTCATGTGTATCATAGGTTGCTGGTTCTTGACTTTCATCTCGTTCATCCTCAACGATCATATTATGTAGTATTATGCATGCAGTCATAATTTCTTTTAGTGTTGTTTGATCCCAAAATCGTGCAGGACCACGAACAATCGCAAAACGTGTTTGGAGTACCCCAAATGCTCGCTCAACGTCTTTCCTAAGCGCCTCTTGAGTCTTCGCAAATAGTTTTCTTTTATTTCCTCGAGGTGCCGAAATGGTTTTAACAAATGTTGCCCATGGGAGATATATGTAATACCCACTAAATATTATAATATTAAACTAATTTAATATGTAATATTTGGACTCTATTTTATGTTTGGGTCAAATTTATGTGGGCTAATAATAATTAATGAATAACTTTAATTTGGTCAAAGTGGGCCTTAAAATTAATTAGATCTAATTTGTATTTGAGTATAATTTATACTTGTGTAATTTAACTTCTATTAAAATTAGGAGAGTTGCCAACATAATAAATAAATAACTAAAACCTAGCAATAGCCGCAGTACATCTTTTATACGAACTAAGAATAAGGAATTGGGCGTGAGGCGGCAGAGGAGCAAGTTTGTCCGTTGTGTTCCCCTTTATTTTTCTTCTTATATACTAAAATTATGGCCATGTGTTTATATTTTAATAATAAAATAGAGTATCTTGATCAGCATATAGCATCGGTAATAGTAATCGGTGAACATCATATACATATATGCATATTAAAGGTGTTGATTGGTTAAAATAAAGAGAAATTAAATGACCTATTAATTTATTAATATTAGGTAATGATGTCCAGGTGAAGAAATCCTTTTAAATAATGTTATTTTAAATTGGATCTTGTAATAACTATGAATTCTATTAGTCATTGTAATTATAATTATTAAATAATTATCAATGAATTAAAAATTTTGTACTAATTAATTGTGTATTAGATAATTAAATAAATGTACTTGTGTATGTGTATATTTATTTAAAGAATTAAAGCAAGGTGTATAATTAATTAAAACAAATCTAATTGGATTATATTTTAAATTGAAATGAGTTGTTAAACTAGGTCAATTAAATTTACCTAGTAGCCTATGTAATTAATTTAATTATTAGTCCATGGAATTAATTAAACAAGCCCAATGCTTATTTTAATTAAAGGTAGCATATTATAATTAATGTAAGCCCAATGTGTTATTTAAATTGAGCCTAAAAAAAATTAATTGAATGAGCCCAACTTATTTAAATCCTAGTCCAAGGTAGAGCCCAAATAAAAGTCAAAAATGATGGTCAATCATTATATATAATGAATATACATATAGGAATATATATGTATATATAATATATTAAAATTAAAGGAAAATTGGACCAATTTTATGTGTATGGCCGGTCAAGCTAGGGGTTCCACCAAGGGTGGCTTGATTTGCTAGGTTGCTTTGTTCACACACTTGGTTTTGGTAGTTCAACCACCCATGTCAATCACCTTGTCATTCTTCATGTCAATCCATCAAATAGTAATCACAATTAGCCTCTTAATTGACCAATGCTAGTTGATTAGGGGGTTAATGAAGGGTTACCAAAGTCCTATAAATAAGACCTCCACCAAGCTTTAATAGGTTGGTCATTTCATTTCCTAGAAATCCTAGAGAGAAAAGGAAGAGTTCTAGTGATAGTTGAGAGAAAAACACTTTGAGTGTGAATGATATTGCTAGAAGAAAAGCTTGGTGGATGACCTATAGTCTCATAACTTACTTTGGAAGGAGAAGGAGAAGAGCACACAAGTCCAAGAGGTTTAAAAGTGCTCAAACTCTTCCTTAGTTCATTGTATGGTCTATATATGTTTTATATGGTCAAAAATATATTTTTAACCGATCAAAACTTCTTTTGATGATCTAGAAGTCTAAAACTATGTTATATTGGTATATTCATGGTATGATATGTTTAATACATGTTTTGGTATGTGTTGATTGCATAAAAATGGAAGAACAATCCATATTAACCTTTACCGGTAAAACCCTAGCCAAGCATGTTATGTTTTATGTTGTAACTTGAAATTTACAAGTTGGAAAATGGATTTTTATATCTAAAAAGCTAGATCTATGAGTTTTAAACAAAAACCCTTTTTGAACCTTTCAAAAATATTGAATAACAAAGAAGTTATAGCTTTTACCGCAAAACATGTCATTTTAAAACCCTAATGCACAATAGTCCACTTTGAGCCCAGTTTTCATGATCTATACATATCCAAAAATGTGTTTCAATGATGGAATATTGAATTTCAAGAAGATATGAATCCAACAAGACCAATTTGAGGTCATTTGGATTTGTAGATTTCATTTTATGCAAGTTTGAACAAAGGAGGTAAAACTCACAAAACAAAACACAAAGTAGCAAGCTTTCTGCATAAAATCCTTGGACGTGCCTAGGCGCCTAACTCAGCACTCCAGGCGCCACCTTGAGCGCCTAGGCGCCTGTGTGAATGCCTGGATCAGCTGACGTGGCCTGGGTTGGGTCGGGTCGTGCCGAAAATAATTTCAGGTCGGTTCGGGTCGATTTTGATTAATTAAATGGGTCGGGTAATGTTTTAAATATTAATATAATTAATATGAGACCCAAATAAAATAATTATTTATTATTTAAATAAATAATAAATAATAAAAAATATTTAAGGAAATTAATTATTATTTAAATAAAATAATAATTAACGATGATTAATTAGTTATTGTCTAATTGTTATTAAATAAAAAATAAAGGGAATTAAAAGAAATTAATTATTTATTATTTAATAATAAATAAAAAGAATTAAGAATAATTTATTGAAGTAATTAAAGTAATTAATTATTATTTAATAATAAATAAAGCAAATAGGTTCATCAATGGTTACTTAATTGTTGAATAAAGTTAATAAAATGATTATTTATTATTTAATTAATATTAAATAATAAATAAGGGTAATAACTAATAGATTATTATTTGGTTGATATTAAATAATAATTAAAGAAGAATTTGGATTTAATAATATAAGTAAATGAATTAAATATTATTAAATAATTAATAATATTAATAATGAACAAAATATTATTAAATGATTAATAATATTATAAGGTTAATAAAATATTATTAGATGATTAATAATATTAGATAATTAATAAAATATTATTAAATAGTTAATAATATTAAATAATGATTAAAATATTATTAAATGATTAATAGTATTAGATAAATAATAAAATATTATTAAATGATTAATAATATTCAAAGACTAATAAAATATTATTAAACTGTTAATAATATTAAATATGTGTGTAATCTATATTAAATATTTAATATAGGTTTTATGTGACTGAAATATTATCAAGCGATGATAATATTTTCTAAGTGTTTATATACCTTTAACTACATGATTATTTAGTTAAGTGTTAGAGGTGTAAGAAGTATAGAGGTTATCATATAAATGTATATATGATGTTAATTTAAAGATCAACTTGATTAATTGTTAGGTCTACTCAAAGAGAATTAAATTGAGTTGATTAGCAGTAGACTACGTACGAGGCAGGTTCTCCAAACCTTAACTTGTGTTTATTTTTGCAAGTTTCTCTAACCCTACTCAATTATTATTGAACAAGTTTCTATACTTGTATTTATTGTCAGAGCTTAAAGTGGTTTAATTATTTAAAATTATCCCACATCCATATTGTTTATAAAATCGTACTTAGTGCATTTGAAGCTTATTAGTTCTTGATTCATGAACTGTATTAAAAATGTCTAAAGCTAATAGTTCAGCTAGACATTGCGTTTCTAAATTCAATAACTTGAATACTTTTAAAAGCTTATCCAAACCATTGTTGGGTGCATATTTCTTTTATTAAGTTTGAGAATTGAACAACCCTAAGTTTAGGGGATTTTATGTCGCAAAACCGACTTTGGCGCCAGTTGACTAAATGTAATGCATATACAGCGGGTTAAATAGGCTGATCTCCTTGAAAACCAAAACTACTAAAAAGGTCAGAGGAAACTCTATTATACCCTTGTTAGTTCAGGGTCCTTAGTGGCCACTCAACATTTTAAGATTCAAATATTCTGTTTAATAAAATTTGAGTCTTGTTCCATTCACAATTGTTATATCTATTGTTGAAACCATTGATAACATCTCTTATTCATTCATGATATAATAAATCTCTATGATTGTTCTTAACTTGCTGAGCAAACTAGTTGCTTATTCTTGCTATATTATGAACCATTTTCAGATAAACCTGACTGCTCAAAGAAGGATAAAGGAAAAGGAAAAGTCAGAGCTTAAATTAGCTTAGGCATGCTAATAGATGTTTAAATATGTATTTACTGTTGATAAATCTTTTGTAATTCCTTATAATAGGAATTGTTTATGTTAAGGTTAATAGACCCTGGTATTGTAACCTTTTTGTAAGGAAACAATATGTATTATTCCACTAAGTTTAAATGCAATATATGTATTTAATTACTAGTAATGTATTGACCAGTAAGAACCAAACCCGAGGTTATGGAACCCGGATTTGGGGTCGTCACAGATCTTGTTGCTAACAAATGACTGTATGTAATTTTGGTTTGGAACGGAAGTAACAGATTGTAAAGTAACATTATAAATGGTTTTGTAATTATAATTTGCTTCATGATTTTCGAACAAAGGGTAGTGTTAATATATGTACTAGTCCGTACATATAGAATTATAAAAGTTTATATAATAATAATAATAATAATAATAATAATAATAATAATAATAATAATAATAATAATAATAATAATAATAATAATAATAATAATAATAATAATAAAATGAAATTGTAAAAGGGGTTATAAAAATGATGAAAAGAATATTTTTGCAAATGTACTTATATTTATTTTGTTTAATTTGTTGGACGAAAGGAGTGTAAAGAACTATATTTGGAATAAATTTTGGGGTATTACATTACTTAATTTAGGTACGAATTTCGTACTTCTTCAGCATTACTCTTATGAATTTTGGTTTGTCCAATTTGCTTCTCGTTTGAGTTCGTTATTGTTTCATAAATTCATATGATAGTTTGATTCAGGTACGGATTTCGTACTCAGCTCCTTTGATCATTTTTGTATTCGATATATCTCATTATATCTCGTCGTTTATATTTGTTTTCTTATATTTCATTGATACTCTGGATTAGAAGTTTGATCTTCTATATCTTGATTATATTCTGTAAATTGAATATCATTCCTTCAATTATAATTTGTACGTATTTCGTACTTCAGCGATATTCTTTCGAAAATTAAATTGTTCGTTTTGCTTCTCATTTTGAATTCGGATAATATCTCATATGATTATTATTTCTTAAATTCATTTGATAATTCGTTTGATTTTGGATATTCAAAAATTCGTATTTGTACTCCTTTGACTTGTTGAGCATATCTAATTTCGTATTTGGTCGTATATAGTAATTTATTATGATCATGTGTAGATATACATGTTAACGTATCTTTGGTTTTTGTATTTGTACATTTCTTCCGTTGACATGTACACTTAGAACCCTTTTGTTGGTATTGTGTCGCATGTGTTGTGACATGATATATTTGTTTTGTTAGATTATACCGTAGGGTATACCTGAGCTATAACCACCTGTGGGGGTACCACAGACATGTCCTTTTGGCACCGAGGCATGACACCTTCCGTGACGGTGTGATCAGTCCACGGCGTCTCCATTTTGTGTTTTGGTGGGCGATGGCCAAATTTAGTGTTTTGTTGTGGGAGGCGTATGGGTCGGCCCTAGTTTCTGTTCTGTTCCGCGGATTGGTGATGTTTGTGTCGAGCACACCTTTCCGATTTTGCATACATTTGGATTTGCAGTCTAATGTGTGCCTGCCTGTGTGGCAGTATTTTGACTTGTCTTTGTGACAAGGTATATTTCTGTTTTGTTCTGAGCTTGGTATGAAATAAACACAACCATTCAATTCAGCCTTTTATATTATTCAGTAGATCAGTTCAGTTCAGTAGATTAGTTCAGTTTAGTAGATTTTATTATTCAGTTCAGTGGGTCAATTTAGTCCAGTTTAGTAGATTTTATTATTCAGTTCAGTTGACTTTGTTAATCTCAGTTTGGTTCAGTTGATTTAGTTATTCGTTTCAGTTTAGTGCATGACGTTCTTCAATCGCTGTAATAACCATGAATTCTATTACTCATTGCAATTATAATTATTAAATAATTATCAATGAATTAAAAATTTTGTACTAATTAATTGTGAATTAAATAAATTGAATGCATATACTTGTGTATATATATATATATATTTATTAAATGCAATAAAGCAAGCCTAATTGGATTATATTTTAAATCCAAATGAGTTATTAAACTAGGTCAAACTAATTAACCTAGTAGTTCATATAATTAATTAAACCTTAGTTCATGTAATTAATTTAACAAGTCCAATGGTTAATTTACTTAAATGTAACATATGATAGTTAATATTAGCCCAATAGAATAAATAAATTGATCTCAAACAAATTAATTGAATGAGCCAAACTTATTTAAATCCTAAGTCCAAAGTGAAGCCCAATAAGAAGTTAAAATGTTGTTCAATTTATATATATATATATATATATATATATATATATATATATATATATATATATATATATATATATAGATGCATATATGCATATATAAACAATTAAAAATAAAGCAAAATTGGACAAATATTGAGGGGATTGCCGATAACTTTATTGGGAGGCCACTTGGGTAGCTTGTTGGCTCTTTGTTGCTTCATATACACAATTGGTTTTGGTAGTTCAACCACTCATGTCAATTACCTTGTCATTCTTCATGTAAATCCATCAAATAATAATCACAATTAGCCTCTTAATTGACCAATGCTAGTTGATTATAGAGTTAATAAAGTGTTACCAAAGTCCTATAAATAAGACCTCCACCAAGCTTTAATAGGTTGGTCATTTCATTTCCTAGAAATCCTAGAGAGAAAAAGGAGAGTTCTAGTGATAGTTGAGAGAAAAACACTTTGAGTGCGGAGGATATTGCTAGAAGAAGAGCTTGGTAGATGACATATAGACTTATAACTTACTTTGAAAGGAGAAGAAGAAAAGCACACTAGTCCAAGAGGTTCAAAAGTGCTCCAACTCTTCCTTAGTTCATTTTATGGTCTATATATGTGTTAAGTGGTCAAAAATATATTTTTAACCGATCAAAACTTGTTTTGATGATCCAGAAGTCTAAAACTATGTTATATTGGTAGATTCATGATTTGATATAGTTAATACATGTATTTTTATGTGTTGAATGCAAGAAATTAGAAGAAAATGTCCATATTGTGTTTTACCGGTAAAACCCTAGATGTCTATATGCTATATATTGTTGTACTTTGAAATGTACAAGTTGGAAAATTGATTTCTATGGCTAAAAAGTTACATATATGAGTTATAAAGAAAATCCAACTTGAATCTCTCAAAAATATGGAAAAATGAAGAAGTTATGGCTTTTACCGCAAAACATGTCATTTTAAAACCCTAATGCTCACAGTCCATTTTGAGCCCATTTTTCGTGATCTATACATATTCAAAAATGTGTTTCAATGATGGAATATTGTAGTTCAAGAAGATACAAATCCAACAAGACCAATTTGAGGTCATTTAAATTTGTAGATTTCATTTTATGCAAGTTTAAACAAAGGAGGTAAAAATCACAAAACAAAACACAAAACAGCAAACTTTCTGCATGAAATCCCTGGACCAGGGCGCCTAACTCAGCACTCTAGGTGCCATCTTGAGCACCTAGGCCCTGTGTGAGTGCCTGGGTCAGCTGACATGGCCTAGTTTGGGTCGGTTCATGCCGAAAATGATTTTGGGTCGATTTTGATTAATTAAATGGGTCGGGTAATGTTTTAAATATTAATATAATTAATATGGGACCCAAATAAAATAATTATTATTTAAATAAACTTTAAATAATAAATAATGTAAACTAAGAATATTTAAGGAAATTAATAATAATTAACAATGATTAATTAGTTATTTTTTAATTGTTATTAAATAATGAATAAAGGGAATTAAAAGAAATTAAATATTTATTATTTAATAATAAATAAAAGAAATTAAGAATAATTTATTGAAGTAATTAAAGTAATTATTTATTATTTAATAATAAATAAAGCAAATAGATTCATCAATGGTTACTTAATTATTAAATATAGTTAATAAAATAATTATTTATTATTTAATTAATATTAAATAATAAATAAGGGTAATAATTAATAAATTATTTTATTAGTTAATATTAAATAAAGAAGATTAAGGATTAATAATATAAGTAAATGAATTAAATACTATTAAATGATTAATAATATTAGATAATTAATTAAATATTATTAAATAGTTAATAATATTAGATAATAAAAAAATATTATTAAATGATTAATAATATTATAAGACTAATAAAATGTTATTAAATGATGAATAATATTAGATAAGTGTGTGATCTATATTAAATGTTTAATATAGGTTTTATATTATTGAAATATTATCAAGTAATGATAATATTTCTTAAGTGTTAATATACCCGTAAATCTATAATTATGTGGTTAAGAAAGATGTATAGATGTTATCATATGATGTATATATGATACTAATTTAAAGATCAACGGGATTAAATTGTTAGGTCTATTCAAAGAGAATTAATTGAATTGGTTAGCAGTACGTCGCAAACAAGGCACGTTCTCTAACCCTACTCATTTATTGTTGAACACGTTTCTATACTTGTATTTATTGTCAGAGATTGAAGTGATTTAATTATTTAAAATTATTCCACATCCATATTGTTTATAAAATCACACTTAGTGCATTTGAAGCTTAATAGTTCTTGATTCATGAACTGTATTAAAAATGTCTAAAGCTAATTTTTCAGCTAGACATTGCGTTTATAAATTCAGTAATCTTGAATACTTTTAAAAGCTTATCCAAACCATTGCTTGGTGCGGATTCTTATACTAAGTCTGAGAAATGAACAACCTTAAATAAGGAGATTTTATATCGAGAAACCGACTTTGGCGCCAGATGACTAAATATAATGCATATACAGCGGGCTAAATAAGCTGATCCCCTTGAAAACCAAACTACTGAAAGGGTCAGAGAAAACTCTATTATACTCTCGTTAGTTCAGGGTCCTTGGTGACCACTCAACATTTTAAGATTCAAATATTCATGTTCAATGAAATTTGAGTCTTGTTTCTTTCACAATTGTTATATCTATCGTTGAAAAACTTGATGTTATTTCCATTTATTCATGATATATTAAATCTCTATAATTGTTCTTAACCTTGTTGAGCAAACTAGTTGCTCACCCTTGCTATATCATGAACCATTTTCAGCTAGACCCGAATGCTCCAAGAATGACAAGGGAAAAGGGAAAACTAGAGCTTAAATTAAATTATGCATGTTAATTACATGTTTAATATGTATTTATTGTTGGTAAATCTTTTGTAATTCCTTAATATAGGAACTGTTTATGTTATGGTTGATAGACCTTGGGATTGTAACCTTTTTGTAAGGAACCCTTATGTATTATTCTGCGAAGTATAAATGCAAATTATGTATTTAATTATTAGTAAAGTATTGTATAGTGAGAACCAAACCCGAGGTTATGAAACCCGGATTTGGGGTCGTCACAGGTTGATATCAAAGCTGTAGGTTAGAAACGTTAGGATTGCGAAACCTAGGTTATAACCTTAGTATTAAACTCATATCGAATGCGTTAGGAGATGAATTGGGGAGATTCATCATGTTGTGTATTTTTGGAGGTGGATTGAGAAAATCCATCGAGCCTAAAATATCATTTCATTTCATCAATGAATATATTTTATTGTTGTACTGACATGTGTTATTTTTATGATATAGGATGACAGAGATCAGAGAGTCGAGTCACACTGCTGAGGAGGATTACATTGATATCCACATGGATACTGCACAGCCGTTGGTAGCTGCACTGATAGAGGATCTAGAATCTGATCCGGAGATGAGAGATCGTGAGGAGCCCATCAGAGGTGCAGTGATGAGGCCTTACAGTGAGGATATGGCAGAATCTGAGGAGTCTGAGGATGAGGAGTCAGCTGATGACATGGACACTACTGCCAGTGACATTATCGAGGGGTTGACTACGAGTAATGAGGAGCTGGAGGCAAGAGTCCAGTATTTAGAGGAGCAGAATCTGACCCACCAACATATGGAGGATCAGTATAAGGATGCAGCTTATCAGTTCTCTGGCGAGAACACAGAGCTGAAAGAGAGGATAGTAGGACTAGAGGATCAGGTGCATGAGTACGAGGATTCAGTGGAGCACTTTGGGGTGCTAACTCATCAGCTAGTAGATCAGGACGTCGAGCTGCAGGCCAAGTTGGCAGCGACCGAGGCTAGGTTAGCCGAAGTTGAGCTAAAGGTTCAGCAGGTTCAGGCAGAGAAGGTGATGTGATGTCGCAAGCACCCAAAAATAAAATCTTACTTTTGAAAAATAACTATGTAGTAGTGTAAGCAAGAGTCGATCCCACAGAGAATGATTAATTTAATCTTATGTTTTCGTAAATTAAAATTGGGGGGTTTTGTAATTAAAGAAATAATTTAATTAAAACTAATTAAAATAATTATGCAAGAAATAAATAAAAATAAAAAGCCTTGGTTTAAGTTAATATCCACCATCAAGAGTTTACAACTGATCACTGATGCAAGAATAACTCAATTCATATTTTGAAGATTCACCGTAGAAAGAACTACTCGCAGGTGGAATAATTTTTCTCCTCTCTCCTTAATTTTAGATAAGTAGAGCCACGTGGTCTAAATACCCTTACTATTAAACAACCCCCGGCACGTGCTAAAGATTTAATTTAATAGCAGCATAAAGAATTAGAGAGATCGTTGAACTAAACAACACAAGCCACGTATTTGCATTTAATTTAGATGAATATTCTTCCTAAGATAAAATAATCTTTTGATCTGCAAAACAATTATTAAACTTAGTTGCTTCACAAATAGCAGTAGATTAATATGAATAATAAACTAGTAGTAATCCTAGCAATTAAATAAATTAATCATAAAATTAAGCATAGAAGAATATTCAATAATCAAAATATAAATTGAACAATTAAAATAAATTAGATCTCGCAGTGTATAAATCTTGATGGCTTCAATCACTTAAACCAAGAAAAATAAATTAACTACTCATAAATATAAAGAACACTAAAGAATAGAAGAGAGAATTTTTATTCCAATGAGAGTTGTCTTTTACATTGTGTGTCAAGCCTCTATTTATAGGCTCCATAAACCTCCTAACTTGTCCAAACCCTAATAGGATTTACAATTAAAAATAAAAGAAAAGTAAAATAATTACTTTCCTAACCCTAGTTGGAATTAAAATCCAATTTGGAATCAAAAAATAACAAAATTCGCGAAATAATCTGATTTGGGAATTAACGCGCCAAACAAACAAGCCCTTCGCTACAGTAGACGCCGACGTCAGCCGCCCGCGCGCATTGCGCGACCAAAGCTCCAAAACGACGCCGTTTTTCCTCCGATTCTTGTTACTGTTCCGCTCTCGCGCGCATTGCGCGGACTCTCTGATGAAACGATGTCGTTTCATTTACCGGCCAAACCTTCCGCGCGCAATGCGCGGTCGCCTATTTTTTTGAAAATTACTAAAATGCCACCGGTGCTGGTTAATTACCATTTTAGCCTCAGATTCTTGCGAAATTTACAGAATTGCCCCCAAGCTTATTTTCCTACAAAATAAAATAATTAAAAATAAATAAAAATAATATAAAAATACAAAAAATCCTAAAAACACATAATAATAAATAAAACACCTAAAACACATAAATAAAAAGAAATATAAAAATACTATAAAATTACCTAAATTAACATAAATTAACTAAAATCCTATAAAACCTATTAAAACCAAAATGAGCTAAATAATTAAATATTTAAGCACACAATAAATATAAAAATTAAGTATTAGAGAATAAAAATATCGTATAATTTAACCCTATCAAATACCCCCATACTTGGCTTTTTGCTCGTCCTCGGGCAAAACAAAAATAAAAGCTATAAAATTAAAACTAATAACCAAACAACTTACTTTAACTCAAAGAAAATTTCAAACCCATGCAAAATCTAGAACTTTAACATATTTATCAATTCTACTTTACTCAAGACCTTTTGTGTGTGTGTGAATCCAAATGTATCAAACTAATTAAAACTCAAATAAGTCTAGGTTATTAATTACCTTATAAAAGATATATAATAAAACTCAATATATTTATTTTTTAAATCACTTTCAGCTAATACAGACAAATATAAATCAGAAGATCAAAAGGTTTTTAATCAATGAAACGTACTAGGATTATCAATTTTTTCTTTCAAATATATTTTTTCAATTTTTTTCTTTTAATGGGTGCATTTTATGCTCCATCCCATTTTTTTTCTTTCTCTCTTTTTTTTTCTTTTCATGGTGAGTGCATTTTATGCTCCATCTCACCAGCGAGTGCGTTTTACGCTCAATCTCGCATTTTCATGTGTTTATGAGTGAGTGCGTTTTACGCTTCATCTCAACCCACCACATAATTTTTTTCAATAATAATCCTAGAAAAATTACCTAAATCATCTCCTCCAAATTATATTTTGCCTTATATTTTCACTTCAAATAATGATAAAAAAAAATATAGAGTTCAAAAATATCTTCCATAAGCATTTAACCATATAAACTTTCTCTTCATTAAAACTAGCTCAAACAAATGGATATAAGTGCATAAGAATTTAAAAGATCTCAAACAAAGTAATAATCAATAAAAAGTCAAAAACTCAAACTAAGCAAAAATTTATCCTTTTTCCGAGAGTTATTAAATAAAAATTTTTTTTTTTTTATCATTGGCTAAAAATTAAAATTTAATTTAATTCATTGCTCGAGTGACACATCCTAAAAATAAAAAATAAAAATTACCCTATTTTCGTAGGAAACACGGTTACACTTAGCATGTGTAACAAGCCTTTGAACCCCAAGGTTACCCAAGTGGACGAGTTTTGTCTCGTGAGGGTTTGCAGTGAATATACCTACAAAATTCAAAATTTCAAATTTTTTAAAATTTCCTAAAATTTTCAAAATATGACCTGAAATAAATAAATAAATAAATAAAAATCCTAAAAATAACGAAAATCCTAAATCCCTTCCCCCACACTTAAAATTTACATTGTCCCCAATGTAAAGTAAAATGCAAAGAAAAAGACAAAAATAAATATAAAAAAAAAGGGAAAAGAAATGCAAATTTGTTTTCTTGGGTTGCCTCCCAAGCAGCGCCTTTGTTTATCGTCATTGGCTCGACTTCATGCTCAAACACTACGGCACTCCAATTTCATGAATTTTTAGTACCCCATCCATCACATTATTCTTCATCGGTAGATTATCTTGGATTTGATATGAATGCTCCACTCCCTCTTTAACAAACAAATATGGGATATAAGTAGAGAAAATCTTCAAATTTAGGATGTGATTCTGCAAAACAAAAGATAAAGATTTATTATGAGTAACAGGTAATGGAATGGAATGTGCTATATAATTATCTAAAATCACTGGCAAAGAATTTAATGCAGCTTCAGCTTTCTTCAAATCTAATTTCAGCTCATTTTCTTCTTCTTTCTCTAACTCCAAATTGTTAGTAATTGCAATATCTAAATTTTCCTTGTTTATTTCCTCAACAACTTCCTCCACCTTAGACATGTCGTCATAAAAAATAACATCATCATCTACATTAACACTGTCTGCTTCATTGATGTTATTTTCTTCCTCTTGCTTTGATGATGGAGATATTGTCTTTTCTGGATCTTCTACATCGTTACCACTGCTTAACACTTGTGCACTTGTATTCTTCATTAGATTATCCACCATTTGAGAAGGTATTTGCTCAAAACTTTGCTCCTCCAATTGATCGATTGTCGTTTGTTCCATTAGAGTACCAAAACGCTGAATAATTGCATTATTTTCCAGAATACTGGCATTCATGTCTTGTTGAAATTGCAAATTATCCTGTTTAAATTGTAAAGTGTTAGCTTCCATTAATTTAAGCATATCTTCTAAAGACATATCAGAATAAAGTGATTGACCCTGTTGTGGTTGGGGATATGACTGCATGTATTGTTGATAACTTGAGGAATGCTGATTTGTGGGCGGATTCATTTGTGGATTCTCATAGCCAAAATTAGAATGATCCCTCCATCCTGAATTATACGCGTTTGAATAGGGATCACATCTCCATTGGGGTTGACTAGGGAAACCACTTGTTATATTGACTTGTTCATAGGACTCCTCTCGAAAAATAGGGCACATATTAGTCGGATGTCTTACCACCGCGCAAATCCTACAAGCTTCCATTGGTTGTGTACGATCTGCAACCATTTGATAAACAAGAGAAGTTAGATCATTAATTTGTTGCTTAAGAGAAGCAATTTCTACCTCCTCAACATAATTAGAGGCTGTCATGACTTCCTTCCTTAACCTGCACAACTAAATTAAATTATGAAAATATAAAAAAAATAAAAATAAAAAATTAGTAAATTAAATGCATATTTACAAAAGCACAAAATTAAATTAAAATCATTCCCCGGCAACGACGCCAAAATTTGATGTGATGTCACAAGCACCCAAAAATAAAATCTTACTTTTGAAAAATAAATATGTAGTAGTGTAAGAAAGAGTTGATTCCACAGAGAATGATTAATTTAATCTTATGTTTTCGTAAATTAAAATTGGGGGGTTTTGTAATTAAAGAAATAATTTAATTAAAACTAATTAAAATAATTATGCAAGAAATAAATAAAAATAAAAAGCCTTGGTTTAAGTTAATATCCACCATCAAGAGTTTACAACTGATCACTGATGCAAGAATAACTCAATTCATATTTTGAAGATTCACCGTAGAAAGAACTACTCGCAGGTGGAATAATTTTTCTCCTCTCTCCTTAATTTTAGATAAGTAGAGCCACGTGGTCTAAATACCCTTACTATTAAACAACCCCCGGCACGTGCTAAAGATTTAATTTAATAGCAGCATAAAGAATTAGAGAGATCGTTGAACTAAACAACACAAGCCACGTGTTTGCATTTAATTTAGATGAATACTCTTCCTAAGATAAAATAATCTTTTGATCTGCAAAACAATTATTAAACTTAGTTGCTTCACAAATAGCAATAGATTAATATGAATACTAAACTAGTAGTAATCCTAGCAATTAAACAAATTAATCATAAAATTAAGCATAGAAGAATATTCAATAATCAAAATATAAATTGAACAATTAAAATAAATTAGATCTCACAATGTATAAATCTTGATGGCTTCAATCACTTAAACCAAGAAAAATAAATTAACTACTCATAAATATAAAGAACACTAAAGAATAGAAGAGAGAATTTTTATTCCAATGAGAGTTGTCTTTTACATTGTGTGTCAAGCCTCTATTTATAGGCTCCATAAACCTCCTAACTTGTCCAAACCCTAATAGGATTTACAATTAAAAATAAAAGAAAAGTAAAATAATTATTTTCCTAACCCTAGTTGGAATTAAAATCCAATTTGGAATCAAAAAATAACAAAATTTGCGAAATAATCTGATTTGGGAATTAACGCGCCAAACAAACAAGCCCTTCGCTACAGTAGACACCGACGTCAGCCACCCGCGCTCATTGCGGGGCCAAAGCTCCAAAACGACGCCGTTTTTCCTCCGGTTCCTGCTACTGTTCCGCTCTCGCGCGCATTGCGCGGACTCTCTGATGAAACGACGTCGTTTCATTTATCGACCAAACCTTCCGCGCGCAATGCGCGGTCGCCTATTTTTTCAGAAATTACTAAAATGCCACCGGTGCTGGTTAATTACCATTTTAGCCTTAGATTCTTGCGAAATTTTTCAGAATTGCCCCCAAGCTTATTTTCCTACAAAATAAAATAATTAAAAATAAATGAAAATAATATAAAAATAAAAAAAATCCTAAAAACACATAATAATAAATAAAACACCTAAAACACATAAATAAAAAGAAATATAAAAATACTATAAAATTACCTAAATTAACATAAATTAACTAAATTCCTATAAAACCTATTAAAACCAAAATGAGCTAAATAATTAAACATTTAAGCACATAATAAATATAAAAATTAAGTATTAAGGAATAAAAATATCGTATAATTTAACCCTATCAGAAGGCCGCCATCCGTGCTTATTGGCAGGAGGCGATAGAGGACAGGATAGAGATGGAGACTTAACGGGATGTCGTACATGGTCAGATGCTAGAGCTGGAGGAAGAGGTTCGTGAGAAGCGAATGAGGACGGATAGGCTTAGCTATGTCTATCGATCTTCATTCGGTAGATTTCAGAGCAGGGTGCACTACTACCCAGCTGAGGAGGGCCAGTCTATGCACACCATCAGTAGGAACGTGGTGAAGGCCATTGGGGATGAGGAGTATGATGATGCGATCTGTAGGGGGATGCACAGTCATTTGTATTAGATATTTTCTGATGATGTATGTATATAGATGCAGTAGAACCCAACTTTTGTTTGATTAGAGAGTTAATATGTCAGTAAATCCCAACTCTAAGAAGTTGTAGGATATATTAGTAAAGATCCCATCTTTTGTTGCTTCTCAGGGATAGAAGCATGTTAGAGTTTATGCCCTAGAGGCTAATTATTTGATGTAATTGCTTAACATTTTTGATATTATATTTGATTAAATGGATTATTTTATTATGATTTCATTTACTGCGTTATATAAATGTTAACATAATAAAAGCCCTTAGAATAATGATACGAATTATATAGCTTTAAGTATGTGACTTGAACATGAGATTATATAATTATAATTAGTATCATTGCTCTTAAATGTCCCTAGTCGAGTATCATTGTTAATGGGACAACAATGATGCATTGAGACTAGTATGTGGATTGACTGATGGCCAAATCTCATTGGTCATAAATATATTAGATATTTGAGTCAATGCATAGGTACATGTTAGAGAACAATGTACTGGACTGACCCACCATGAGAATTCTACATGGAGCATTATGCAAAGTGTCATAAGAAATTCTTATAGTGACAATGATGTAATGATCCTCCGACCTGAAGTCACTATATTATTACACGAGAATTTGTGTACTTTGATATCATCAAATGTCACCTTTAATAGGGTGGACAATAAAGGTGATTATTGGGTACATCATGAATCGTGTGAGGAATATGAGTGATCTAGATGGAATTTAGCCCTCCTATATATTAGGGGTGATATCCATAGGCCTCTTGATTGAGTAGGACTATGAAATGCATGGCCATGCTCAAATATTGATTTGTTTCATATAGTCTACTCATTGATCAAGAAAACTCAAATTAAATTATGAAGAGTATGACACATTCCATGCCTCGAGTTTAATCTAGGATATAAGGTTAAAAGGATTAAATTACATTGAAACATTGGTCACGAAAAGGTTGTATCGAATCACCGATCTTATTATTATTTGGGTAGCAGTGATGCATTACTAGATGCCGCTGACTGTTTATAATTTTATAATATGATTTTAAAATTATTGTCAACATAATAATAACCTATAGGGTCACACACTTAGAATGTAATTAAAAGGGAATTAATTTAAATTATAAGTATTTTAAATATGTCAATATGATTGATAGTATTTAAAAATTACGAATTTAAATTAATAGGATAATTTGTATATATGTATATTAATTAAGTAAGACTTAATTAAAATATAATATATATAAATTCGGATTTTATTTTTCTATTTATTTTAGGTTTTAGTTAATTCCTATTAACTACTATATATATGATATATCAGTAGTCTAAAAGTCACGTAAGGAAAAACTAAAACCCTAGCTGCTTTCAGAAAGAGGCTAGAGAGAAAAATAGATTAGAAATTCTGATCTTGGTGGCTAGTACCGCAGATCCCTTTTGCTGCAAATCGTGTGACGGTTCGCGGAGCGTTCGTGTGGATACTGTAGAGACGCAGTCGCTGGATTGCGTTGAAGATTCGAAGCCGTTTCAGAATTCCATAGTCTCCTGCCCATCTCGAATAATCGGTAAATAATCTAAACTTCTGGATTAATCTGTTTTCGCATGGATCCTGTTTTAGGGTTTCAATTTTTTTTTAAATTCCGCTGCTTTCACTGTGTTGAAACCCTAACAGTGGTATCAGAGCTACTTGCGAAACGATTTATTCACATTGTGTGTTTTTATTGTATTCGATATATATGATGTATGATGATGCATGTTTACCGATCTGAAATTGAATATATGATCTTCTGCATGTTTGGGTATTCTGGAAATCTATAATATATATGCATGTTTACGGATCCGAAATTGAATATATGATATTCTGCATGTATGGTTATTCAGGAAATCTATAATATATATGCATGTTTACGGATCTGAAATTGAGTATATGATATTCTGCATGTATGGTTATTCTGGAAATCTGTAATATATATGCATGTATATGATTTCTGTTAATCGTATTTTATAAGGTGGAAGAACAATACAACTTCTGTCCTAATTGGATTAGAAGTATGAAGATTCGGTTTAATATGATTAAACGAAACTGGACATATATGATATGTTCTAGGTGTATTGTTCTGGGTATATTGTTTAATATGGCATATTGTATATGATTCTGGAATTGTTTCAGAGATTCATATACAATCTGCATGGCAGATTATATATGATTTTGGAATTGTTTCCGAGATTCGTATACAATCTGCAATTCAGGAATTCTACAATACAGATTGTAGTTCAGGAATTCTACAATACAGATTCGTATACCACCTCTAGGGGGGGAGTCCCCCCCTTGGACCCCCCCGCCGTAGCGCACGATGGTCGTGACCCCAAATATTATTTATAATTTTCTTTAAATGATATACATTGTGTTATGTGCTTATTGTGATATGCATGGTGCACAATTATAGCCCTTTTGACCCATAGGATTAGTGGTTTTTGGTTTTTGAAATACGGCTTGCATGTCGTGCCTTTCTATAAATTCTAATGTAATATTCTCTTCTCATCTAAATCCCCTCGAATGTAACTCAAGGTTTCTTTATAACATGTAATGTACAAGTGTAATCAAGAAGACAAGATGACGATGGAGAGGAGACACACGTGAACGAGGAAGGTCCAACGAAGCTACTATTTTGAAGACCTTTTACCACCTTAGACTGACCTTCAATCTTTTCATTAGCTTGCCAGGATTGACATAAGGTTGAGCCATAACTGTGACACGTTTAATTTTTGCACTTTATTTATGCTTGTATACGATATGTTATGATAAATAACGTGCATGCTTAATAAGATTAAAATTGGTGAGATCTAAATTAATTAATAAAATCCCTCATAAAATTATTAAGTCTAAATCAGATGCCTTCCAATTGAATGACACTCATCAAGACCTTGATCAATGAATGTAGGTTTGCCAAAGCAAAGTACCCCATTTATCTTGGTAAGATGCGATAGGATAATTGTGATATCCAAAATGTTAAAATCATTGGGCCCGACTTAACTAAGTTATCTCAATAGGATTGTGGACTTAGAGGCATAGAGTTTGGTAGGTACCATTAGATGGACTAGAACAAATGTTGTTCACCAAACTATCTAAGAGTTATATATGATATAATTGAAAAATGGTTGTCTACCTAAATAATTATGTTTTAAGAGATTAGCCAAAGCTAACTTAAGGCGTAATGAAATATGGATCTTAGCTCACTAGAAAGATTTAATAGGAAATGCTTTCCGAATTAATGGTGAGGGCTATTAATTTGATTAAAATAGTGCGAGGTATATTTGGAATGTACTATTATCAATTACATAATATCAAAACTCTGCAATTTGACTTATTATTTTTGCACTTATAAATTGTAGATATCAATGGCAACCAACAACACAAATAGTCTTTCACTACGATCAGTCCTTGAGAAGGAAAAGTTGAGTGGAATTAATTTCCTAGACTGGCATAGGAACTTGAGGATTGTCCTCAAACAAGAGCGCAAGCTCTATGTCCTTGATGGGCCCATTCCTGCAGCACCAGCTAATACTGCACCACGTGCAGAGCATAATGCTTATAAGAAGCATCAAGATGATGCTCTGGACGTGAGTTGTCTCATGCTAGCAACTATGAACTCTGAGCTTCAGAAGCAACATCAGTTAATGGATGCTTATGAGATGATCGAGCATCTCAAGAAATTGTTTGCAAGGCATGCTCGACAGGAGAGGTATGATACAAGCAAGGCGTTGTATCACTGCAAGATGGGTGAACGTGATCCAGTTGGTCCACATGTTCTGAAAATGATTGGGTATATTGAGTACCTTGCTAGGTTGGGTTTTCCGATTACTGCGAAAGCCCAAACTGATCTAGTTTTACAATCTTTGAACAACAGCTACTCGCAATTTGTCATGAATTACCTCATGAATGAAATTACGAAACCACTTACTGAGTTGTTGAGCATGTTAAGAACTGCCGAGAACAACATGAAAAAGGCAGGACCCGATCCCATAATGATGGTACAAAAGGGGAATGCTAAGGGAAAAGGGAAAGACAAGAAGAAGATAGGATCTAAATCTGGTGCCAAACCCAATTTCAAAAACAAACAGGCTTTAAAACCTAAAGGTGGGGTAGCTAAAGAAGGTGATTGTCACTTTTGTGGAAAACCTGGACACTGGAAAAGGAATTGTCATGCATATCTAGAAGAACTGAAGAAAAAGAAAGGAAGTACGACTTCTGATTCAGGTATATATGTTATAGAAGTCAATTTGTCCACTTCTACATCATGGGTATGTGATACTGGATGTGGTTCTCACATTTGTGTTAATGTGCAGGAACTCCGAAGGAGTAGGACTTTGGCGAAAGGAGAGGTTGACCTACGAGTTGGGAATGGAGCAAAAGTTGCTGCACTAGCCGTAGGAACTTATCATTTATCTTTGCCCACTGGGCTAGTATTAGAGTTAGAAAATTGTTATTTTGTGCCTGCTATGAGCAAAAACATTATTTCTGTTTCTTGTTTGGACAAGAAAGGTTTTTCGTTTTTAATAAAAAACAACAGTTGTTCATTTTACTTAAATGAAATATGTTATGGTGTTGCGCAATTGTTTAATGGTCTTTATATTCTTGCTTTAGAGATGCCTATCTATAACATAAATACAAAACGATTTAAATCAAATGATTTAAATCCGACATATCTCTGGCACTGTCGTTTAAGCCATATAAATGAGAAACGCATATCCAAACTCCATAAAGATGGATTTTTGGATTCATTTGATTTTGAATCATATGAGAAATGCGAGTCTTGTTTATTAGGCAAGATGACTAAAGCCCCTTTCACTGGTCATAGTGAAGGGCTAGTGATGTATTGGGACTTATACATAGTGATGTATGTGGACCCATGAGTTCATTAGCAAGAGGTAGGTTCTATTACTTCATTACATTTACTGATGACTTCAGTAGATATGGATATGTGTATCTTATGAGACACAAATCCGAATCCTTAGAAAAGTTCAAGGAATTCAAGAATGAAGTTCAAAACCAATTTGGCAAAAGCATAAAAGCCCTTCGATCCGTTCGAGGTGGTGAATACTTAAGCCAAGATTTTGATGACCTTCTAAAGGAGTGTCGTATTATATCACAATTTACTCCACCTGGAACACCACAATGGAATGGTGTGTCTGAGAGGAGGAATCACACCTTGTTGGACATGGTACGATCAATGATGAGTCATGCATATCTTCCAATAAGCTTCTGGGGTCATGCCCTAGAGACAGCTGCATTCACACTTAACCGTGTTCCTACAAAGACGGTTCAAAAGACACCATATGAGATGTGGACTGGGAAACATCCTAGTATGTCGTTCATGAAGATTTGGGGTTGCGAGGCATTTGTAAAACGTCTGGCTTCTGACAAGCTCGGACCAAAATCTGACAAATATAATTTTGTGGGATACCCTAAGGAAACAAAAGGGTATTATTTCTACAAACCTTCTGAGAACAAAGTGGTTGTTGCTCGAACTGGTATTTTTCTAGAAAGAGAATTTGTCTCTAAAGGAAACAGTGGGAGGAAAGTAGAACTCGAAGAAATTCGTGAACCACAAAATATCATTGAACCTGAGTTGGAACATGAGCAGGAACCACAAGATATTGGGGAAAGTGAACCTGCTCAAATTACACAAGGCATTCGTAGATCTAGTAGGACACGCCAAGAGCCCGAGAGATATTACGGATTTCTTGTGACTCAAAACGGCGATGTGATGCTCATAGATCAGGATGAGCCTGCTTCCTACCAAGAAGCTATGAATGGACCAGATTCTGAGAGATGGCTTGAAGCCATGAAATCTGAGATGGACTCCATGTATACTAACCAAGTATGGACTTTGGTTGATCCACCCGAAGGAGTAAAACCAATCGGGTGCAAATGGGTTTTCAAGAAGAAAATCGACATGAATGGTAATGTACAAACCTATAAAGGCCGACTGGTATCAAAAGGTTTCAAACAAGTTAAAGGTGTTGACTATGATGAAACCTTCTCTCCAGTGGCAATGGTTAAATCCATCAGGATCTTACTTGCTATTGCAGCATTTTATGATTACAAAATCTGGCAGATGGATGTCAAAACTGCTTTCCTCAATGGAAATCTCCTTGAGGATGTGTAAATGACACAACCTGAGGGTTTTGTCACTCCAAAGGATGCTGGAAATGTATGTAAGCTGCAGCGATCCATTTATGGATTGAAGCAAGCCTCTCGGAGTTGGAATCTTCGATTTGATGAAGCAGTCAAAGAGTTTGGCTTTATAAAAAATGAAGATGAACCTTGTGTATATAAGAAGGTTAGTGGGAATCAGATTGTATTCCTGGTATTATATGTAGACGACATATTAATTATTGGGAATGACATTCCTTCCTTACAGGCTGTAAAAACATGGTTAGGAAAATGTTTCTCCATGAAAGATTTGGGTGATGCAACCTACATTTTAGGTATCAAGATCTATCGAGATAGATCGAGAAAAATGCTTGGCCTAAGTCAAAGTACATATATTGATAAAGTGTTGAAACGGTTCAGCATGCAAGAGGCAAAAAGAGGACATTTACCCACGACTCATGGTGTAAAGATCTCTAAGGCCCAATGTCCTAAATCACAAGATGATGAGGAGCGTATGAGAAAGATCCCTTATGCTTTGGCAATTGGATCTATCATGTACGCAATGATATGTACTCGTCCGGATGTTTCGTATGCTTTGAGCATGACGAGCAGATACTAGTCGAATCCAGGTGAAGGTCACTGGACAGCAGTCAAGAATATCCTCAAGTACCTGAAAAGGACTAAGGATTCATTCTTGGTATATGGAGGTGAAGATAAACTGGCAATAAAGGGTTACACAGATGCTAGTTTCCATACTGACAGTGATGACTATAAGTCTCAGTCAGGTTTTGTGTTTTGCATTAATGGTGGTGCTGTTAGCTGGAAAAGTTCGAAGCAAGAGACAGTAGCCGATTCTACAACAGAGGCTGAGTATATTGCTGCTTCTAGTGCAGCCAAGGAGGCTGTATGGATTAAAAAGTTCGTCACTAAACTTGGTGTTGTTCCAACCATTGTTGATCCAGTTGAGTTATACTGTGATAATGATGGAGCTATTGCACAGGCTAAGGAACCCAGATCTCACCAACGATCCAAGCATATACTTAGGCGGTACCATCTCATCCGTGAAATCATTAATAGAGGAGATGTACATATATGCAGAGTGCCAACAGATAATAATGTTGCAGATCCACTAACCAAGGCTTTGTCGCAGCAGAAGCACGAATGTCACACTAGTTCCATGAGTATTAGATATATGAGTTGTGACGCCCCCAAATCTGGGCCCACACAGCCCAAACTTGAGTCGTCAAAAGACTACAACAAAATTATTACAACAAAGCACAACGTACAACAATACAGTGTATAATAATACACAACTAAATCTTCACTATTATTGCCACACTATTTTACAAAACGTGAAGACTATGATAACTATTCCTCGGACCCTCACTCCATTCCCCGGCTAGACCCTGTTATGTTTTCATCTCCTGTTGAAAAACAATGGAACAAAAGAAAGGGTGAGCTCAAATAGCCCAGTAAGAAATATCATGACTAAGATAATGACGAATAAATTATCATTAGCCTTCAACAGTTGAGTTCTTGATAGAATACAATAGACTACAAGGTTTATATCAAAAACTGCAGTTAAATTCTTAAACAACGTTCAGATCAATAATAGCAGCGGAATGAGTAATCTATTAGAAGAATAATGCAGACTATAATGTCCACTCGGTTCTCTTTTTAGGAAAAACATCATCAACTTTTATCATCTGAAATATCATTAGTCAAGATAATACAAATTCACAGTTCCTGATCATAATCATGCACATCAACAGTTCATCTTTGTACTACGGGCCAAAGATATTCAATATAGCACCAACGGTCATGATTATACCAGATTCAGCCTTTGGTCATAATCATACCAAACAACAGTTCATCTTTGCACTACGGGCCAAAGAGAACATTCACCACGTGCCATAAAAGACACCGAACAGATGTATCGCCTTTAACCTATTATATCGCCTTTAACCTATCATCTGTTCAACAAATATATCACATCTGTGCCCCCGGCCACAGATATTCACAACAGCTTGATTTTTGGATGATTAGAATGATATAAATGATGAACAGAAGAAATAGGATAACAATAAGTATTGGAAGTTTACTTTGTACAGATTCAAATAATGTCCAAATTGTCAACATGATGTGGAGTGAAATTTAAAAATGATATTCAAGATCCACAGTTCAGAATAACGGTTACAATTCAATAGAAAGGTTCACGTAAATAGGAAGGTTCAGTTGAAATAATGAAGTTCAACTATTATGGAACATATAATATTTTCAGGAATTATAGAAGCAATAGTTCCATAATAAATTTCGATTTAGGAGTATGAAAGAAAATAATATCCCTTACCGTAGCAGGTTTGATTAACAAAAGGTGAAGGAAATTAATACAAAGGGTTATTCACCAACAGGCGGCAATCCGCTCCGTAAGGTTATTCCCACAATTTAATAGAATTTGAGTACAAAGAGTTATTCACCAAACAGGCGGCAATCCGCTCCGTAAGGTTATTCTCAGAGATTAATAATGAATGAATACGAAAGGTTATTCACCAACAGGCGGCAATCCGCTCCGTAAGGTTATTCCCACAATTTAATACATGGAAATAAAAGGCACGTCTTATGAGTAAGGAAGAAACAATATTATTATCGAGAATCAAATAATGATAATCCCTTACCATAGTATGTTTGAATAATGGAAGATGAAAAAGATGGTATCCCTTACCGTAACACGTGACTGGATATTGATTTAAATGAGGTTGATTAACTTGAACAGTACACGTATACTTATAGATCTTCACAAATACTCAAGATGACTTAAGCACACTTAGAGAGAACTTTCACAAGAAGTATTTAGAGAGAGAAAGAAAGAACAAGTAAGGAAGTTTATGAAAAATCCTTAAGTTAAGGCTTCTATTTATAGCCAAAAATCTTATCATTCATTTAATCTAAACCATTCATTTAAAGATCATCTTTTAATCTACACCATCCATTTCAAATATTATATTATCTTTAATCTACACCATTCATTTCATATCACCTAATAATCACTTAACTTTATATTATAAACAAATCAATTTAATTATTCAACAATAATTCACACTTTAATCTACACCATTCATTTCATATCACCTAATAATCACCTAACTTTATATTATAAACAAATAACTTTATCAATTCAATTATTATGACTAATTGTTATAAATACAGTATAGTTAGCTCTTAGATATCAAGTCAATAAATTAATGAAATACAACTGTTTAAATAACATCATAATAGAGATAACAATAATGTAAAATAAAGCATACGTTACTGTGTAATGACAATTATTGATTCAATAATGTGAATTACTGTGCATATGTTACTGTGACAATTATTAGGTTCAATAATTTTAAAAACAGTGCAACAACAATTATTGACTCAATGATATAAAATACAGTGTAATGACAATTATTAAATCAATAATGCAAAATACTGTGTAACAACAATTATTGAATTGATAATATAAAATATTATGCAGTGACAATTATCGATGAAATGATGCGTAACAGTTACGGTGTCAATTATCAGACCAATAATATGAGACACTATGCAATACCGTGTGTTACTGTAGAGTACCGTGTGCTACAGAAAATACCATAAACTACCGTATGCTACTATTCTTTTATCACCGGTATTTTAACAGTTCCGTTGACTATTTTTATTTAAAAAGGTTACTTCTGTCGTTTTCTATATCCGACAAATATTCCGTTGTGGGGTCCACCAATAATTTGTTATTTCGGCGCCGTCGGACCAAACGAATAATCGTCGGACCAAACGAATATTGTCCGACAAAGCGAATATTGTCCGACAAAATAAAATTTGCACATAACATCCTTAACTTTTAACTTTATCGATTTAACCACTTACTGTTTAAAAAAAATATCTATATGAAGAAAAATTAAATTTTGTATTTCATAAAATTCGGGGTCTTACAACCTCCCCTCCTTATGAAATTTCGTCCCCGAAATTGACGTACCTGACATATCGAAGAGGTAAGGATACTTAGATTTCATCTCAGATTCTAGCTCCCAGGTCATTTTCTCAGTATCTTGGTTCCTCCATAAAACCTTAACTTGAGGTATAACCTTTGAGCGTAGGATCTGCTCCTTCTTATCCAGGATCTTAACAGGTGCCTCCTCGTATGTTAAATCCTCTGCTATAACGTCTGGTTCTAACTCAATGACGTGGTTTGGGTCCTTCACATATTTACGTAACATAGATATGTGAAAAACGTTATGGATGCGAGACATACTTGGTGGTAGGGCTAGTCTGTAGGCTACGGTTCCTATTCGATCGAGAATTTCAAATGGGCCAATAAATCGAGGGTTGAGCTTTCCTCTCTTTCCGAATCTCGTAACCCCTTTCCATGGAGAAACACGTAAGAATACATGATCTCCGACGTTGAAACTTTCGTCTCTCCGATGAAGATCAGCATAACTCTTTTGTCGTTCTTGTGCGGTCTGTATTCGTTGTCGGATCATTTGGATCTTTTCGGTCGTCAAGCGTACCAACTCGGGTCCCAACAATTTTGCTTCTCCTACCTCATTCCAACATATTGGAGAGCGACACTTCCTTCCATACAATGCCTCGAATGGAGCCATGCCTATGCTTGCTTGGTAACTGTTGTTGTAAGAAAATTCCACCAATGGCAAGTACTTATCCCAACTTCCTTTGAAGTCTAATACACAAAGTCTCAAAAGATCTTCGAGGGTCTGGATCGTCCTTTCCGATTGTCCGTCCGTTTGAGGATGGTATGCAGAACTAAAACGTAGTTCAGTGCCCATAGCTTTTTGTAGACTGATCCAAAAGCGTGAAGTGAATCTAGGATCCCGATCAGAAACTATGGAAACTGGCATGCCATGCAATCTCACGATCTCATTTATGTACATACCGGCAAGACGTTCAAGTGAAAAATTTTCTCGTATAGGCAAGAAATGAGCAGATTTGGTCAATCTATCTACGATCACCCAAATTGCATCTAAGCCTTGAGAAACTTTTGGAAGACCCGTCACGAAGTCCATATGGATGTGTTCCCACTTCCATTCGGGAACTTCAAGTGATTGTAATGGACCTTTAGGAACTTGATGCTCTGCCTTGACACGTTGACAAGTTAGGCACCTTGAGATAAACTCTGCAATCTCTCTTTTCATATTGTTCCACCAAAATGTATGTCGAAGATCTCGATACATCTTGGTACCTCCTGGGTGGATTGCAAACGGCGTGTTGTGTGCCTCCATCATGATTTTATGCTTTAATTCAGGATCGTTAGGAACACAGAGTCGAGAGTTGACTCGAAGTATTCCTTTCTCGTCGATTCTTGCTTCGGGAATGGCACCTTCTTGTACTTTCTTTATCATGTTTATCAGTTCCGGATCGGTAGCTTGAGCAGCTTTAATTTTATCGATTAAAGTTGGTTCTACTCGCACGTGAGCAATCTTCGAGCGGGTCCCTGGTGTCTTTAGCTCTATCTCCATCTTTTGCAAGTCGTACAAAATACACTTTTGTGTTGTCAGCAGTGCACTTGTACTTGCATAAGATTTTCTGCTCAAAGCGTCAGCTACAACGTTCGCCTTTCCCGGGTGATACTGGATTGTGTGGTCATAATCCTTTAACAGCTCAAGCCAACGTCGTTGTCGCATGTTGAGTTCCTTCTGGGTGAAGAAATACTTGAGACTTTTATGATCCGTATAGATATCCACTTTTTCTCCGTACAAGTAGTGTCTCCAGATCTTCAACGCGAAAACGACTGCTGCGAACTCTAGATCATGAGTAGGATAATTTTTCTCATAATCTTTGAGTTGTCGAGAGGCATAGGCTATAACCTTTCCATGTTGCATAAGGACACAGTCTAGACCTTTGCCAGAAGCATCGCTGTAGAAAACAAATTCTCCTGATCCTGATGGTATGGTCAGAACAGGAGCTGAAACAAGTCTCCTCTTGAGTTCTTGAAAACTCTTCTTGCATTCCTCGCTCGATATAAGTTTTGTACTAGAATGAATGATACCGATATCTAGTAATTAAACTTTCAACTCTTGGTGTTCTATGGGAGCCATTTGGTATGGGACTTTAAAAATGGGCTTAGTGCCGGGTTCAAGATCGATACAGAATTCAATTTCACGGTTTGGGGTAAGCCAGAAAGTTCCTCAGAAAAAACGTCAGGAAACTCATTAACAATGGGAATATCATTCAAGTTTGACGTGTTTTTGTTCAAATCAGTGACATGAGCTAAAAAGGCTTGACATCCGTTTTTCAATAAACAAATGGCTTTATGGCTAGAAATAACAGTTATAGATTTCAATGGTTTAGTTGCTTGAATTTGCATGACAGGTTGATTAGGAATATGAAAACTAATAATCTTATGAAAACAATCAATTTTAGCATGATGGGTAGTCAACCAATCAATTCCTAAAATCACATCAAATTCACGCATCTCCAAAGAAATAAGGTCAACAGGTAATGTGAGGTTGTTGATTTGAACTAAGCAAGATTTATAGATAGTAAATGTAATAGGTATTTCTCCCAATGAGGTTTCAACTGATAAAACAAGATTTAAGTTTTCAATAGTCAAATTTAAACGTTGAGTACATATAGGTGAGATAAAAGAGTGGATAGAGTCAGTATCTAATATGGCATAGACTTCACGAGAATTTATGAATAGCTTACCGGTTATCACCTCATTCGGTTTCTTGACTGTTATCGTCAAATCGAATCCCGAATACTTCATTCGGATCTTCACGTATTTCAACCATGGGAATACCACTGAATAATTTTCTAGCAAACTGTTTCTCGGGTTCATCAACTTCATCAGTAGTAAGGTACCAATGATTTCCATTAAAATAGTATTTTCGATAGACTGCAGTTTCCACGATAGTGACTAACTTAACCTGAATTCCTCTAAATTGTAACGCCCAAAAGTATAGAAACATCATTTTTAAATAATCTTGAAAATCATAGCTGGAACACCATAAATCCCAAAGACTAATATGAAAAGTCCATATATTCTGATCCTTTGTTATAGAGCATAACCATGTGATATCACTCTCCCAATTAGTGAGTAAATTAAAGGCAATAATTTCCGCAAGTTCGTTACTTCCTTTAATTGCTTCTAAGAATGGATCTGGAACGACTGTAGCAGAGCTTTCACCTTCATCCTTACTGGATAGAACACGCATAATTTTTTCCTTAGGCAAATGATTCAACTCTGAGTTTGTAAGAAGATTATTCGTCGCCTCTTGTTTTGCAGCTACATTTGTTTCGGTAATTTCATAGTTAACCTCCTGATTTCCAGATGCCATAATTAACTGTGGTCACAAAATAAATGTTAGTTCAAATAAACTGACTCATCTCTTCATGTTCCTACATTCAAATCGATTCATTAGATAATAAAATCTATTTTAGGTAGGACACACTAGTGACTGATTTTATTCGTCTCTCCCCTCCTAGTTCTACCCCAGATCTCCATTAAAGACCATATCCCTAAGCTCTGATGCCAACTGTGACGCCCCCAAATCTGGGCCCACACAGCCCAAACTTGAGTCGTCAAAAGACTACAACAAAATTATTACAACAAAGCACAACGTACAACAATACAGTGTATAATAATACACAACTAAGTCTTCACTATTATTGCCACACTATTTTACAAAACGTGAAGACTATGATAACTATTCCTCGGACCCTCACTCCATTCCCCGGCTAGACCCTGTTATGTTTTCATCTCCTGTTGAAAAACAATGGAACAAAAGAAAGGGTGAGCTCAAATAGCCCAGTAAGAAATATCATGACTAAGATAATGACGAATAAATTATCATTAGCCTTCAACAGTTGAGTTCTTGATAGAATACAATAGACTACAAGGTTTATATCAAAAACTGCAGTTAAATTCTTAAACAACGTTCAGATCAATAATAGCAGCGGAATGAGTAATCTATTAGAAGAATAATGCAGACTATAATGTCCACTCGGTTCTCTTTTTAGGAAAAACATCATCAACTTTTATCATCTGAAATATCATTAGTCAAGATAATACAAATTCACAGTTCCTGATCATAATCATGCACATCAACAGTTCATCTTTGTACTACGGGCCAAAGATATTCAATATAGCACCAACGGTCATGATTATACCAGATTCAGCCTTTGGTCATAATCATACCAAACAACAGTTCATCTTTGCACTACGGGCCAAAGAGAACATTCACCACGTGCCATAAAAGACACCGAACAGATGTATCGCCTTTAACCTATTATATCGCCTTTAACCTATCATCTGTTCAACAAATATATCACATCTGTGCCCCCGGCCACAGATATTCACAACAGCTTGATTTTTGGATGATTAGAATGATATAAATGATGAACAGAAGAAATAGGATAACAATAAGTATTGGAAGTTTACTTTGTACAGATTCAAATAATGTCCAAATTGTCAACATGATGTGGAGTGAAATTTAAAAATGATATTCAAGATCCACAGTTCAGAATAACGGTTACAATTCAATAGAAAGGTTCACGTAAATAGGAAGGTTCAGTTGAAATAATGAAGTTCAACTATTATGGAACATATAATATTTTCAGGAATTATAGAAGCAATAGTTCCATAATAAATTTCGATTTAGGAGTATGAAAGAAAATAATATCCCTTACCGTAGCAGGTTTGATTAACAAAAGGTGAAGGAAATTAATACAAAGGGTTATTCACCAACAGGCGGCAATCCGCTCCGTAAGGTTATTCCCACAATTTAATAGAATTTGAGTACAAAGAGTTATTCACCAAACAGGCGGCAATCCGCTCCGTAAGGTTATTCTCAGAGATTAATAATGAATGAATACGAAAGGTTATTCACCAACAGGCGGCAATCCGCTTCGTAAGGTTATTCCCACAATTTAATACATGGAAATAAAAGGCACGTCTTATGAGTAAGGAAGAAACAATATTATTATCGAGAATCAAATAATGATAATCCCTTACCATAGTATGTTTGAATAATGGAAGATGAAAAAGATGGTATCCCTTACCGTAACACGTGACTGGATATTGATTTAAATGAGGTTGATTAACTTGAACAGTACACGTATACTTATAGATCTTCACAAATACTCAAGATGACTTAAGCACACTTAGAGAGAACTTTCACAAGAAGTATTTAGAGAGAGAAAGAAAGAACAAGTAAGGAAGTTTATGAAAAATCCTTAAGTTAAGGCTTCTATTTATAGCCAAAAATCTTATCATTCATTTAATCTAAACCATTCATTTAAAGATCATCTTTTAATCTACACCATCCATTTCAAATATTATATTATCTTTAATCTACACCATTCATTTCATATCACCTAATAATCACCTAACTTTATATTATAAACAAATCAATTTAATTATTCAACAATAATTCACACTTTAATCTACACCATTCATTTCATATCACCTAATAATCACCTAACTTTATATTATAAACAAATAACTTTATCAATTCAATTATTATGACTAATTGTTATAAATACAGTATAGTTAGCTCTTAGATATCAAGTCAATAAATTAATGAAATACAACTGTTTAAATAACATCATAATAGAGATAACAATAATGTAAAATAAAGCATACGTTACTGTGTAATGACAATTATTGATTCAATAATGTGAATTACTGTGCATATGTTACTGTGACAATTATTAGGTTCAATAATTTTAAAAACAGTGCAACAACAATTATTGACTCAATGATATAAAATACAGTGTAATGACAATTATTAAATCAATAATGCAAAATACTGTGTAACAACAATTATTGAATTGATAATATAAAATATTATGCAGTGACAATTATCGATGAAATGATGCGTAACAGTTACGGTGTCAATTATCAGACCAATAATATGAGACACTATGCAATACCGTGCGTTACTGTAGAGTACCGTGTGCTACAGAAAATACCATAAACTACCGTATGCTACTATTCTTTTATCACCGGTATTTTAACAGTTCCGTTGACTATTTTTATTTAAAAAGGTTACTTCTGTCGTTTTCTATATCCGACAAATATTCCGTTGTGGGGTCCACCAATAATTTGTTATTTCGGCGCCGTCGGACCAAACGAATAATCGTCGGACCAAACGAATATTGTCCGACAAAGCGAATATTGTCCGACAAAATAAAATTTGCACATAACATCCTTAACTTTTAACTTTATCGATTTAACCACTTACTGTTTAAAAAAAATATCTATATGAAGAAAAATTAAATTTTGTATTTCATAAAATTCGGGGTCTTACATGAGTGATTGGCTCTAGTGCAAGTGGGAGATTGTTAGAGTTTATGTCATAGAGGCTAATTATTTGATATAATTGCTTAACATTTTTGATATTATATTTGATTAAATGGATTATTTTATTATGATTTCATTTACTGCGTTATATAAATGTTAACATAATAAAAGCCCTTAGAATAATGATACGAATTATATAGGTTTAAGTATGTGACTTGAACATGAGATTATATAATTATAATTAGTATCATTGCTCTTAAATGTCCCTAGTCGAGTATCATTGTTAATGGGACAACAATGATGCATTGAGACTAGTATGTGGATTGACTGATGGCCAAATCTCATTGGTCATAAATATATTAGATATTTGAGTCAATGCATAGGTACATGTTAGAGAACAACGTACTGGACTGACCCACCATGAGAATTCTACATGGAGCATTATGCAAAGTGTCATAAGAAATTCTTATAATGACAATGATGTAATGATCCTCCGACCTGAAGTCACTATATTATTACACGAGAATTTGTGTACTTTGATATCATCAAATGTCACCTTTAATAGGGTGGACAATAAAGGTGATTATTGGGTACATCATGAATCGTGTGAGGAATATGAGTGATCTAGATGGAATTTAACCCTCCTATATATTAGGGGTGATATCCATAGGCCTCTTGATTGAGTAGGACAATGAAATGCATGGCCATGCTCAAATATTGATTTGTTTCATATAGTCTACTCATTGATCAAGAAAACTCAAATTAAATTATGAAGAGTATGACACATTCCATGCCTCGAGTTTAATCTAGGATATAAGGTTAAAAGGATTAAATTACATTGAAACATTGGTCACGAAAAGGTTGTATCGAATCACCGATCTTATTATTATTTGGGTAGCAGTGATGCATTACTAGATGCCGCTCACTGTTTATAACTAAAATAGATTAGAAATCCTGATCTTGGTGGCTAGTACCGCAGATCCCTTTTGCTGTAAATCGTGTGACGGTTCGCGGAGCGTTTGTGTGGATACTGTAGAGACTCAGTCGCTGGATTGCGTTGAAGATTCGAAGCCGTTTCAGAATTCCATAGTCTCCTGTCCATCTCGAATAATCGGTAAATAATCTAAACTTCTGGATTAATCTGTTTTCGCATGGATCCTGTTTTAGGGTTTCAATTTTTTTTTTAAAATTCCGCTGCTTTCACTGTGTTGAAACCCTAACAAAGCATTTATAGCAGTATACTTATGATGTAAAGTTCTAAGCACTACTGTTTTAGCATTTGAATATAAATTCAGTCAAGTTTATGTTTGTATGTGTGTTGAGATAATTACTTGTATTTTAGCTAAACATTGCCTAAGATACAAAACAAAGAGGTGAAAAGATGAAACAAGTATAATAACGTAAATTTTTGTTTAAAACAGAAAATACCGCCACGTAGATAACCACCAAGGAACCAAGGAGTAGAAGAATCAATCAACAACGATGAGGGGGGACGCAACGTGGACCCGATGCAAAACTTTGTCGATATGCTAGCGGAGGCCATGCAAAATCGACACCCTGTTGTAGGAAATCCGCCACCACTGCCAAGTCAGTTGGCTAATTTTATAGATTTTAAAGCAGTCGAACCGCCAGAGTTTAAGGGAACTGCTAATCCGATTGAGGCCTAATCATGGTTAAAGGAGATTGAGAAGACGTTCGTTATAGCAAGAGTAGAGGAGGAGCAAAAGACTATTTTTGCTACCTACCTACTGAAGGGGGAATCCAATTTCTGGTGGGAAGCTAATCAGAATAGGGCGGGAGACTGTTGGTTTGCAAAAATATGGCATACATATAATCAAATTATATAAGCGCAACGGAAGCAATAAAAATCAGATTTTAAAATTTTTTGTACAAACCAATAGCCCGGATCTTTCTTATGCAACTATTATTAATTGAGGAAGGATAAAAGAATTTATACCTTTGTAGAACCAAGCTTCCACGGGTACAAGTTCATCTCCCTTTAATCCTTCACGTTCTTCTTCAAATTCACCGATTAGATTCCACGGATCAATGTTAGCTCCCCAAGTGTGAAGCCTCTAGAGGTGATCCACCAAGAGATCTATGAATTAAAGAAGTGGATTTTTGGTTTCTCCAAACCATGGGTGGCTAGCCCTAATTCTCTCTCTCTTTCTAACTCCTTAGATCTAGAGAATTATAGAGTACTCTCTCTCTTCTAATGAAAGAGTGTGTAACCTTCATCTATGATAAGACTCCTCTTATTTATAGATATAGTCAACCCTCCTAAACTATTTAGGATTACGGTTTTAATTTAATTCCCAATTTAATTAGGAACTAAATTAATTAATTACAGTTCCTAAACCATTTAGGAACTTAATTATTTAATAATGAGAGTAATTCTTATTAATTAATTACTAAACCATTTAGTAACTTAATTAATTATTATAATTATAATTCCTAAACTATTTGGGAACTTAATTATTTAATAATAATATTACTACTTATTAATTAATTCCTAAACCAGTTAGGAACTAAATAATAATACTAGTAGTAATAATAATAATAATAATAAGACTCATCTTATTAATTTATAATTAGTATTTCTAAAATGCTAAATTATAAATATTAAGCTATTTAATTTATTCTATCATCATAGTATAAATTAAATATACTTAATTTATTATTACAATTATGTCATCCACTTCTAAAATAAATATTACTCTTTTGCGGTGTTACCCTTTAGGTTCTCCATATTAAATCGGTTCTATAATAAATAAATTAGAACAATTCTAATTCATTTATTACGAATTAACTCTTTAATTCAGAATAAATAATTATTCCACAATAAGGGTAAGCCCCCTTAGTCGACTTTCTATATAATATAAATTTCAACATTTAATCGTAAAAGAACCTTTCAGCAAATAGTTACCGTACAATTCAATCATTATACCATACAATGTCCCAATCAAATATAAGACACGGAATTTTTGTCAAGTCTTATTTATTTGATTATATGCATTTCAATTCACAAATACACAACTCTAGTTAATGTAAATTAGAAACTCCTTTTTAATTCCATTCAACTCTGACCAGGGATTTCTGAGTTGTCACTTATTGAATCGCATAGGGCATTCTCTCCCTTTACTGGAAGTGGTAAATCCTTTGTTGATATACCAATAGGTCTTAAGGAATATGTCAAAGTATAACTTAGTACACACAAGATACTATGATGATCTTAAGTCCAAGGATCACTTGTACGACTATCACATAAGGAACTCCTATTGACAGACAAATAAAACTCCATTAGGTGTTTCTTGAGCGAGTCACGTTCAGTGAACTTATTCTCTAATAAGCACTTACATACTTGCTTTAGTGTCTCTACACAAACGATTATGAGATCAATCATGTAAGACCCCGAATTTTATGAAATACAAATTTTAATTTTTCTTCATATAGATATTTTTTTTTTTAAACAGTAAGTGGTTAAATCGATAAAGTTAAAAGTTAAGGATGTTATGTGCAAATTTTATTTTGTCGGACAATATTCGCTTTGTCGGGGAATATTCGTTTGGTCGGGGAATATTCGTGCCGTACGACGGCGCCGAAATAATAAATTATTGGTGGACCCCACAACGGAATATTTGTCGGATATAGAAAACGACATAAGTAACCTTTTTAAATAAAAATAGTCAACGGAACTGTTAAAATACCGGTGATAAAAGAATAGTAGCATACGGTAGTTTATGGTATTTTCTGTAGCACACGGTACTCTACAGTAACACACGGTATTGCATAGTGTCTCATATTATTGGTCTGATAATTGACACCGTAACTGTTACGCATCATTTCATCGATAATTGTCACTGCATAATATTTTATATTATCAATTCAATAATTGTTGTTACACAGTATTTTGCATTATTGATTTAATAATTGTCATTACACTGTATTTTATATCATTGAGTCAATAATTGTTGTTGCACTGTTTTTTAAAATTATTGAACCTAATAATTGTCACAGTAACATATGCACAGTAATTCACATTATTGAATCAATAATTGTCATTACACAGTAACGTATGCTTTATTTTACATTATTTTTATCACTATTATGATGTTATTTAAACAGTTGTATTTCATTAATTTATTGACTTGATATCTAAGAGCTAACTATACTGTATTTATAACAATTAGTCATAATAATTGAATTGATAAAGTTATTTGTTTATAATATAAAGTTAGGTGATTATTAGGTGATATGAAATGAATGGTGTAGATTAAAGTGTGAATTATTGTTGAATAATTGAATTGATTTGTTTATAATATAAAGTTAGGTGATTATTAGGTGATATGAAATGAATGGTGTAGATTAAAGTGTGAATTATTGTTGAATAATTAAATTGATTTGTTTATAATATAAAGTTAGGTGATTATTAGGTGATATGAAATGAATGGTGTAGATTAAAGATAATATAATATTTGAAATGGATGGTGTAGATTAAAAGATGATCTTTAAATGAATGGTTTAGATTAAATGAATGATAAGATTTTTGGCTATAAATAGAAGCTTTAACTTAAGGATTTTTCATAAACTTCCTTACTTGTTCTTTCTTTCTCTCTCTAAATACTTCTTGTGAAAGTTCTCTCTAAGTGTGCTTAAGTCATCTTGAGTATTTGTGAAGATCTATAAGTATACGTGTACTGTTCAAGTTAATCAACCTCATTTAAATCAATATCCAGTCACGTGTTGAGGTAAGGGATACCATCTTTTTCATCTTCCATTATTCAAACGTACTATGGTAAGGGATTATCATTATTTGATTCTCGAAAATAATATTGTTTCTTTCTTACTCATAAGATGTGCCTTTTATTTCCATGTATTAAATTGTGGGAATAACCTTACGGAGCGGATTGCCGCCTGTTGGTGAATAGCCTTTCGTATTCATTCATTATTAATCTCTGAGAATAACCTTACGGAGCGGATTGCCGCCTGTTGGTGAATAACCTTTCGTATTCATTCATTATTAATCTTTGAGAATAACCTTACGGAGCGGATTGCCGCCTGTTTGGTGAATAACTCTTTGTACTCAAATTCTATTAAATTGTGGGAATAACCTTACGGAGCGGATTGCCGCCTGTTGGTGAATAACCCTTTGTATTAATTTCCTTCACCTTTTGTTAATCAAACCTGCTACGGAAAGGGATATTATTTTCTTTCATACTCCTAAATCGAAATTTATTATGGAACTATTGCTTCTATAATTCCTGAAAATATTATATGTTCCATAATAATTGAACTTCATTATTTCAACTGAACCTTCCTATTTACGTGAACCTTTCTATTGAATTGTAACCGTTATTCTGAACTGTGGATCTTGAATTTCACTCCACATCATGTTGACAATTTGGACATTATTTGAATCTGTACAAAGTAAACTTCCGATACTTATTGTTATCCTATTTCTTCTGTTCATCATTTATATCATTCTAATCATCCAAAAATCAAGCTGTTGTGAATATCTGTGGCCGGGGGCACAGATGTGATATATTTGTTGAACAGATGATAGGTTAAAGGCGATATAATAGGTTAAAGGCGATACATCTGTTCGGTGTCTTTTATGGCACGTGGTGAATGTTCTCTTTGGCCCGTAGTGCAAAGATGAACTGTTGTTTGGTATGATTATGACCAAAGGCTGAATCTGGTATAATCATGACCGTTGGTGCTATATTGAATATCTTTGGCCCGTAGTACAAAGATGAACTGTTGATGTGCATGATTATGATCAGGAACTGTGAATTTGTTTTATCTTGACTAATGATATTTCAGATGATAAAAGTTGATGATGTTTTTCCTAAAAAGAGAACCGAGTGGACATTATAGTCTGCATTATTTTTCTAATAGATTACTCATTCCGCTGCTATTATTGATCTGAACGTTGTTTAAGAATTTAACTGCAGTTTTTGATATAAACCTTGTAGTCTATTGTATTCTATCAAGAACTCAACTGTTGAAGACTAATGATAATTTATTCGTCATTATCTTAGTCATGATATTCTTTACTGGGCTATTTGAGCTCACCCTTTCTTTTGTTCCATTGTTTTTCAACAGGAGATGAAAACATAACAGGGTCTAGCCGGGGAATGGAGTGAGGGTCCGAGGAATAGTTATCATAGTCTTCACGTTTTGTAAAATAGTGTGGCAATAATAGTGAAGACTTAGTTGTGTATTATTATACACTGTATTGTTGTACGTTGTGCTTTGTTGTAATAATTTTGTTGTAGTCTTTTGACGACTCAAGTTTGGGCTGTGTGGGCCCAGATTTGGGGGCGTCACAGTTGGCATCAGAGCTTAGGGATATGATCTTTAATGGAGATCTGGGGTTAGAACTAGGAGGGGAGAGACGAATAGAATCAGTCACTAGTGTGTTCTACCTAAAATAGATTTTATTATCTAATGAGTCGATTTGAATGTAGGAACATGAAGTGATGAGTCAGTTTATTTGAACTAACATTTATTTTGTGACCACAGTTTAGTATGGCATCTGGAAATCAGGAGGTTAACTATGAAATTACCGAAACAAATGTAGCTGCAAAACAAGAGGCGACGAATAATCTTCTTACAAACTCAGAGTTAAATCATTTGCTTAAGGCAAAAATTATGCGTGTTCTATCCAGTAAGGATGAAGGTGAAAGCTCTGCTACAGTCGTTCCAGATCCATTCTTAGAAGCAATTAAAGGAAGTAACGAACTTGCGGAAATTATTGCCTTTAATTTACTCACTAATTGGGAGAGTGATATCACCTGGTTATGCTCTATAACAAAGAATCAGAATATATGGACTTTTCATATTAGTCTTTGGGATTTATGGTGTTCCAGCTATGATTTTCAAGATTATTTAAAAATGATGTTTCTATACTTTTGGGCGTTACAATTTAGAGGAATTCAGGTTAAGTTAGTCACTATCGTGGAAACTGCAGTCTATCGAAAATACTATTTTAATGGAAATCATTGGTACCTTACTACTGATGAAGTTGATGAATCCGAGAAACAGTTTGCTAGAAAATTATTCAGTGGTATTCCCATGGTTGAAATACGTGAAGATCCGAATGAAGTATTCGGGATTCGATTTGACGATAACAGTCAAGAAACCGAATGAGGTGATAACCGGTAAGCTATTCATAAATTCTCGTGAAGTCTACGCTTTGTTAGATACTGGCTCTACCCATTCTTTTATCTCACCTGCATGTGCTCAGCGTTTAAACTTAACTCCTGAAAATTTGGACTTTGACTTATCAGTTGAAACCCCATTAGGAGAAATGACCATTACATCTACTGTCTATAAATCTTGCCTAGTTCAAATCAACAACCTCACATTACCTGTTGACCTTATTTCTTTGGAGATGCATGAATTTGATGTGATTTTAGGAATTGATTGGTTGACTACCCATCATGCTAAAATTGATTGTTTTCATAAGATTATTAGTTTTCATATTCCTAATCAACCTGTCATGCAAATTCAAGCAACTAAACCATTGAAATCTATAACTGTTATTTCTAGCCATAAAGCCATTCGTTTATTGAAAAACGGATGTCAAGCCTTTTTAGCTCATGTCACTGATTTGAACAAAAACACGTCAAACTTGAATGATATTCCCATTGTTAATGAGTTTCCTGACGTTTTTTTTCTGAGGAACTTTCTGGCTTACCCCAAACCGTGAAATTGAATTCTGTATCGATCTTGAACCCGGCACTAAGCCCATTTTTTAAAGTCCCATACCAAATGGCTCCCATAGAACACCAAGAGTTGAAAGTTTAATTACTAGATATCGGTATCATTCATTCTAGTACAAAACTTATATCGAGCGAGGAATGCAAGAAGAGTTTTCAAGAACTCAAGAGGAGACTTGTTTCAGCTCCTGTTCTGACCATACCATCAGGATCAGGAGAATTTGTTTTCTACAGCGATGCTTCTGGCAAAGGTCTAGACTGTGTCCTTATGCAACATGGAAAGGTTATAGCCTATGCCTCTCGACAACTCAAAGATTATGAGAAAAATTATCCTACTCATGATCTAGAGTTCGCAGCAGTCGTTTTCGCGTTGAAGATCTGGAGACACTACTTGTACGGAGAAAAAGTGGATATCTATACGGATCATAAAAGTCTCAAGTATTTCTTCACCCAGAAGGAACTCAACATGCGACAACGACGTTGGCTTGAGCTGTTAAAGGATTATGACCACACAATCCAGTATCACCCGGGAAAGGCGCACGTTGTAGCTGACGCTTTGAGCAGAAAATCTTATGCAAGTACAAGTGCACTGCTGACAACACAAAAGTGTATTTTGTACGACTTGCAAAAGATGGAGATAGAGCTAAAGACACCAGGGACCCGCTCGAAGATTGCTCACGTGCGAGTAGAACCAACTTTAATCGATAAAATTAAAGCTGCTCAAGCTACCGATCCGGAACTGATAAACATGATAAAGAAAGTACAAGAAGGTGCCATTCCCGAAGCAAGAATCGACGAGAAAGGAATACTTCGAGTCAACTCTCGACTCTGTGTTCCTAACGATCCTGAATTAAAGCATAAAATCATGATGGAGGCACACAACACGCCGTTTGCAATCCACCCAGGAGGTACCAAGATGTATCGAGATCTTCGACATACATTTTGGTGGAACAATATGAAAAGAGAGATTGCGGAGTTTATCTCAAGGTGCCTAACTTGTCAACGTGTCAAGGCAGAACATCAAGTTCATAAAGGTCCATTACAATCACTTGAAGTTCCCGAATGGAAGTGGGAACACATCAATATGGACTTCGTGACGGGTCTTCCAAAAGTTTCTCAAGGCTTAGATACAATTTGGGTGATCGTAGATAGATTGACCAAATCTGCTCATTTATTGCCTATACGAGAAAACTTTTCACTTGAACGTCTTGCCGGTATGTACATAAATGAGATCGTGAGATTGCATGGCATGCCAGTTTCCATAGTTTCTGATCGGGATCCTAGATTCACTTCACGCTTTTGGATCAGTCTACAAAAAGCTATGGGCACTGAACTACGTTTTAGTTCTGCATACCATCCTCAAACGGACGGACAATCGGAAAGGACGATCCAGACCCTCGAAGATCTTTTGAGACTTTGTGTATTAGACTTCAAAGGAAGTTGGGATAAGTACTTGCCATTGGTGGAATTTTCTTACAACAACAGTTACCAAGCAAGCATAGGCATGGCTCCATTCGAGGCTTTGTATGGAAGGAAGTGTCGCTCTCCAATATGTTGGAATGAGGTAGGAGAAGCAAAATTATTGGGACCCGAGTTGGTACGCTTGACGACCGAAAAGATCCAAATGATCCGACAACGAATACAGACCGCACAAGAACGACAAAAGAGTTATGCTGATCTTCATCGGAGAGACGAAAGTTTCAACGTCGGAGATCATGTATTCTTACGTGTTTCTCCATGGAAAGGGGTTACGAGATTCGGAAAGAGAGGAAAGCTCAACCTTCGATTTATTGGCCCATTTGAAATCCTCGATCGAATAGGAACCGTAGCCTACAGACTAGCCCTACCACCAAGTATGTCTCGCATCCATAACGTTTTTCACATATCTATGTTACGTAAATATGTGAAGGACCCAAACCACGTCATTGAGTTAGAACCAGACGTTATAGCAGAGGATTTAACATACGAGGAGGTACCTGTTAAGATCCTGGATAAGAAGGAGCAGATCCTACGCTCAAAGGTTATACCTCAAGTTAAGGTTTTATGGAGAAACCAAGATACTGAGGAAATGACCTGGGAGCTAGAATCTGAGATGAAATCTAAGTATCCTTACCTCTTCGATATGTCAGGTACGTCAATTTCGGGGACGAAATTTCATAAGGAGGGGAGGTTGTAAGACCCCGAATTTTATGAAATACAAAATTTAATTTTTCTTCATATAGATATTTTTTTTTTTAAACAGTAAGTGGTTAAATCGATAAAGTTAAAAGTTAAGGATGTTATGTGCAAATTTTATTTTGTCGGACAATATTCGCTTTGTCGGGGAATATTCGTTTGGTCGGGGAATATTCGTGCCGTACGACGGCGCCGAAATAATAAATTATTGGTGGACCCCACAACGGAATATTTGTCGGATATAGAAAACGACATAAGTAACCTTTTTAAATAAAAATAGTCAACGGAACTGTTAAAATACCGGTGATAAAAGAATAGTAGCATACGGTAGTTTATGGTATTTTCTGTAGCACACGGTACTCTACAGTAACACACGGTATTGCATAGTGTCTCATATTATTGGTCTGATAATTGACACCGTAACTGTTACGCATCATTTCATCGATAATTGTCACTGCATAATATTTTATATTATCAATTCAATAATTGTTGTTACACAGTATTTTGCATTATTGATTTAATAATTGTCATTACACTGTATTTTATATCATTGAGTCAATAATTGTTGTTGCACTGTTTTTTAAAATTATTGAACCTAATAATTGTCACAGTAACATATGCACAGTAATTCACATTATTGAATCAATAATTGTCATTACACAGTAACGTATGCTTTATTTTACATTATTGTTAT